>CM041781.1:86119774-86622105 GCA_023374045.1 Limonium bicolor | reverse complement strand
CTTCAATGGTGGAACTCCATGGCACCGAAATGGGGCTCTAGAAGTTTTGAGAAGATAGGAATGAAGAGCTTGATGAGACTAAGAGAATGGTGGTGTTTGTTTTTTATTTGGTTAAGTGAGCTAGATTTTACAAGAGATCAAAGATGAGGTTTAATGGTGGTGGTGTGGTATTACCGTGGAAGAGAATGAAGAAGAGAGGTTGAAGAGAGCATGGAACCGTGTGAATACAAGGAAGAAAGGAGAAATGAAAGTGAACTTACTTTTTGAAGATATTTGTAGTTATAAAGTAAAAAGTACTTTAATTAGTTATCTTTATTTACTTAATATGTTAACAAGAGAGTGGTGAGTCACCACACTTAAGAAAACCGGCCCCCCTTTATTACTTAGGGGTATTATAGTCTTTATTTGTCAATTTAATTACTTATACAAACATATGTTACAAACTAGCTTATTAAAATCACTATTCATAAAAACAAGGCACTTAGAAGTGAAATTTTTGATTTCCCATTGATATAGACCTCCAAATGTGATACTATACAGTACACATATTAATTAAAGAGTAATGATGGACATCTAGCCATTCAAAACTCATTTACAAGACAATTTTTCGAAAATGTGCTTTAAGACTCCTTAAAGCACATTTTGTGTTTTAACTTGTTTTCAAGCTTGGTTTTCTTTGGTAAATGGTTTAATATGTTCATTAGTATATAAATGAGGTCTTGGTAAGTTCATTAGGTCATAACCAAGCTCAACCCAAGCTTAGAGCACATTTTGGCCTTTATTGACCTTAAAGCACATTTCTTGTTTTCTATTGTTGAAATTGTTTACTAATGTTTCTAAGACTCTTTTTAGTCTTAATATACCACATTTAAGTGTTTAAATAACATAACTAGGTTTGGGTTATTTCAATCTACCCCCCTTAAAAGAACTTGTCCCCAAAGTTCATACTTCCACATATCCTAAATATTAGAACACGGGAACACATATCAACAACACTTCCATATCAACATTAACAACATCTTTGCATTACATCGGACACCAGGTCCATACAACATAACATCGGGTACATAACATTGGACACAAGGTCCATACAACATATACACATCATTCAGACACAACAGTCTGTAATATGACAACATAACATAGACGATGTATTTAAATACACGTCGTACTCACATAACCGAAACGGCTCTACCCCCCTTTAAAGGGGGTACGCCCCGTACCCTATACACATAAGCACTAAGAAGTAAACAATGACGGGTACTTCGCCTTCATCTTGTCTTCCAGCTCCCAAGTGGCCTCCTCAACGTCCTGGTTAGACCAAAGAACTTTCACCAGTCTCACAGACTTATGGCGAGTGTCTCGAGTCTTAGTATCCAGAATCCGTACCGGAGTCTCCACTGATCGCATGGTCGGCTCTAAGGTTAGCCTTTCAGGCTGAAGCACATGAGACGGATAAGACATATACTTCTTCAACTGGGACACATGAAATACATCATGTACCTTGCCCAGCTCGGCGGGTAGATCAAGTCTGTAAGCTACCGGGCCGATCCGCTCCGTCACAACATAAGGCCCCACATATTTTGGGCTCAACTTGCCTTTCTGGCCAAAACGAAATACTCCCTTCATGGGGGATACTCTCAAAAATACCAGATCGCCCACGGCGAACTCCAGGTCACGTCTGCGCACATCTGCGTACGACTTCTGTCTATCCTGAGCTGTTTTCATGTTAGCCCGGATCTGGCGAACTTCTGCCTGAACTTGCTCAAGATACTCTGGTCCTATAATGACCGTCTCACTCGACTCATCCCAGCATAATGGCGTGCGGCATGGTCTACCGTACAAGGCCTGGAAGGGAGACATCTTGATCGAAGCATGGTAACTGTTGTTGTAGCTAAACTTGATCAGAGGTAACTTGTCAATCCAGCTGGTCTGAAAGTCAAGTGCACATGCACGTAACATATCCTCAAGTGTCTGGATGGTGCGCTCACTCTGACCATCTGTCTGTAGGTGAACGCTGTACTCAATTTCAGTTCGGTGCCCAGTGCTTCTCGTGTAGACTTCCATATCTCGATAAGAATCTGGTATCTCTGTCAGATACAATTGTTTTCGGTACCCCATGATGCCTTACAATCTCTCTGTCGAAGAGTTCTACCAATTTTGCCACTTTCCAGGTGTCCTTCATCGGTATGAATCGAGCCACCTTGGTCAGTCGGTCAACAACAACCCAAATCATATTCAGCTCCCCTTGCAGGCGGAAGCCCTACTACGAAGTCCATAGATATGTCATGGAACTTCCACTCAGGCACTGGCATTGGCTGTACCATACCACCAGGCCGTCGGTGCTCAAACTTGACCTTCTGACAAGTGAGACACCTCAACACATAGTCATTCACATCCTTTTTCATTCCAGTCCACCAAAAATCTTTTTCATACCTTTATACATCTTTGAAGCTCCGGGTGAATCGAAGTAGTAGAACAATGGGATTCACTCAATATGCGCTCCTTCAACTCAGTGCTACTCCTCGGTATACACAATCGGCCATTAAGCCTAATCCGGTCATCATCGTGGAGTCTGAAGTCGTACTTCTGACCCTCGAATGTGCCATCAACAAGCTTCTGTCTAATCTCCATCATGTACTGATCCGTCATCTGAGCACTCCGCACCTCTTCAACCAAGCCAGAATGAGAGACTAGCGAATGGAGAGAGTGTGCTCGGCGACTCAGTGCGTCAGCTACCACATTTGCCTTACCCTCCTTATATTGCAGATTAATGTCGTAGTCATTCAGAAATTCAACCCACCTTCTTTGTCTCATGTTCAACTCCTTCTGAGTGAACAAGTACTTTAAACTCTTGTGGTCAGAATAAATCGTCACACTTACCCCATACAAGTGATGTCGCCATATCTTCAGTGCGAAGACAATGGCCCCCAATTCTAAGTCGTGGGTAGGGTAGTTCTCTTCATGCTTCTTCAGCTGTCGGGAGGCGTATGCTACGACCTTCCCGTGTTGCATCAACACACACCCATACCCCTGCCTGATGCGTCGCAATAGACCTCAAAACCATCTGGACCGTCTGGTAATGTCAGGACCGGTGCAGATGTCAGAGCATCCTTGAGACTCTTAAAAGAACTCTCACAGTCGACTGTCCACTCGAATGGTGCATCCTTCTTCATTAAGGAAGTCATCGGCTTCGAGACACTGGAGAAGTCCTTCACAAACCTCCTATAATAACCTGCCAGACCGAGGAAGCTCCTGATATCGGTAACTGTCTTCGGCCTAGGCCAGGTGCGAACAGCATCAATCTTTGCCGGATCAACAGCGATCCCGGCCTCAGAAATAACATGGCCAAGAAAGGATACTTGGTTCAACCAAAATTCACACTTCAAAAATTTCGCATACAACTGGTTCTTCCTCAATGTTTGTAATACACTTCTCAGGTGGCTTTCATGCTCACCTCTCGATTTCGAGTATACAAGTATATCGTCGATGAAGACTACCACTGACTTGTCCAACTGATCTTGGAACAAGCGGTTCATTAAGTCCATGAACTTTACTGGTGCATTTGATAAGCCAAACGGCATAACTGTGAACTCATAATGCCCATACCTAGTTCTGAATGCTGTCTTTTCGATATCACTGTCACGGATGGCAATCTGGTGGTATCCTGATCGTAGATCTATCTTGGAGACTTACTGAAGCTCCCCTCAACTGATCAAATTGATCATCGATGCGTGGTAAAGGGTAACGGTTCTTCACCGTAACTGCATTCAGCTCTCGATAGTCAATACACAGGCGGAGGCTACCGTCCTTCTTCTTCACGAAGAGGACCGGCGCTCCCCATGGTGAAACGCTAGGGCGGATGAACCCCTTGTCGAGTAGGTCTCTCAGCTGCTCCTTGAGCTCAGTCATCTCTGCTGGAGCCATACGATAGGGCGCCTTCGCAATTGGTCCGGTGCCCGGAACCAAATCAATCTCAAACTCAACTTCCCATGCTGGCGGCATGCCCGGCAGTTCCTTAGGAAATACATCAGGAAACTCTGACACTACCGGCACATCTGGGCTAAACTCTGGATCTCTCTCTATGTCCTGGACATAGCAGAGGTATACATCACTCCCTCGTCGTAATTCATGATACATAGCCATGGCGGTGATGATCTGAGTCGAAGGCTCCCTGGGCCTCTGGCGGTAAGATATGGTAACCCCAGATGGACTCCGAAGAAGCAGTCGATGCTCGGCACACAGGATTCTGCCCTTGTACCGCTCCAACCAGTTCATCCCGACAATCACATCAAAACCAAGTCCGTCGAACTCTATCAAGTCGATCGGAAACTCTTCACCTCTGATTCGTACAACAGCATCTCGGTGGTAGCGGGTACACCTGATCCGCTCTTTCGACGGGAGAGTGACTAGGAAGTCTGGCATCTCATCACCGTCTAACCCCAGCCTCTTCGCAAAAGATAGCGAAATAAATGTGTGTGGGGCTCCGGAGTCGAACAAGATCGAAGCGTCCACGCCATTGACTAGAAAGGTACCGGTGAGGATTGTGCCGCTCTTGCCGGCTTCTGCCTCATTGCAAACACTCAGTATACCTCCCGTTCCGAGTGCACAGCCTAATTCATTGGCAAACTAATAAGTATTGGGTAACAACACGGTTTATATGCTTCAAACAACTCCACTTTATTCATTAACACACTCTTTTTACAACATTCGTTTGCTTATATTGTCGCCATGATTAACACTTACAACATCCTTTATATACACTGGTTCAACACATCACATAATTATACAAGGCTTAAAACTGTCTAAAGGTCAAATTCAAACGTCCGGGTTTCATGTGTGTGGCATTGATCACTGCCGAAGGTGCGGTATTCAATTTGATCTTTCTGATGCCATGATATAGCATCCTTGACTGCCCACCCATGATTAACACATCTCCCGATTTCAACAGTAGCTTCTTTGCGAGATCAGCACGCTTCTGCTCACCATACACAAACACCGCGGTATCACCAATGGACCAAGACACCACGGGTACTCCCTTACTTAGAGACTCGGGTGACGTCCTTGTCTTGTGTATACCTAACCGTCCACCTTTCTGGTAGAAGTTCACAATGCATTGTACACCCCTACTAATAATACTGACTTTGTCCAATCTCCTTACACATCAGTACACGCAGCGGATACTTACTTACAATGTGGGTGATACACTGCCGTTAGTCACCCACGTGACTACAAGGCTACTGCTACTACATACAGTATCGGTCTGATGGACCGAATGTCCGAGTACTACGCACTATCATACCTACTCCAATTAACCAAGTCAAAACTACAACACCTATTCATACAATACTCCAAGTTCAATACAATATAATCTCCATACCGAGTTTACTAAGTTCCAATTACAATTACATATACCTCCTTCAATCTCATACGTACTCCTTACGAGTCTACCACACTACCCGTTCCTCACAACTACTTACTTTCTAAATAAAGGGTGTGCCGCCGGGACTCTCTCCTTGGCCACATCCGCTTCGGGTACCTGCACACTAAAAATGTCCCCCGAAGGGGTCAGCTTTGCCGAGCATGATCACCGCATACCCGCGTACTAGTGAGGGTACGCCGACCACTTGGTCGAATACATGCGGTTCATTATTCACACAACATGCATACATGCTTTCAACTCAATACTACATTACTTTCACAAGGCATACATACACACATACATTTCCTTGCATTCAAGGTACGCAATACAATCATCCAATACATACTTACTTTTCCCGAATACACATACGCATTATATACACAATATACAATACTTGTTAGATTCATTGTCCACCCGGTTAATGCGGTGGAGATTACTCTTTTACTCTTACTTCATACATGCGCATACATACTCCTCATACTTACTTACGGATCCATACTTACTACTCTTACTTTACTCAAGTTAAGTCGTCGGACCTCCGGCCCTGGGGACTACACCGTCCCACCTCCGGGATTTACTTGACTCACTAATCCGGGATGCTACCATTTAAGGGATTTGGGCCGCGGACCAGTTAAGAGTCAGGAATTGCAGCCAACCTCTTGTGACTCCGCATCTCAGCGTGGGCCGAAGCTAGATCGGACTTGTACTCATTCCAATTTACTCACTTAAGTTAGGAGTTAGCTAGTTAGGAATTAGCACAAGTCAACATTCAAGCCACAATAGTACAATACCCATGTACACATACATACGAATGCATACAATATACAAGTACACTACAAAATTCAATACACTCATCATCATCCATGTTTCATGAATTATACAAACCATTGTTCAAGACAAATATCAAGAACAATAAACAAGCACAAGTAAGTGCAATATAATCCGATTCGTGCATTTATCTTATTAGGTGGTCAAATAAGCATACACAATCGGGGTAACCAGATTAGGATACAGGGCATGAAGAAATCATACCTTTCACCGTTGTACTTGTATCCCAACGTTCCTCCGGTGTTCACAAATCAAATCCTATGATATACATACAAATGAACGATTAACTAACTACGATTACTTTACTTGTACTCTTACTATGTTCCCTACTCATATTACTAAGTCCTTATATTTCTTATACTTACATTTTATTCACTTACTTTCATTCACTTACAATGGCTTACTTACTTACATATACATGTACATGTATAGGTGGGTATACATACAATATATATATATATATATATATATATATATATATATATACACTAGTATTCATTTAGTTTTAGTTTTTTTTTTTTAAGTTATGGGTCGACCGACCCACCGACCGACCCAACCCTGGGTCGGTCCATTCCAGTAAGTTCGTTCTCTGAAATTTCTCCCGACCGACCCAGAACTATTCCGACCGACCCATACGCTCCTGGGTCGGTCCATTGCCGAGAGTTTCGGGTCTGTTGTCCAAGTTCCGACCGACCCACCGACCGACCCACCTCTGGGTCGGTCGAAGTGCGAAACTTCGACAACAGAAAATTCGAGTCCGACCGACCCACGTCCGACCCACGGCCCCTGGGTCGGTCCATTCCCGAGAGGTTTATTTTCGTTACCTAAGCTCCGACCGACCCACGGTCCGACCCGGCTCTGGGTCGGTCGGTAGCAGAAAGCTGCTACAGACTTTGTTTTTCAATTCTTTTCTTACCCATTCCTTCCCCAATCTTCCTACATGTAATCCCACATGACATAATGCCATTTAGGCTTCCTAAAATACCTTATTTCATCCACCATATCCATTACTAAATCCATGAGACAATTTACACAATTTCCTCACTTCCTTTCAACTCCTACAACAGTTTTTCATCTCTAATGCTACAGATTTTTCTACAACTCCTACCATTCAATATTTCCTCCACCAATGTTACTCCCAGTATCCCAAATACATTTCCAAGTCATTACATTACCTACACCCAAGTCCAACACTCTTCTTACCAATTCTTGCACACTAATCTTTCCTATCTTCTCCAATGCATGTTGATACTTTTGCTACAGATTTTGCACTTATTACTTCTCATACTACTACTACCATACCATGGTCATTAAACATCTCTACTATCCTCAATACATACCTTGGTTCTCCCATTCACCAAGTCATCCACAAGTGCACATATTCTTACCAAAATTTTGCCATAGTTCATCTACTTTTCTTACTTGGCCACACATACCAATTCTCACCAATTTCATTCCTAATCTAGCCACACCCTTACAAGGGTCCTACCAGCAATCAATACAAATATAAATCCATCCCAATACACCAATACTCCATCAAACATCAATACCAATACTCATACACAACCATTTGGCTCCAAGGCCTACAATTCACATACTAATGTACAAATACTCAAACTTACTCTCAAATACTCAAAACTTCATAAACTTCAATCCTAATACATTAGTTTGGTTTCTTTTATTCGTTTACCCATTCCATTACTCTAATGCACCAAAATTAACATTAATAAAGAGCTCTTACCTTGAGCTTTATAATTCCTTCATTCTTCTCCATTTCTTCTCTTGTTTTCTCTCTTGTCCCATTCGGTTTTGTGGGGAATGGAGTTGCCAAACTCCATTCCCATCACCCATAGCATACAAAACAAGTATAATTAATATACTAACCCTTAGATTTATACTAGTTCATTAAGATGTTTTAAACAAATTTCTAGGGTTTACCTCTTGAAGCTTTTAGGAGGGGTTTTAGCCCTTGATTCAAGAAGGTGCTCTCACCACCATTGGAGGGTTGATATTTTGCTCAAAAGAGAGAGGAAAAACAAGGCATTACAACAAGCCAAAATCGGCTACCAAAGAAAATGGAGAAAACTTGAATCTTTTGTGGAGATTTATACCTTGTTGGAAAGAGGAGACTCCAAGCTCCATAATGGTGTACTTTTCTCTTTGAATGGGGTATACCCACGAAAATCAACTTCCTCATTTTTGGATTTTGAAAAGAGAGAAGTGTAGAGGATGATGAGGAGAGTAAGAATATGCAATTATTTTTGCGTTTGGAGTTCAAACGAAGATGGAGCATGCTAGAGAAGGAGGGAAGCCATTGTTGGTGTTGGAGAAGCTCCAAAAATCGCCCCAGCTGAGAGAGGAAGGAGGGAGACGGTGAGAGAGGGAGAGATTGGAGAGAGAAGGGGAAAGGTGGGAGTGAGAGGTGAGAGAGAGTTATTTTGCTTTTGTACTTTTACTTTTTGCTTTATGATTTACTTATTTGTTAGCTAGTTACATGTGTGTGTGAGGGGTTATTTAACCCTTTAAAAACCGGCCCCCTTACAATTATACTAGTTGGAGCGTTTTTCGTCTTTTACAGAAAACGCTCGTTATTTTACCCGGTTTAGGTACTATTCACTAACCGGGCCCGTTTTCCGGAATTTCCTCGTTTAATTAATTTTATTGACTATTAAGCTCCCATAGATGCTTAATAATTATTATTTAATGATTTATAATTTTTACGGGTCTGTTTGACCACTTAAAGTCACGTTTTCGGGTTTCCTCGAAAAACGTGCTCTAAAGTTCTATTAGCGTTTTAATACTTTATTTGGATCCGTTTTCTTCGGGAGTTGTTCCCATATATTATTTAGGTCTTATTAAACCTTTAGAATCCATATAATACGCTAACCGAGGTCTCATACCTCCTATGGTTATTTAACGCTTATTTAGCGTTTTTCTGCTTTTAAGCGTTTATTTATTTCTTTTAGATTTATTTTCCTTACTAATATTATTTAGGTACCATTAGGCCCTTAATTACGTATTAGATAAATTTTAATCCCTATATTTAAGTTCGGGGTATTTCAATCTACCCCCCTTAAGAACTTTGTCCTCAAAGTTGTTCGAGGTTATGGGATTACTATACTTACTCCTTAATACTTGTCTAGTACCAAAGTCATACATCCTTCCTCCTTACGATTTCCAAATCCATCCCTCAAGGTTCCTACCTACCGTACTATACCAATATACAATAGTTACTCCAATCCGCATTCCTACCAATCATCCGGTTCCTCATTACACGGTTCATACATACATACAGTGCAAAGCTATTCCCAAAGCAATGCAATACACATCACAATCCCGTAGGCACTCAGATCATTTCGACACAGGACTCCTCTATGTCCTGTTGCCCTTGGAATAATATAATATGCTACACTACTATCCTCTCCGGTATAACTTCCAACAATTACTTACTCTCCAGTCTAAGAAAATTCTTTTTCACTACTAATTAGAAATCTTCCTAAAGCATACAACTCCAAGTTCCAATTTATATTCATTACTCCTATCCTAAGTGTGATTCTTGTGACCACTTAAGGGGGAGCTTCAAGAATCATTCGACCCTGATGTGATCAGCATCAGTGTTGAACTATCTTTCCACCCCAATTTGTGTTCGGTTTCCCTTGATCTGATCAGGATCAAGTTCGACTTCCCACATCAGTTTCAAACAGTCAAATATTTTAATGTTTTCATTTTCTATCTTTTTGCCCTTTCTAGTCATGATACCGATTCATACATCTCCAAAGGATGGAATCAATCCATCAATCATCCTCACTCTACTTCCCAAATGCTTTACTCCGTGGTTCAATACCTAAATGCTCACTTCCTCAGCCTTCACTGCTTTCATCCATCACTCTCCAATATTCTAACTAAGGACTACAGTACTTATGAAATTCAATCGTGTTCAATTTACTTCCAATAACTTACTTACAAATACACTACTCCTAGAATTCATTCATCTACTATTCTTATTTACTTCGTACTACTTCTTCAAGGGCTGCAATACTTGTGGAGCTCCGTCCACTACTCGTTACTCTTTACTTACTAATACCCTTACGCTGGTGTTACAAGATGGGTACATTCCTGCTATGGTATTTGCATATTTAATGTCTAGTTACCATAGTTACAATATGAATGAGTACTTATGTTTATTTAACATAGTATCAATCATCAATTTGATTCTCATTTGTGCTATGCACATTATGGTTTATGTGTTTTATTCACAAAGCTTACATTAAGCGGTTTTCGCTCTACCCCCCTTAAAAGGGATTACGCCCACGTAATCTACCATATGTTATTATTATTAAACATTGGTTACTAAGTTCGGGCACTCTGAAGCGTTTTAGCTTCTTTACTGTTTATTACATAATATACCCTTGTCAAAGGGTCCTAATCGTAACATTGGTTTAGTCTTTACACCAAGGATTCCTATATGAGTTTATTTAACTCATAATTAGTTCGGTTCTAGCCTAACCGGCTTCAAGGCATTAATAGCCATTCTATTATACTCACTAGGTACATTAATCTCCTAGCTAGGGCCCACTAGCTTCTGCTGCGCGACCCTGATAGCTTGGGTTATTCACCCTTCTTGTTGTCCTTAATGTGCTATACATAACCTTTTATCCGTCTATTATGGGAATAAGGTTTACTAAACAAATTCGGTATTCTTTTACCGTGTTCAAACTCAATGAGTATAGATTTTAACCAGCTCTCTGGTGATCTATTATGTATACTATTCGTGCTTTCACGATTGTTTACTAAGTTCATCCGACTTATTGTCGGGCGAGGTTAAGCCACTACTTAGTCGTAGTGCTTCCTCTGTTGTCAATAGATTCTGGATTATACCAGTTCTTCTGGTTCAGTACAAGTGTCTTTACTTGTATGACCTTGCCTTGATATGCATCGGTCCTAGTGACTTTCTTAAGTCTCTTTTCGCCCTTTTATTCCAATGGAATTCACACCTTGTGATTGTTAGTGTGTTTCACACTCTTCGTGCTTCTTTGGCCTTAGGCCGCACGGTTTGTTGCTAAGTTTGCTGAACTAGCTAGTGCCATGTTTGTTGGTGAAAAGAAAGGTTTACTACTGTTTACATCCTCCATATCCCTAGCCATCCCATTAGATCATTAGCTGCACAAGTGCAATACCAAAACACTCAGTCATACAGAGTGCAGAGGCGTAAACGCTTGACAGTAAGTCACTTATGTGATGGGTAAGGATATTTCTACTTGTTTTCTCATACTTATACTCCGCGTTATTATCTACTACTTCCTCATAGCGGTCGCTTGTTGCGCACCGTGTTCTTACTCATTGTACAACATTGTTTTTACTGTCTCTGTTACTGTGATAGTTCCTTTTTACTTATTGTCATTGTCATTGGCACCATTTCCTTATGGTGTAAGTACACTAGGAGTTTCCTAGTTCATATGTATGATGATTGTTGTTGCATACCGTAATGGTATTATTTTCCCATTGTGGAGATGCCTTATCTCAACTCGGGTTTCATGTGTAGGTTAGCTTACCTCACATTATTTGCCCATTTACGATACCATTTTACCAAGTGTCTTGGTTGACAAAGGGTGAAGTAATTTATCGGGTTACAAGCTCTCTTGAGCGTTGATCCTTCATGGTGTGCAATGTGCACTCACATTGATTGTTTTGACAATGACTGTCCTCTCTAAGCTGAGCATTGGTTACAGGCTCTAGCTGTGTAGTTTTATTCTTGTATGTACGTCACCGGGACATCCCAAGAAATTTCCAGGGTTTTCTGGTCCCGTTCTCCAATTGGAGGGTATTTTATCACTGACAAATGAAGGTTTTTGTTGAGGGGTATGCTTCCGCTCATAAGTCTCGTGACGAGGTTTACCATGTTGGTGTTTATACAGTGGTTCACACATGCTTGGGTGCATATGGAGTATACTTACTCCTTAAGTCGTGATAGTTTGGATATCTCATTTCCTTATTCCATTGCCCCTTGGCAATATCTATTGCGTAGGCTTTATTGTTATAGTAGATGGAAGCCTTTACTAAGGGTTCACATCACCACTGCATTGGTGGTCTTCAGTTAACGAGGGTACCTTCCCTTGGGTTTCTCGTAGTGTCCAAATGTGGTCTAGGCCATGTTGGCATTATCCTGATTCTTATGCCTCTGTGTTATTAGCTACAGTAGGCATGAAGGGTAGTTAAAGCTTGTCAACTGTATACTAGGCTGGTGCTCTAGTGACAGTGACTCTGAGATGGCCATTACTCCAAGCCACTCAGGATGTTGGGTTTGAACTGATGGTCCAGTTGTTGATTTCTTGTCGTATGAGGTAATATCTCTTGCAAGTCCTGCCACCAAATGGTGTGGGTTATGCAACCATTGAGGTTTACCTGACATGGTTGGTTGATGGCTTTTAAGCCGTGTTGCTGCGAGCTATGCTCTTTGCAAGCTGCTTATATCTGTTTTCACTCCTTGTGTACTCCATTGGTTGGAGGTATTACTGGGCTCCATGGTAAGTCGTGCCATCACGCTTCCGTTCATAGGAGGCCCTTTCTAGCATTCTGATGTTAATCAGTGCCTTTTGGTAATTTAGGGTATTTCTTGTTAAGCGAAATCCCTTCGGTGTCTTAACCGAGTGTTCGTTGTAGCTTTCGTGGTCTGATTATGACGCTTCGTTTGATTGTTGTTAATTCCGACAACCTTCAAGGTTTGCTCCTTGGGTGTTGTTAGGTTACGCCATTACATCCGGCTGATAACTATACCGCCTTGTGGTATTGCATTTTGAGTTATCCCCTTGTGGGTTATAGCGTCTCCCGTTCTTGGGTAGACTGTTTATACTCCTCCTAGTGTTTAGACTAGGCTTAAGATCCTGTCCAACGATGGATCATACTTTATGGTAATCTTGTGACTGCTCTCGGGAACTCTGTCCCGTTTGTTGAGCATTGTGGTGTTCACGTTAGGCTTTTGCCTTACTGTGTTCAGGCTGGGTATCCCTTCCAGCTGTCATAGGTTGGTTTGACATCTTGAGACATATCCAATGTCTATTCTTACTAGTCTGTGCTCTTTGCACTTTCCAATCTTTACTCCTTATCTTCAAATGCGTTCTCGGAGTTCCTTATACTTGTTCCTTAACTGAGTTTCCTTCTCCTTGGTTGTCTGTGGTGTCCAGTTGTTCTGGTTAGAATTCACTCAAGGTCCGTAGAACGGAGTCGACTACTTCCCGTGTGTCGTACACTACAAGTATACATACGTGGGGTACCATGTTGATACGTTACCACTTACCCAACTATATGTCAGGCCCGCAAGCTCCTTCGGAGTGCAGTCGTCCCACATCCCGTAATTGGGTACACTCGTAGTGTTCGTCACACGCCTAGGTGAAGTATTCTATTGTCAACTCCTCTGGTATCACTCTATGATACTCACCGAAATTCTGTTGGTTTGGTTTTAAAATCCAAGGTTTTAAAGAAAGTTATGGTCTGGAAGAAGGGTTTGGTTTTGAAAACAATGGTTCGGTGTTAAAAGAAATATCTCATGGCATAGCCATGTTTGAGGTCTTGACCAAGTCTAGCGTCCCGCTGACTGGTATGTTCTGAGTACAGTGGTCGGGTCATTAAGCCTTCCCAAGGTTTCATACGTCTGGTTGTTAGGATGTGTGATCCTGTGGTTGTTTCGTTACGGTCACCGTACATTACTATGTACTTGTGACATATTATTGTTCCTTTACACATTCGTGTTGCTACTGCACTTGCCGTGGCAAGTGCGTGGTACTGGTGGTTTTTGGGTAATCCTATGTCGATCACGGTACTGTTTCCACTCGTATGTGTTAGTCGTATTGACTGTTTCCTTGATTCTTATTGATCTATAATTGGTATACTCGATCCCTTAGGTAGTTTCTCGGCGGTCTAGACATGGCTGTTAAGATCTGGGTACTTCTCCAATCCTTGGAGATTCCCACTTATTTGGTTTGTGTCGTTCCTTGTGGCTCGTTCCCACACATCTGTGGTTGTTACTGAGCCTTCCTTGTTTAGGCACTACTCTCGTAGTCCTATTGGATTGTAACTCATGGTTGTTCTTGTAGTTGTCTGAGCTGTATTGGCCAGGTATTGCAACCATAATGGCGTCGTAGTTTTGGAGTTAACCGCTTCCGATTATGTCCTTAGTCAGCTAGCATGTCGTTGGTGGTGCTGCTTGACTATTACTGTTGTCCCGCAGACTTGTGTCTCGGGTTATGTTATTACTCCTTTTTCCATTTCGTTGTACCGTTAGTGCTTCTTTCCTGCTGCTGGTTGACTAGCCAGGTCTCGCGACTGCTAAGCACGTCGCCCCATGCTGTTGTAAGTTGTAGCCTCCTCGTGGTTGGAGTGCTCGTTCCACCGCTATGGAGTGCGGGTATTGTGGTTTAACCGGGATCCCTTTCCGGGCTTCCAATCCTTGGAATATACTATATGTCGGTTCTTGTTTACAGTGTGATTGCTTCACATCTGCCAGATCGGGTTTCCCCGAGTATGAGAGGACTTTCCTTCTCTCTGGCGTCCTTTCCCAAGTTATACAGTGGGGGTTTGCGGCGGGCGGGACTGGCATTGTAGGTATCCGGTACTCACCGGTAGTTCCTATCTTGCATATCTCTAACGCTAACACTCAGCCCTTAGCCCTAAGCTTCTACTTCCTAACTCGGTATTCCTAAACTCGGTATTTCCAGTCATCAGAGCGATACTTCGCTCTGATACCACTTTTTGTAACACCCCTACTAATAATATACTGCTTACTGTCCAATCTCCTTACACATCAGATACACGCAGCGGATACTTACTTACATAATGTGGGTGATACAATGCCGTTAGTCACCCACGTGACTAACAAGGCTACTGCTACTACATACAGTATCGGTCTGATGGACCGGAATGTCCGAGTACTACGCACTTATCATACCTACTCCAATTACCAAGTCAAATACTACAACACCTATTCATTACAATACTCCAAGTTCAATACAATATAATCTACATACCGAGTTTACTAAGTTCCAATTACAATTACAATACCTCCTTCAATCTCATACGTACTCCTTACGAGTCTACACACTACCCGTTCCTCACAACTAACTTTCTAAATACAAGGGTGTGCCGCCGGACTCTCTCCTTGGCCACATCCGCTTCGGGTACCTGCACACTAAAAAATGTCCCCCGAAGGGGTCAGCTTTCGCCGAGCATGATAACCGCATACCCCGCGTACTAGTGAGGGTACGCCGACCACTTGGTCGAATACATGCGGTTCATTTATTCACACAACATGCATACATGCTTTCATACTCAATACTACATTACTTTCACAAGGCATACATACACACATACATTTCATTGCATTCAAGGTACGCAATACAATCATCCAATACATACTTACCTTTTCCCGAATACACATACGCATTATATACACAATATACAATACTTGTTAGCTTCATTGGTCCACCCGGGTTAATCGGGTGGAGATTACTCTTTTACTCATTACTTCATACATGCGCATACATACTCATACTCATACTTACTTACGGATCCATACTTACTTACTCTTACTCTTACTCAAGTTAAGTCGTCGGGACCTCCGGCCCTGGGGACTACACCGTCCCACCTCCGGGATTTACTTGACTCACTAATCCGGGATGCTACCCATTTAAGGGATTTGGGCCGCGGACCAGTTTAAGAGTCAGGAATTGCAGCCAACCTCTTGTGACTCCGCATCCTCACGCGTGGCCGAAGCTATATCGGACTTGTACTCATTCCAATTTACTCACTTAAGTTAGGAGTTAGCTAGTTAGGAATTAGCACAAGTCAACATTCAAGCCACAATAGTACAATACCCATGTACACATACATACGAGATGCATTACAATATACAAGTACACTACAAAATTCAATACACATCATCATCATTCATATGTTTCATGAATTATACAAACCATTGTTCAAGACAAATATCAAGAACAATGTAAACAAGCACAAGTAAGTGCAATATAATCCGATTCGTGCATTTATCTTATTAGGTGGTCAAATAAGCATACAAATCGGGGTAACCAGATTAGGATACAGGGCATGAAGAAATCATACCTTTCACCGTTGTACTTGTATCCCAACGTTCCTCCGGTGTTCACAAATCAAATCCTATGATATACATACAAATGAACGATTAACTAACTACGATTACTTTACTTGTACTCTTACTATGTTCCCTAACTCATAATTACTAAGTCCTTATATTTCTTATACTTACATTTTATTCACTTACTTTCATTCACTTACAATGGCTTACTTACTTACATATACATGTACATCTGTATAGGTGGGTATACATACATATATATATATATATATATACACTAGTTACATTCATTTAGTTTTAGTTTTTTTTTTGTAAGTTATGGGTCGACCGACCCACCGACCGACCCAACCCTGGGTCGGTCCATTCCAGTAAGTCTCGTTCTCTGAAATTTCTCCCGACCGACCCAGAACTATTCCGACCGACCCATACGCTCCTGGGTCGGTCCATTGCCGAGAGTTTCGGGTCTGTTGTCCAAGTTCCGACCGACCCACCGACCGACCCACCTCTGGGTCGGTCGAAGTGCGAAACTTCGACAACAGAAAATTCGAGTCCGACCGACCCACGTCCGACCCACGGCCCCTGGGTCGGTCCATTCCCGAGAGGTTTATTTTCGTTACCTAAGCTCCGACCGACCCACGGTCCGACCCGGCTCTGGGTCGGTCGGTAGCAGAAAGCTGCTACAGACTTTGTTTTTCAATTCTTTTCTTACCCATTCCTTCCCCAATCTTCCTACATGTAATCCCACATGACATAATGCCATTTAGGCTTCCTAAAATACCTTATTTCATCCACCATATCCATTACTAAATCCATGAGACAATTTACACAATTTCCTCACTTCCTTTCAACTCCTACAACAGTTTTTCATTCTCTAATGCTACAGATTTTTCTACAACTCCTACCATTCAATATTTCCTCCACCAATGTTACTCCCAGTATCCCAAATACATTTCCAAGTCATTACATTACCTACACCCAAGTCCAACACTCTTCTTACCAATTCTTGCACACTAATCTTTCCTATCTTCTCCAATGCATGTTGATACATTTTGCTACAGATTTTGCACTTATTACTTCTCATACTACTACTACCATACCATGGTCATTAAACATCTCTACTATCCTCAATACATACCTTGGTTCTCCCATTCACCAAGTCATCCACAAGTGCACATATTCTTACCAAAATTTTGCCATAGTTCATCTACTTTTCTTACTTGGCCACACATACCAATTCTCACCAATTTCATTCCTAATCTAGCCACACCCTTACAAGGGTCCTACCAGCAATCAATACAAATATAAATCCATCCCAATACACCAATACTCCATCAAACATCAATACCAATACTCATACACAACCATTTGGCTCCAAGGCCTACAATTCACATACTAATGTACAAATACTCAAACTTACTCTCAAATACTCAAAACTTCATAAACTTCAATCCTAATACATTAGTTTGGTTTCTTTTATTCGTTTACCCATTCCATTACTCTAATGCACCAAAATTAACATTAATAAAGAGCTCTTACCTTGAGCTTTATAATTCCTTCATTCTTCTCCATTTCTTCTCTTGTTTTCTCTCTTGTCCCATTCGGTTTTGTGGGGAATGGAGTTGCCAAACTCCATTCCCATCACCCATAGCATACAAAACAAGTATAATTAATATACTAACCCTTAGATTTATACTAGTTCATTAAGATGTTTTAAACAAATTTCTAGGGTTTACCTCTTGAAGCTTTTAGGAGGGGTTTTAGCCCTTGATTCAAGAAGGTGCTCTCACCACCATTGGAGGGTTGATATTTTGCTCAAAAGAGAGAGGAAAAACAAGGCATTACAACAAGCCAAAATCGGCTACCAAAGAAAAATGGAGAAAACTTGAATCTTTTGTGGAGATTTATACCTTGTTGGAAAGAGGAGACTCCAAGCTCCATAATGGTGTACTTTTCTCTTTGAATGGGGTATACCCACGAAAATCAACTCATTTTTGGATTTTGAAAAGAGAGAAGTGTAGAGGATGATGAGGAGAGTAAGAATATGCAATTATTTTTGCGTTTGGAGTTCAAACGAAGATGGAGCATGCTAGAGAAGGAGGGAAGCCATTGTTGGTGTTGGAGAAGCTCCAAAAATCGCCCCAGCTGAGAGAGGAAGGAGGGAGACGGTGAGAGAGGGAGAGATTGGAGAGAGAAGAGGGAAAGGTGGGAGTGAGAGGTGAGAGAGAGTTATTTTGCTTTTGTACTTTTACTTTTTGCTTTATGATTTACTTATTTGTTAGCTAGTTACATGTGTGTGTGAGGGGTTATTTAACCCTTTAAAAACCGGCCCCCTTACAATTATACTAGTTGGAGCGTTTTTTCGTCTTTTACAGAAAACGCTCGTTATTTTACCCGGTTTAGGTACTATTCACTAACCGGGCCCGTTTTCCGGAATTTCCTCGTTTAATTAATTTTATTGACTATTAAGCTCCCATAGATGCTTAATAATTATTATTTAATGATTTATAATTTTTACGGGTCTGTTTGACCACTTAAAGTCACGTTTTCGGGTTTCCTCGAAAAACGTGCTCTAAAGTTCTATTAGCGTTTTAATACTTTATTTGGATCCGTTTTCTTCGGGAGTTGTTCCCATATATTATTTAGGTCTTATTAAACCTTTAGAATCCATATAATACGCTAACCGAGGTCTCATACCTCCTATGGTTATTTAACGCTTATTTAGCGTTTTTCTGCTTTTAAGCGTTTATTTATTTCTTTTAGATTTATTTTCCTTACTAATATTATTTAGGTACCATTAGGCCCTTAATTACGTATTAGATAAATTTTAATCCCTATATTTAAGTTCGGGGTATTTCATGCATAAATCTTCTTTCACACTTGGAATTGAATCCCTTTCAACTTGTTGAGCAATTCCCACGGTGTGGTTAACGACCGCAAGGAACTCCTCAGGTATACTTGGTACTGTTGCTCCATCTTCAGCTCGCACTTCTTGATATGTCTTGGTGTAAGGGTTCCAGTCCTTACCCATGCACATCATCTTCAATTGCATTCTTGATCCGTTCGGGTATTCGGGTGTGTATAAACCTCCTGGTTTTGCTCCAAGTTCGTCGCATCGTCTGATGATATGGATTTGTGCTTCCGGTGTCAGGTATCCATTTAAGAGTACCATACCTGGTTGGATGACCTGACATTGCTCCATTGGAAAGTCGGTGATGTTGATGGTGGTTTCTTCAGGGTTTGGTGTGTGGGTGGGATTGGATAACATATATTGAAGGTTCCTTTAAGTTTAGAGTACTCTAATTAGGTGACTTTCACACTATACTTTAATTACTTACTCACATGGTTGTTTACTTAAACTCACTAACACACATGCATGGAATGCGGTATGCAGACACTTATTACATTCAACAGTTTAGGCGGTACCTGGTCTAGAAGAGGGCCCTGGCGCCTCAGACCGGTCCACCACATTCAGGGCGGCCTTGCTGGACCCCGATCCCTTCCCCTTCTGGGACTCTGTGTACCTCTGATCTGGGGGTGGCTGATTCGCCGTCTTCGGGCCATCGGTGGTCGCAGTGGTCTTACCCTTCCATTGCCCCTTGGGCCTGTAGTTTCTACTGTTCGGGTTCTGCCAGCATTCATAGTCGCGGTGACCCATCTTCTTGCAGTATCGGCACTGCACATCATTACCCTTGCAGTCCTTGCGGGGTGGTCTCCGTTACACCACTTGCAGTAATAGTGGCGCTCCGGTCCAGAGCCCGTGCTAGCTGGTATCACAATACACAATCAATACTTGTCTCACAACTTATCAACATACACTTCAACTTATCACACAGGATTAGGTAATTACCCTTAGGTGGGTAAGAACGTAGGGGCTTGGCCGCATACGCATAGGTGAGCTACAGAGGCTCCTCAGCAGTGGTGGTCTGGGTCTGGCCCTTGCCACCCTATTGCTATCCTTTCTGGGACTGGGGGTATGACTCTTCTTCTTTCCTCCCCACTGCCCTTGCGTGCCTTGGCCCTCGTTCATAGCCTTGCGCTTGAGCGCACTCTCCTCGTCCCTCAGACGGACGGTGATCTCCACAATTGCAGCGGCATGATAGCACTCCTATATTTAGGGTGTCAGTTATGCCCGCCAAATAAATTCACATCACATTATCACATTGTACACACCTATTCACATCACACTGTAGTCCCATTACCTGCAAAGTGGTATATCCAGTTGGCCCCATGCCATAGCGTAGGCGGTAGTTCAGTCCGTTGTAGAAACGGTTCACAAGAATCCGGTCTGAGTAACCCAGATCCGGTAGCAGGTGGATAAGTCCGATGAAGGCTGAGTAGTACTCATCTACCGTCATCTTATCCCCTTGCCTCAGATTGTCCAGCTCTAGGCGCTTGGCCTCTTGCACGTGTATCGGGTAGTACTTGGCTCGTAGCAGAGCCGTGTACTCCCTCCACTGAAAGGTCGGGTCAGCCACTCTGCCCTCCCGTACTAGCTTCCACCAGCTTTGTGCCGAACCCTTCAAGTAATATGCGGCAAGTCGAACCTTTACCTCCTCAGGTACTGCTAAGGTTTCGAAGGCGGTCTCCATTTCGGAGATGTACGCCTCCAGCTTATGGGGATCGGTCTCCCCACTGAATGAGGGTGGCCTCAGATCAGCCAACGCCTTGACCCAGTTGGTCTCTCGTGGCGGTGGCGGTGGTGGTGGTTGAACTCCGGGCATTTGCCCCTGCTGAATCGCAGCTACAAGTTGGGGTACCATCTGGGCTACGGCGGCTGCTACTGCCTCAGCCATAACCTGAGCCGTAGTATTCTCGCCTGGTCGCCCGTATCTCCATTGCCACGGCCTCTACCTCTCGGTCGACCTGACATCTGAATTCACATGAATATTCATTAGCAATATGCTTGCACACTTATCGGTCCAACGGTTGTAACGCTTCCCGACAATAAGGTATCTCCACACTTAGTTAGTGGTTAACCTTTCCATAACTGTTCACTTAAGTAACTGTAGTTAGGTTTCCTAACTCGGTATATCCCTAAGCTCGGTATTCTAGTCATCAGAGCGATACTTCGCTCTGATACCACTTTTTGTAACACCCCTACTACGCACATAACACTACTTGAAATCGCAGCGGAATTTAAACAACTAAACAGTAACTAAGCGAATGGTGCTACAACGCCGTCAACCACCCACGTGGTTAACAAGGCTGAATAAATACAAGTGTACCGGTCTGATGATCAGACTCCCGAGCATAGAACTAATAACCATATATATACATTAACAAAATACCGAGTGTTTACTTACATCCTTCACTGTAAACCATCACTGTAAACCATCACTGTAAACCGTTCATAACCAAATATATAACGCCATGGGAGCACAGGCGCATCCCGGGCCAACATCCAAAAGTAATCAAAAAGTAAACCTGCATCCTAGAATCTAAAGCCATTCCGCTTCCTCGTTCCTCATCCTGCAGTAAAAGAAATATGGAGCCCCCGAGGGGGTCAGCAACCCTTGGCTGGTATGATTAACGCGCAGCCCATCGGCTACTGCGATGCGCGCAACTAATTGTCATGATGACATGGCATTCATTTTAAAACACACAACATATACATATATCACAGCTTGGGTATTGTACACAACATCACACATAACATACAAGAACATTCCTTAAAGGAAGAGAACTAACTCAGTTAGTCCCCATAGAGAGCCTAGAGTATGTTGCCATGCTCATGCTAAGCTCGTTACATAACTCGTTACCGTCCTGTTAGATTGAACGGATAACTTAACACAAGGTACCTCGGATATAGTGATCCAAGCACACCGAAATAACACATAGTATGCCCCTGTGGCCCGACGTGAGTCAGTAAAATAGCCTTGGTTAAGCTAAAGGGAAGGTTGGAAACCAAATTGGAATACAACCATAACATACAAAAAGAATCGAACCGGTTATGACATCAACTCCCATACTCACACGCGTGGCCAGAACAGACCGGACTCCTCACTTCCCCCGTTAGTACTTGTCAGCAGTTCATTATTGAACTCAATACACAAATCACAATAATAGGTCAAGTCTTGTTAGACACACACAAGGGAAGAAAGAGTCATACTTAACAATATAATAATATTTAACAACTGTAAACTCTTTACATGGTTTAATCTTACAAAGTCATAAACACACAGAAAAACAAGCAACACACAAGCCGGTGTAAACCGGTAGGCAACAGACTGCAAGAAAACCATACCTTGGTCCTTGCCTCGACTGGTTTCCACCTTGAGAGAACCCTAAACACATTCAGTAACGTCGGTTAATTATCTTCCTTAACATTCAATTCTTACTAAGTATTTACATGATTATATATCATGTTTAAATGCCCGACCCATCCTTGGTTTCCTTCATTATACCCCCCTAGGGTTAATACATAAGTCATACTCTTTCCTGTTTTTTTTTTAAACAAGTTTAGGCCGACCGACCCTACCGACCGACCCTACCCTTGGGTCGGTCTTTAACAAAGACATTTACCGTCTTTTCTTCCTATCCGACCGACCCAGACAGGGTCGGTCCCCTGGGTCGGTCTCTAACAGAAGCATTTTTACCCTGCTATTTACAGTCCGACCGACCCTGCCAGGTTCGGTCCCCCGGGTCGGTCTACTACAGAAACTTCCTAAGAATTGTCCAAATTGTTCCGAACTTTTCCTTAAGTATCCCAATGTGTTGCAACACCATATGGCACACTAAATACTTCATATAACATCCATTAAACTCAAGTTCTAACTCATTTCTAAACTCTTCAAACATCTACTCATTCCCTTGTAAAATTCCTTAACACTTATAACATTTTATACTAGGTTTCTAAATGGTGTTTCTCACCTATGATAACTACTATCCCAAAATGCTTTCTCCTCATCTTAACATCATCTCCCAAGCATCATTTCTTACCATCTAAACCCTAGTTGATGTCTAAGTCCCTTTGTTTACCTAGAACACCTTAAGACATTATTTCTCCTCTTGTAAAATACTTAGGCATTTCCAACATTTCTAGTTCACCAAACATTATATAACACTTAGAACTTCTTGCTTCTTACCTAAATTTTGACATGGATTCTCCTAGAACATTACGAAGCCAAAACACATTGTTTTCTCCATCAAGTACACAAGAACACCTAAATTCACCAAGAACACTCTCACACACAAAGTTTCACCCAAATCACACTACATTACAATATAGTGCATAATTTAAATTGCATGGCACTTAGGCCCTTAAAATGCATGGCTCTTAGGCCCTTAAGGTGCATAACCCTTAAACACTGAATTTCCACAATATATATGCCTTTGACCTACAAATACATACAACAAGACATATGTTCTTTTACTAGTCTCCTTGAGAACATTTCACTAGGTCATTTACCATTTGCTCTTTAGGTAGTTTTAACAAGCATTATAAGCTCATTTCTCCTAAGGCATTAAACTACATTAGGTTAGCATATTTACCTCTTTTTTTTCCACACAACTTCTTTCTTGTTTCCTTAGTAAACCGGTAAGGTATCTGATTCCTTGTCAACTACTAACCAATATACAAACATTGAAATGAGTATATAAGCTTAATGCTTCATCTCATTGTAAACCCTAGTTTTTACATTGTTTCAAAAACATTAATGTAGTTGTTTTACCTTGGTCTTTGAAGAGAGTTTGAATATCTATCAAGAGAGGACTCCACCTAGTCTTTGAAAGGTTGGAATGAAGCTAAAACAAAGCCATATAAAGAGCACCTTCAATGGGTATTTTCGGTCAACAACAAAACATGGAGGAAATGAAGTTTTTATTTGAGATTCCTTACCTAGAAGCAAAGGAGAGTATAATATGTAGAAATACAAGCTCAAGCTCCTTCAATGGTGGAACTCCATGGCACCGAAATGGGCTCTTGAAGTTTTGAGAAGATAGAATGAAGAGCTTGATGAGACTAAGAGAATGGTGGTGTTTGTTTTTGATTTGGTTAAGTGAGCTAGATTTTACAAGAGATCAAAGATGAGGTTTAATGGTGGTGGTGTGGTATTACCGTGGAAGAGAATGAAGAAGAGAGGTTGAAGAGAGCATGGAACCGTGTGAATACAAGGAAGAAAGGAGAAATGAAAGTGAACTTACTTTTTGAAGATATTTGTAGTTATAAAGTAAAAAGTACTTTAATTAGTTATCTTTATTTACTTAATATGTTAACAAGAGAGTGGTGAGTCACCACACTTAAGAAAACCGGCCCCCCTTTATTACTTAGGGGTATTATAGTCTTTATTTGTCAATTTAATTACTTATACAAACATATGTTACAAACTAGCTTATTAAAATCACTATTCATAAAAACAAGGCACTTAGAAGTGAAATTTTTGATTTCCCATTGATATAGACCTCCAAATGTGATAATATAGTAAACATATTAATTAAAGAGTAATGATGGACATTTAGCCATTCAAAACTCATTTACAAGGCAATTTTTCGAAAATGTGCTTTAAGACTCCTTAAAGCACATTTTGTGTTTTAACTTGTTTTCAAGCTTGGTTTTCTTTGGTAATTGGTTTAATATGTTCATTAGTATATAAATGAGGTCTTGGTAAGTTCATTAGGTCTTAACCAAGCTCAACCCAAGCTTAGAGCACATTTGGCCTTTATTGACCTTAAAGCACATTTCTTGTTTTCTATTGTTGAAATTGTTTACTAATGTTTCTAAGACTCTTTTTAGTCTTAATATACCACATTTAAGTGTTTAAATAACATAACTAGGCTTGGGGTATTTCACACCACCACCGCCATGCGAGACCAATTGGGTCAAGGCGTTGGCAGATCTGAGGCCACCTACATTTCACGGGGAGACCAACCCTAGTAAGCTGGAGGTGTACATCTCCGAACGGGAGACCGCCTACGAAACCTTGGTTGTGCCTACTGGTGCCAAGGTTCATCTTGCCACTTACTATCTGAGGGTTCGGCAAGGAGTTGGTAGAAGCTTGTGTAGGATGATAACGTCGCGGATCCTGCATTCAGATGGAGGGAGTGCACGGCTCTACTGCGAGCCAAGTACTACCCGGTAGATGTACAAGATGCTAAACACCTTGAGCTGAACAGTTTGAGGCAAGGGGACAAGATGTCGGTAGACGAGTACTACACTGTCTTCACCAACGTATCCACCTGCTACCAGACCTGGGTTACTCGAACCGGGTTCTGCTAAATCGTTTTTACAACGGACTTAGCCACCGCCTACGCTACGGGATGGGGCTAGCTGAATATACCACCTTGCAGGTAATTAAAATACAGTGTGATGTGAATAAGTGTATATAGTGAGTAGATGTGAATGTGAGTTTGATTCGCGGGGCATGACTGAGGAGCCACTACAGCTCACCTATGTCTATGCGGCAAAGCCCCTACTGTAACACCCCATCTCAATCCAAATGTGGTTTCGCAACTTAACAACATATATATAAATGTCACAGCGGAATTCAATACACTCCAGGACCTTGCCACAGTCTGATTGACAGAATATACCGAACATTAGTACATACAAATCTTAACAAAATACATATCCTTCTTACAATCCCCTCACATCCTATACATCTTACTAACTCAAATTTCCATACGAGTGTACACGCACAACTCGTAGGCCACACTTAACCCGTAACGCTTGTACCCCTTCTTACTCTCGCGATGGCCGCCTCCTGACGTTCACCTGTGTAGTAAAAACAGCCCCCAAAGGGGGTCAGCACGAATGTTGGTACGATCCTCTCATGGCCCCCAAGCTAACGTGGCTACGACGACTAATTGTCGATAGCATGGAGGTTGATTAGATGCACAACATAATAGAAAGTGCAGTAAACAACAATCCAAATATGAACAATCAAAGTTCAAACATAATGAACGACTTAAATGTGTTCCCTTAATTAGATAGTTAATTATTCAACTCCTTAAGTTATGTTTCCTCTTAATCTTAGTCCATCCTTATCTTACCTCAATCTTAGTCTTATCTTAGTCTTAGAAACAACCATCCTTTAAAAAGGAATGGATGTAGCTTATCTCAGTCTTATAATACAAACCATCCTTTAAATAGGAATGGTTGCAACTTATCTCAACCCTTATCTCATATATGCCAACCGTTCTCTTATTGGGAACTGGTTAACCCTTAGTTCGTTGTTTATTTTCGTAGGGCTTGGTTAACCCTAGCCAGCAGCAGGACACTTACCGGCAATAAACAACATTCTTAAATTGTTGGGGATGTAGGCTAGATCTCCCCACGCCATCTTAGTATACCTCCCTCCTAAAACAAGTAGTCCGAGGAGGTCGAGTCTATATGTCGACTCTAGGCGACGAGTCTGGAGACAAGTCATATTTGGAAGTCGGTATCTGATAAGGATACCGACATCCCCCAATACACATGTGCCGGTACCATCCGGATTCCTCACTCCCCCCCAAAGTCAAAGTTAGTAGTAGTCTCAATGCGACGTTTGTTTGTTTAACCTCTTTCGGTTATTAACAAACTAATATTAGGGAGTGTTCCTTAGTCTCACACAATTCCTTACTAAACGTTAGTTAGTAGGTTCTCACGGTAAGTTGTGTTAGTTTCCAAATATCACACAACAATACAATAAACATAATGTACCGGTTGCATGCTTTATCTTGTGTAGTGAGCACACAAAAACAAATAGCACACAAGCCGAGGGACACCTCGTTAGCAAGCAGGTCACAAGAAGAACTGTACTAAACCTTCCTCAAAAATCACCAAACTTGACACTCAATTTCTTACAAAATTCTTACACTTAACACTTGATTCCTTACACTTCCCTCTTGTGACTTTGCCTAAGACCTCAACTAATCATTATGTTTCTTCACCACCATCTTAACTACTCCTCAAGCATCATTTTGCACACCCATTTTCTTTACTCAAACTTCTCAAAGCCATATATAATCTAGCACATGCTTACATCCTTATAAGTCATTATACCTTATTTTTTTTCCTTCAAACTTTGTACAAGTTTCCTAGCTTCCTTAACCATGGTTTTGGTGCATAAAACTCACCATTATAACCCCTAGTCCCTCTTATACATTCCTAGGTCTTCCTAGTACTCAAGATCTCCATGGTTTATCCATTTTCACCAAAATAACGCTTAGTGATCACTAGAACATCCTTAGTCATAAAATCTCCTTAGAACACCTTAAACACTTAGTTTCCTACTCAAATTTCGCCATAGTTTCTCTAGTATATTATCATGCCCAAATGCATTGTTTTCCTCATTCAACCATCTCACACACATCAAGTCCTTTCTCATCATATTTTCTCACACAAATCAACTCATTCATAATAAACACAATATAGTGCAATAATCTTAAATTGCATAGCACTAAGGCTCTTAAATGACATGGCTCTTAGGCCCTTAATGACATGGCTTTAGGCCCTTAAAGGACATGAATTCAAACACTGAATTTCCCACATATAAAAGCTTTCAACCTGCAAATACACCCATCAATCTCATAGTAGTTATACTTCTCTTAAAACCCACCTTAAACTTATCTTAATAACTCATTTCCTTTGGCTCCTTAGTCACAAGTTCAAAAGCTTGGTTAAATTCCTTTTTCCAAGGTTATATAACCCATTACATATGTAAGCTTTAAGCTACATTAGTACTTATCTAAATACCACCCCCTTAAACCTTAAACCACCTTAAGGTAAATAATTTACCTTGTTTTTTCCAAGCTTCTCCTCACACTTTTCTCCTTGGGTTTCCTTGCTTAGTTTCCGGCCACCCACTTAGATTTCCTTGCCAATGTTCTAATCAATATACATTGACTCTCATGAGTGCTAAATAATACACTAACCTTAAGGAATCATTCCTAGGTTTAAAATGTGTTTTAAAGCTTAAAAGTGTGTGTTTACCTTTGAATTTTGGAATGGCTTTCATAATGAAGCAAGGCAAGACCTCCTCAAGTCTTTGGAGAATAGAATCAAGCTAGAACAAGAGTAAAACAAGCCATCTTAAGAGGCAAATTTTCGGCCATATATGAAAAATGGAGGAAAGTTGATTTTTCTTTCACTTTCCTTACCTTGAATGAATGAAGAACCAACTGAGATCTTCAAATTTGATTTTCCTCCATCAATGGAGTTTTTTCCATGGCTCCAAAATGAAGCTTTCCAAATTTTTAAAAGATAGGAAGCTAGAGCTTGAGCTAACTAAGAATATTATGTGTTTAGTTTTTTATTTGGAGCTAAATGAAGATTTGGTGGGCAAAGCAAGGTTAGGCAACAATGGTGCTGTTTGGGAACGGTTTAGAACAGATAAGAATAAGCGGAACTCGTTGGTGAAGAAGAGAAATGAAGAAGAGAGGAGAGAGGTAGGCTAATAAAGGATATTTTGCTTTATAAAAGCAAATAGTAACTTTCTTTACTTTATCTCTTCTTATTTCCTTATTTGATGAAGTCTATGGTGACTCATCCCCTTAAAACTGTCCCCCCTTACTAATTAGCATACATAAGGCCTTGTTTGGCCATTTAACTAATTAAGGTTGACTTAAGTCAAAACTAGCACTATTTGAGCACTATTCACTAATTAGTGCACATATTCGTGAAATTTTTGGTTTCCCATTGATTTAGGCTTCCTAATGTGATACTAATTAGTACACATGTTGATTAAGGTGTAATCATGGGTATCTAGCCACTCAAAACTCATTTCTAAGACAATTTCTCAAAAAGGTGCTTTAAGGAGTCTTAAAGCACATTTTGTGTTTAAGCTTGTTTTTGAGCTTGGTTTTCCTTGGTAATTGATTTAAAATGTCCATTAGCATATTACTATAGTCTTATAATGGTATTTGGGTGCTAATCAAAGTCACTCCAAGCTTAAAGCACATTTTTGCCTAAATTGCCCTTAAGGCGTTTTCTTGTGTTTTCCTTGGTTTAAATTGTCTACCAATCTTTCTAAGGCATATTTTAGCCTTACCACATAATAATTTGATGTTTAATAAGCATACTTAGGTTTGGGGTATTTCAATCTACCCCCCTTAAAAGAACTTTGTCCCCAAAGTTCCCATGCATTTTACCTTATTAGAATACATGTCTTACCTCATTCCATAGATCAGATAGATCATACTTATGTATACTTAAATCATTGAATCATTAGATCCACCATATGCTTATACTTAAATATCACACAACACGCTTAAGCATGTACAACACTCAAAATTCCCTTTGTTCCTTTTGATGATTAAAACATTCACATAATTTCCAATGTATTCTCCCATGTCACCGGTCCGTAGACAATGGCTCGTTCGTCCTCGTCACCATGGGCCAGAATACAAAACAACTCTGCTCTCCCCATGTCACCGGTCCGAAGACAAAGGCTCGTGCGTCCTCGACTTCATGGGCGAGACTCAGTAAAAAGGTAATCCTTTTTACGAGGTCATGTGAGGAATAATTCCTCTAATTAAAAATACAATCAACTCCAATTTCATTTTATCCTAATGCCTCTATCCTTAGCGTGATTTAATTGTGACCATTGGTAGGGAGTTTCAGGAATCATCCAACCCTGATGTGATCAGCATCAGTGTAGAACTATCCTTCCACCACAATTTGTGTTCGGTTTCCCTTGATCCCTAGAAAATCAAGTTCCACCTCCCACGTCATTTTCAAACATTCAAATAATTCACTCATGTCCAATTTTCTATCTTTTTAGTTCTTCTAATCATAATCAATACATCTCCAAAGTGTGGACTCTGTCCATCAAACATTCCCGATTCATCTCTTAGTAATTACCTCAAGACTTAAATTCCTACTAAGTTCTATAACCGTCTCATACCAGTTCTCACCATCTTATATCTCATAGCATTACCATCTTCTTCCTTATATTCATATCGAACAGTATCCCATAGTGTTATCTTATTCTTATCTCACACATAGTCTCATATCGACTCATACCTCATATATTCCTTATTTCTTAAGTCTTCTTAATCCTCTTCCTTAATTCTCTTAACTTGTACTCATGCCGGAGTTAACAAGATAGGTACTTAATATGTATGGTATTCACATCTTCTGTGTGCCATAGCCATGATTTATCTCAAAATGTTTATGTAAAACATATTATCAAATTCTTTTGCGCTACGCACACCGTAGTTTATGTAACATACGCTAAGCATTTTTCGCTCTACCCCCCTTAAAATGGATTACGCCCACGTAATCAACATTATATCATCCTTGAACATAAGTTCAAGATGTCTAATTCTTACCAAGCATTCTAGCTTCCATGTCATCTATCTCACTTATAATTGGATCAAAGGGTCATAACTATGTTAATGGCTTAGTCTTTGTATCGAGGATTCTTAACGGTACTTATACCATTTTCTTAACTTAGTTTGGTCTAATCTCAAAGGTAGTGGTCTGCTAGCTTCAGCTGCGCGACTCTGATAATCTTAGGCTTAACTGCCTTTCTAATCGTTCATAGTATTGTATATCCTTCTGCCTCCTTACAGTTTAGGAATATTGGTCTCTCAGTGGACACGTGTTATCTTTTTATATACACGGCCTCAATGAGTTGTAACTCGTCTATCCATTCTCCTTGAAGATCTTATGTTCATACTCTTAGTGTTTTCTCGAATGTCTAAATTGTTCTCTCCAACTGACCTTTGGTCTGAGGATGACCCTTAATCTGAAACTACTGTTTAGTGCTTATTGCGTTTTACAGTCTTATCCTTCACACTTTAAGACATGTCCAATGTTTGTGCTTAACAATCCGTGCTTCGCACTTCATAGTCCTTAATTATTTGTTCTCTAATTCCTTTGTGTTGTTGGTTCAACTGAATTCTTCTCTTCGACTGTTTGCGGTAGTAGCTGCTCTTGTCTGATCTTGGGTCGTTGTCCGTGGTACGGAGTCAACTACTTCCCGTGTTCCTTACACCACTCATATACATGCATGGGGTACCTTACTGGTACATTACTACTTACCCAACTAACTCATAAATGAGCGTGTTAGGCCTGCAAGCCCCTGTGGGGTGTAGTAGTCCCACGTCTCGTTTTAGTAAACTCATAGTGTTCGTCACACGTTTAGCTATTGCTAATTATGAAGTATTCGGTTGTCGATCTCCTCTTCATTGTTCCATGATAACATTTATTGTTCTTCTTGAACTTAATCAAGGGAAATTTATTTACTGTGTTCTTAAGTATGGTATGCTCTAGTTCTTTCTGTATCCCGTACTGATTCGGTCTCTTAGTAACTGAGGTCTCTTTCCATAGAGCCTCTTATCTTCTTTCTCATTTTTGTTCTACTAGGAATGCACTTCCAGTTCCTTAAGGAATGGGTAGTGTGCTTCCTGTGAAATCTTATCTAACCCGGTCCAGACTACTGGCATCAATGCACAGTTCGTATACCATCTTATTTCCTTACTTATATCGGTCTTAGCTTATAAATTTAATTACCTCAGTGTCAATATTTGATGGCTTATACATAACGGTCGCTTTACCGCGCACCATGACTTAATCCCCTTATATAAATATTGTACTCACGACCACTACTACCGTGGTAGCTGGCCTTTACCATGTTGCCCATTGATGGCGCAACTACTTACTCATTTACTCTAACATCTTATCTTATATTCAATCCCTTCTTGGTGTAAACACACTGGGAGTTCTCTAATTTCGGTGTTTGGCGGTTGTCATACCGTGCTGTAAAATGGTTATCTCTTAATACGAAGGTGTTCTGCTTCAATCTCAGGTTCATAAGTAGGCTTTTTTTTCTCACATTCTTTCATCCTTTATGATGTTATCTACCAAGTAAATTTACCGGTTACTGAAGAAGTCATCCGTTTACTCACAAGCTCTTCTGAGCGTTGGTCACTTGACGTGTCATTCTGTGCACTCACCATGTTTATCTCTGATGATTTCTGATTCTTAAATCCTGGGTGTTGGATATGAGGTCTGTCTCTGCAGCTGCTAACAAAGAAATTGTAGGAAAAACTATATACAAAAGAATAAAATAAATAACTAAACCTACAACTCTACTACGGGTAGCAAAATAAAACCCGGTCGGAGTATAGTGTAAATATATTACGACCGAGAGTATCGAACCCAAGGGACTTATAGAAAACTAGTCCTAATCCGGTAATAACCTATTCTAAGACAAGGGGGGAAATTGAAATATTTTCTAACCCTAATTAAAACTAACTACACTAAGTGGTATTTACAAGGAAATTATTCTTGATTCAGGGTGTAAAACCATCTAAGTATCAATATGAACTCGAAACATAAACACAATCCTTCGAATTAACCAACAACTGAACACGCTGGGTGTCCTGCCGGATACCACTTGCACGGCATATTCAAAGACATTGAATATGCCGGACATTGGCCACCCGGCAGTGCGTCCGGCATAGTCATAATGCATATTCTTTTTCCAGTTTCCGAGAAGAAAACAGAAGACTCACTACCTATTAACAATTCGAGCATATATCATGCCACGGAATGAACAAAGTAATGGGAAATGTGGATTAATTCTCACTCTTACTACTAACTCTTAATTCTCAAGAAGGAAGTAGGAAGATCATTAAGAGAGTCTAACCTATTCTACTTGGGATTAATCCTCCACAAGTAAAAATTGCATGAAGAGAAAAAGAGATCAACCAATTCTCCTTCATTAAGAACCTTACTCTTAATAAACTTGAAAATTATATTAAGAAGAACACATTGTTTTACAAAGAGAGTTTCATTCCCTAACCAAGAACTAACAAGGAATTCCTACTCCACCATCCACACAAATCAAGAGAGAGAATACACGGGAGATAAGAAGATTGGATGTAGCCTTAAACCGCCATGGATTCTCCTCTTCGCGTGAAAAGTTGCATAGAATTTCCTTGGACACCAACACCTTGGAATGAGGCGGAAATGGAGTAATGAATGGAGTTTAATATGATGTTGAAGTGTGTTGAAAAGTGTAGCCCCTCGTCCTATTTATAGGCATCACATTCTTCTCGTGCCGAATGTCATGCCGTGCGAATTATATCCGGCATATAATAACCACGTGCCCAACTGCTAACGGTCGAAACCGCCAAATCTGCGCGAAAAGGTACCTGTGCCGGACAGGATATGTCCGGCACCATACCCGGCATAGGTTGGTTTGGCAACGGTCATTAAGTGCCATCGTCTGGTCAATCGAGGCGACTTTTCATATGTATGCCGGATTGGATATACCCGGCAATGCACCCGGCATAGAGTGCTTTTCTGCTCCATGCTTGTGCCGTGCAGGTATGATCCGGCCTTATGTCCGGCATGTGGTCAGAATGTCTCCTTGTATGGAAAAACATATAAAACATCAATCTGAACAAATAATAGACTTAATACATAATATAGCATAAATATTAATTATTCTAACCTTAATTTGGCTAATAATCTTATAATTAAGTACACTAAAACATGATAAGTCTGAGGCTTATCAGCAGCCTTCCTTATTACTCAAGTGTATCTGGTATGTTCTAAGGTAATTTCAAGGTTTACAGTTTCCATTCTCTAACAAACGTATTATTTCTCTAATAAGTGAAAGCCCTTTTTGAGGGGTTTATTCCCACTCTTGGCCTCACAACAAGGAGAGGTATCCCCACCCTAAAAGGCATGGTTCGTTCTCCGCCCCTGCCAATGTACTATCTCACTATTCTCATTGGTGCCTTTTCCTGGCAATATTTTCCACAATCTAAGTTATAGGTTTGGTAACCGTTCATATCTACGAATTGTAGTTCCTTCGTGGCTTAAATAAGCTCTCTTACAACTTATGCGCTCGGGCTCTGATGTGGTTAACATCCTTGGCTCATAGGCTCTTAGTGCTTAATGCCTCAGTCCATTACTTGTACTCTTATTCATCTGTAGGTCATCCTTATAGGTTTTTGTTTCTTAAACACTATCCACCGTTAGGTTACATATTAAATGTAGTATCGGGTTTCATGTAAGTTGCTGCATCCTGCTTCCTCCTATGGAAGTTTATTCAAGTGATCTGAGGTCACTTAGTGTCTTGACATACTGTCATTTTACTAGACTTATGTCTTTTAGCAATCAGGGTTAGGTTCGTATTAGGCGTTTGCCTTACGGTGTCCAAGTTGGATATCATTATGTCATCTATACTTCCATCTCAGGCCTCGTTCAATGCCGTTGACTATGCCACCCGTTGATGATCAATACTTGGGTGTTAATAAGTTAGACAAACAGTATTAAACTGTCATTCATCAGTTTGTTCGGCTCGACTATGCCCGCTCTGTGGGGGTAGTCCCTGAGCTTCCTTTTCCAGGGTTGTACGTCTTTAATCCTTAGTAGGTCATAGCTTACGTTCTTTTCCTTTACCCTTGTTTTTCTGGGTTTTCCAACATCTTCATTGAAGAATGCTTATTACTGGTATCTTAGTGATCATCTGGGAGTCTTATCCCTTGTTGAAAGTTTTTATGTCGACGGTCTCCATTGTATTCTGTAATGCATTCCTTGTAGTTATCACTTGTGTAGTGAAAAAGCCCCAAAGGGGGTCAGCACGATGCTGGTACGATCCTCTCATGGCCCCCAAGCTAACGTGGCTACGGACACTAATTGGTCGATAGCATGGAGGTTGATTAGATGCACAACATAAAAAAGTGCAGTAACAAAATCCAATATGAACAATCAAAGTTCAAACATAATGAACGATTTAAATGCGTTCCCTAATAGAAAGTTAATTATTTAACTCCTAAGTTATGTTTCCTCTTAATCTTAGCATCCTATCTTACCTCAATCTTAGTCTTATCTTAGTCTTAGAAACACACCATCCGTTAAAAAGGATTGGATGTAGCTATATCAGTCTCTTATAATACAACATCCTTAAATAGGAATGGTTGCAACTTATCTAAACCCTTATCATCATATGCCAACCGTTCTTCATTGGGAACTGGTTACCCTTAGTTCGTTGTTTATTTTTGTAGGGCTTGGTTAACCCTAGCCAGCAGCAGGACACTTACGGCAATAAACAACATCTTAAATGTTGGGGATGTAGGCTAGATCCCCCCACGATCTTAGTATGTCCCTCCTAAAACAAGTAGTCCAAGGAGGTCGAGTCTATTGTCTACTCTAGGCGACGAGTCTGAAGACAAGTCATATTGGGAAGTCGTATCTGATAGGATACCGACTCCCCCAATACACATGTGCCGTACCATTCCGGATTCCTCACTCCCCCCCCCCCCCAAGTTAAGTTAGTAGAGCTCAATGCGACGTTTGTTTGTTAACCTCTTTCGTATTAAAAACTAATATGGGGGTTCCTTAGTCTCACATAACCTTACTAAACGTTAGTGTAGGTTCTCACGGTAAGTTGGTGTTAGTTTCCAAACATCACACAACAATACAAAACATAATGTTGGGTTGCGTGCTTTATCTTGTTTAGTGAGCACACACAAACAAATAGCACACAGCCGAGGGACACCTCGTTAGCAAGCAGGCACAAGAGAACTGTACTAAACCTTCCTCAAATAACCAACAAATTGACACTCAATTTCTTACAAAATTCTTACACTTAACACTTGATTCCTTACACTTCCCTCTTGTGACTTTACCTAAGACCTCAACTAATCATTATGTTTCTTCACCACCATCTTAACTACTCCTCAAGCATCATTTTGCACACCCATTTGCTTTACTCAAACTTCTCAAAGCCATATATAATCTAGCACATGCTTACATCCTTATAAGTCATTATACCTTTTTTTCCTTCAAACTTTGTACAAGTTTCCTAGCTTCCTTAACCATGGTTTTGGTGCATAAAACTCACCATTATAACCCCTAGTCCCTCTTATACATTCCTAGGTCTTCCTAGTACTCAAGAACTCCATGGTTTATCCATTTTCACCAAAATAACCCTTAGTGATCACTAGAACATCCTTAGACATAAAATCTCCTTAGAACACCTTAAACACTTAGTTTCCTACTCAAATTTCACCATAGTTTCTCTAGTATATCATCAAGCCCAAATGCATTGTTTTCCTCATTCAACCATCTCACACACATCAAGTCCTTTCTCATCATATTTTCTCACACAAATCAACTCATTCATAAAAACACAATATAGTGCAATAATCTTAAATTGCATAGCACTAAGGCTCTTAAATGACATGGCTCTTAGGCCCTTAAATGACATGGCTCTTTGGCCCTTAAAGGACATGAATTTAAACACTGAATTTCCCACATATAAAAGCTTTCAACCTGCAAATACACCCATCAATCTCATAGTAGTTATAATGCTCTTAAAACCCACCTTAAACTTATCTTAATAACTCATTTCCTTTGGCTCCTTAGTCACAAGTTCAAAATCTTGGTTAAATTCCTTTTTCCAAGGTTATATAACCCATTATATAATGTAAGCTTTAAGCTACATTAGTACTTATCTAAATACCACCCCCTTAAACCTTAAACCACCTTAAGGTAAATAATTTACCTTATTTTTTCCAAGCTTCTCCTCACACTTTTCTCCTTGGGTTTCCTTGCTTAGTTTTCGGCCACCCACTTAGATTTCCTTGCCAATGTTCTAATCAATATACATTGACTCTCATGAGTGCTAAATAATACACTAACCTTAAGGAATCATTCCTAGGTTAAAAATGTGTTTTAAAGCTTAAAAGTGTGTGTTTACCTTTGAATTTTGGAATGGCTTTCATAATGAAGCAAGGAAAGACCTCCTCAAGTCTTTGGAGAATAGAATCAAGCTAGAAAAAGAGTAAAACAAGCCATCTTAAGAGGCAAATTTTCGGCCATATATGAAAAATGGAGGAAAGTTGATTTTTCTTTCACTTTCCTTACCTTGAATGAATGAAGATGAGATCTTCAACTTTGATTTTCCTCCATCAATGGAGTTTTTTCCATGGCTCCAAAATGAAGCTTTCCCAATTTTGAAAAGATAGGAAGCTAGAGCTTGAGCTAACTAAGAATATTATGTGTTTAGTTTTTTGTTTGGAGCTAAAATGAAGATTTGGTGGGCAAAGCAAGGTTAGGCAACAATGGTGCTGTTTGGGAACGGTTTAGAACAGATAAGAATAAGAGGAACTCGTTGGTGAAGAAGAGAAATGAAGAAGAGAGGAGAGAGGTAGGCTAATAAAGGATATTTTGCTTTATAAAAGCAAATAGTAACTTTCTTTACTTTATCTCTTCTTATTTCCTTATTTGATGAAGTCTATGGTGACTCATCCCCTTAAAACTGTCCCCCCTTACTAATTAGCATACATAAGGCCTTGTTTGGCCATTTAACTAATTAAGGTTGACTTAAGTCAAAACTAGCACTATTTGAGCACTATTCACTAATTAGTGCACATATTCGTGAAATTTTTGGTTTCCCATTGATTTAGGCTTCCTAATGTGATACTATTTAGTACACATGTTGATTAAAGTGTAATCATGGGTATCTAGCCACTCAAAACTCATTTCTAAGACAATTTCTCAAAAAGGTGCTTTAAGGAGTCTTAAAGTACATTTTGTGTTTAAGCTTGTTTTTGAGCTTGGTTTTCCTTGGTAATTGATTTAAAATGTCCATTAGCATATTACTAAAGTCTTATAATGGTATTTGGGTGCTAATCAAAGTCACTCCAAGCTTAAAGCACATTTTTGCCTAAATTGCCCTTAAGGCGTTTTCTTGTGTTTTCCTTGGTTTAAATTGTCTACCAATCTTTCTAAGGCATATTTTAGCCTTACCACATCATAATTTGATGTTTACTTAGCATACTTAGGTTTGGGGTATTTCAATCTACCCCCCTTAAAAGAACTTTGTCCCTAAAGTTCCCATGCATTTTACCTTATTAGAATACATGTCTTACCTCATTCTATAGATCAGATAGATCATACTTATGTATACTTAAACTCATTGAATCATTAGATCCACCATATGCTTATACTTAAATATCACACAACACGCTTAAGCATGTACAACACTCAAAATTCCCTTTGTTCCTTTTGATGATTAAAACATTCACATAATTTCCAACGTATTCTCCCATGTCACCGGTCCGTAGACAATGGCTCATTCGTCCTCGTCACCATGGGCCAGAATACAAAACAACTCTGCTCTCCCTATGTCACCGGTCCGAAGACAAAGGCTCGTGCGTCCTCGACTTCATGGGCGAGACTCAGTAAAAAGGTAATCCTTTTTACGAGGTCATGTGAGGAATAATTCCTCTAATTAAAAATACAATCAACTCCAATTTCATTTATCCTAATGCCTCTATCCTTAGCGTGATTTCATTGTGACCATTGGTAGGGAGTTTCAGGAATCATCCAACCCTGATGTGATCAGCATCAGTGTAGAACTATCCTTCCACCACAATTTGTGTTCGGTTTCCCTTGATCCCTAGAAAATCAAGTTCCACCTCCCACGTCATTTTCAAACATCCAAATAATTCACTCATGTCCAATTTTCTATCTTTTTAGTTCTTCTAATCATAATCAATACATCTCCAAAGTGTGGACTCGGTCCATCAAACATTCCCGATTCATCTCTTAGTAATTACCTCAAGACTTAAATTCCTACTAAGTTCTATAACCGTCTCATACCAATTCTCACCATCTTATATCTCATAGCATTACCATCTTCTTCCTTATATTCATATCGAACAGTATCCCATAGTGTTATCTTATTCTTATCTCACACATAGTCTCCTATCGACTCATACCTCATATATTCCTTATTTCTTAAGTCTTCTTAATCCTCTTCCTTAATTCTCTTAACTTGTACTCATGCCGGAGTTAAAAAGATAGGTACTTAATATGTATGGTATTCACATCTTCTGTGTGCCATAGCCATGATTTATCTCAAAATGTTTATGTAAAACATATTCTCAAATTCTTTTGCGCTACGCACACCGTAGTTTATGTAACATACGCTAAGCAGTTTTCGCTCTACCCCCCTTAAAATGGATTACGCCCACGTAATCAACATTATATCATCCTTGAACATAAGTTCAAGATGTCTAATTCTTACCAAGCATTCTAGCTTCCATGTCATCTATCTCACTTATAATTGGATCAGAGGGTCATAACTATGTTAATGGCTTAGTCTTTGTATCGAGGATTCTTAATGGTACTTATACCATTTTCTTAACTTAGTTTGGTCTAATCTCAAAGGTAGTGGTCTGCTAGCTTCAGCTGCGCGACTCTGATAATCTTAGGCTTAACTGCCTTTCTAATCGTTCATAGTATTGTATATCCTTATGCCTCCTTACAGTTTAGGAATATTGGTCTCTCAGTGGACACGTGTTATCTTTTTATATACACGGCCTGAATGAGTTGTAACTCGTCTATCCATTCTCCTTGAAGATCTTATGTTCATACTCTTAGTGTTTTCTCGAATGTCTAAATTGTTCTCTCCAACTGACCTTTGGTCTGAGGATGACCCTTAATCTGAAACTACTGTTTAGTGCTTATTGCGCTTTACAGTCTTATCCTTAACACTTTAAGACATGTCCAATGTCTGTGCTTAACAATCCGTGCTCTTCGCACTTCATAGTCCTTAATTATTTGTTCTCTAATTCCTTTGTGTTGTTGGTTCAACTGAATTCTTCTCTTCGACTGTTTGCGGTAGTAGCTGCTCTTGTCTGATCTTGGGTCGTTGTCCGTGGTACGGAGTCAACTACTTCCCGTGTTCCTTACACCACTCATATACATGCATGGGATACCTTACTGGTACATTACTACTTACCCAACTAACTCATAAATGAGTGTGTTAGGCCTGCAAGCCCCTGTGGGGTGCAGTCGTCCCACGTCTCGTTTTAGTAAACTCATAGTGTTCGTCACACATTTAGCTATTGCTAATTATGAAGTATTCGGTTGTCGATCTCCTCTTCATCGTTCCATGATAACATTTATTGTTCTTCTTGAACTTAATCAAGGGAAATTTATTTACTGTGTTCTTAAGTATGGTATGCTCTAGTTCTTTCTGTATCCCGTACTGATTCGGTCTCTTAGTAACTGAGGTCTCTTTCCATAGAGCCTCTTATCTTCTTTCTCATTTTTGTTCTACTAGGAATGCACTTCCAGTTCCTTAAGGAATGGGTAGTGTGCTTCCTGTGAAATCTTATCTAACCCGGTCCAGACTACTGGCATCAATGCACAGTTCGTATACCATCTTATTTCCTTACTTATATCGGTCTTAGCTTATAAATTTAATTGCCTCAGTGTCAATATTTGATGCTTATACATAACGGTCGCTTTACCGCGCACCATGACTTAATCCCCTTATATAAGTATTGTACTCACGACCACTACTACCGTGGTAGCTGGCCTTTACCATGTTGCCCATTGATGGCGCAACTACTTACTCATTTACTCTAACATCTTATCTTATATTCAATCCCTTCTTGGTGTAAACACACTGGGAGTTCTCTAATTTCGGTGTTTGGCGGTTGTCATACCGTGCTGTAAAATGGTTATCTCTTAATACGAAGGTGTTCTGCTTCAATCTCAGGTTCATAAGTAGGCTTTTTTTCTCACATTCTTTCATCCTTTATGATGTTATCTACCAAGTAATTTTACCGGTTACTGAAGAAGTCATCCGTTTACTCACAAGCTCTTCTGAGCGTTGGTCACTTGACGTGTCATTCTGTGCACTCACCATGTTTATCTCTAATGATTACTGATTCTTAAATCCTGGGTGTTGGATATGAGGTCTGTCTCTGCAGCCGTCCTTATTACTCAAGTGTATCTGGTATGTTCTAAGGTAATTTCAAGGTTTACAGTTTCCATTCTCTAACAAACGTATTATTTCTCTAATAAGTGAAAGCCCTTTTTGAGGGGTTTATTCCCACTCTTGGCCTCACAACAAGGAGAGGTATCCCCACCCTAAAAGGCATGGTTCGTTCTCCGCCCCTGCCAATGTACTATCTCACTATTCTCATTGGTGCCTTTTCCTGGCAATATTTTCCACAATCTAAGTTATAGGTTTGGTAACTATTCATATCTACGAATTGTAGTTCCTTCGTGGCTTAAATAAGCTCTCTTACAACTTACTGCGCCTCGGGCTCTGATGTGGTTAACATCCTTGGCTCATAGGCTCTTAGTGCTTAATGCCTCAGTCCATTACTTGTACTCTTATTCATCTGTAGGTCATCCTTATAGGTTTTTGTTTCTTTAAACACTATCCACCGTTAGGTTACATATTAAATGTAGTATCGGGTTTCATGGTAAGTTGCTACATCCTGCTTCCTCCTATGGAAGTTTATTCAAGTGATCTGAGGTCACTTAGTGTCTTTGACAATACTGTCATTTTACTAGACTTATGTCTTTTAGCAATCAGGGTTAGGTTCGTATTAGGCGTTTGCCTTACGGTGTCCAAGTTGGATATCATTATGTCATCTTATACTTCCATCTCAGTGCCTCGTTCAACTTCCGTTGACTACGCCACCCGTTGATGATCAATCATACTTGGGTGTTAATAAGTTAGACAAAAAGTATTAACTGTCATTCATCAGTTTGTTCGGCTCGACTATGCCCGCTCTGTGGGGGTAGTCCTCTGAGCTTTCCTTTTCCAGGGTTGTACGTCTTTAATCCTTAGTAGGTCATAGCTTACGTTCATTTCCTTTACCCTTGTTTTCTGGGTTTTCCAACATCTTCATTGATGAATGCTTATTACTGGTATTCTAGTGATAAATCTGGGAGTCTTATCCCATTCTTGTTGAAAGTTTTTATGTCGACGGTCTCCATTGTATTCCGTAATGCATTCCTTGTACGTTATCACTTGTGTAGTGAAAACAGCCCCCAAAGGGGGTCAGCACGAATGCTGGTAAGATCCTCTCATGGCCCCCAAGCTAACGTGGCTACGACGACTAATTGTCGATAGCATGGAGGTTGATTAGATGCACAACATAATAGAAAGTGCAGTAAACAACAATCCAAATATGAACAATCAAAGTTCAAACATAATGAACGACTTAAATGCGTTCCCTTAATTAGAAAGTTAATTATTTAACTCCTTAAGTTATGTTTCCTCTTAATCTTAGTCCATCCTTATCTTACCTCAATCTTAGTCTTATCTTAGTCTTAGAAACAACCATCCTTTAAAAAGGATTGGATGTAGCTTATCTCAGTCTTATAATACAAACCATCCTTTAAATAGGAATGGTTGCAACTTATCTCAACCCTTATCTCATATATGCCAACCGTTCTCTCATTGGGAACTAGTTAACCCTTAGTTCGTTGTTTATTTTCGTAGGGCTTGGTTAACCCTAGCCAGCAGCAGGACACTTACCGGCAATAAACAACATTCTTAAATTGTTGGGGATGTAGGCTAGATCCCCCCACGCCATCTTAGTATGCCTCCCTACTAAAACAAGTAGTCCAAGGAGGTCGAGTCTATATGTCTACTCTAGGCGACGAGTCTGAAGACAAGTCATATTTGGAAGTCGGTATCTGATAAGGATACCGACCTCCCCCAATACACATGTGCCGGTACCATTCCGGATTCCTCACTCCCCCCCAAAGTTAAAGTTAGTAGTAGTCTCAATGCGACGTTTGTTTGTTTAACCTCTTTCGGTTATTAACAAACTAATATTAGGGAGTGTTCCTTAGTCTCACACAATTCCTTACTAAACGTTAGTTAGTAGGTTCTCACGGTAAGTTGTGTTAGTTTCCAAACATCACACAACAATACAATAAACATAATGTTCCAGTTGCATGCTTTATCTTGTTTAGTGAGCACACAAAAACAAATAGCACACAAGCCGAGGGACACCTCGTTAGCAAGCAGGTCACAAGAAGAACTGTACTAAACCTTCCTCAAAATTCACCAAACTTGACACTCAATTTCTTACAAAATTGTTACACTTAACACTTGATTCCTTACACTTCCCTCTTGTGACTTTGCCTAAGACCTCAACTAATCATTATGTTTCTTCACCACAATCTTAACTACTCCTCAAGCATCATTTTGCACACCCATTTGCTTTACTCAAACTTCTCAAAGCCATATATAATCTAGCACATGCTTACATCCTTATAAGTCATTATACCTTATTTATTTCCTTCAAACTTTGTACAAGTTTCATAGGTTCCTTAACCATGGTTTTGGTGCATAAAACTCACCATTATAACCCCTAGTCCCTCTTATACATTCCTAGGTCTTCCTAGTACTCAAGAACTCCATGGTTTATCCATTTTCACCAAAATAACCCTTAGTGATCACTAGAACATTCTTAGTCATAAAATCTCCTTAGAACACCTTAAACACTTAGTTTCCTACTCACATTTCGCCATAGTTTCTCTAGTATATCATCATGCCCAAATGCATTGTTTTCCTCATTCAACCATCTCACACACATCAAGTCCTTTCTCATCATATTTTCTCACACAAATCAACTCATTCGTAAAAACACAATATAGTGCAATAATCTTAAATTGCATAGCACTAAGGCTCTTAAATGACATGGCTCTTAGGCCCTTAAATGACATGGCTCTTAGGCCCTTAAAGGACATGAATTTAAACACTGAATTTCCCACATATAAAAGCTTTCAACCTGCAAATACACCCATCAATCTCATAGTAGTTATAATGCTCTTAAAACTCACCTTAAACTTATCTTAATAACTCATTTCCTTTGGCTCCTTAGTCACAAGTTCAAAAGCTTGGTTAAATTCCTTTTTCCAAGGTTATATAACCCATTACATAATGTAAGCTTTAAGCTACATTAGTACTTATCTAAATACCACCCCCTTAAACCTTAAACCACCTTAAGGTAAATAATTTACCTTGTTTTTTCCAAGCTTCTCCTCACACTTTTCTCCTTGGGTTTCCTTGCTTAGTTTTCGGCCACCCACTTAGATTTCCTTGCCAATGTTCTAATCAATATACATTGACTCTCATGAGTGCTAAATAATACACTAACCTTAAGGAATCATTCCTAGGTTAAAAATGTGTTTTAAAGCTTAAAAGTGTGTGTTTACCTTTGAATTTTGGAATGGCTTTCATAATGAATCAAGGCAAGACCTCCTCAAGTCTTTGGAGAATGGAATCAAGCTAGAACAAGAGTAAAACAAGCCATCTTAAGAGGCAAATTTTCGTCCATATATGAAAAATGAGGAAAGTTGATTTTTCTTTCACTTTCCTTACCTTGAATGAATGAAGAACCAAATGAGATCTTCAAACTTGATTTTCCTCCATCAATGGAGTTTTTTCCATGGCTCCAAAATGAAGCTTTCCCAATTTTGAAAAGATAGGAAGCTAGAGCTTGAGCTAACTAAGAATATTATGTGTTTAGTTTTTTATTTGGAGCTAAAATGAAGATTTGGTGGGCAAAGCAAGGTTAGGCAATAATGGTGCTGTTTGGGAACGGTTTAGAACAGAGAAGAAGAAGAGGAACTCGTTGGTGAATAAGAGAAATGAAGAAGAGAGGAGAGAGGTAGGCTAATAAAGGATATTTTGCTTTATAAAAGCAAATAGTAACTTTCTTTACTTTATCTCTTCTTATTTCCTTATTTGATGAAGTCTATGGTGACTCATCCCCTTAAAACCGTCCCCCCTTACTAATTAGCATACATAAGGCCTTGTTTGGCCATTTAACTAATTAAGGTTGACTTAAGTCAAAACTAGCACTATTCACTAATTAGTGCACATATTCGTGAAATTTTTGGTTTCCCATGATTTAGGCTTCCTAATGTGATACTAATTAGTACACATGTTGATTAAGGTGTAATCATGGGTATCTAGCCACTCAAAACTCATTTCTAAGACAATTTCTCAAAAAGGTGCTTTAAGGAATCTTAAAGCACATTTTGTGTTTAGCTTGTTTTTGAGCTTGGTTTTCCTTGGTAATTGATTTAAAATGTCCATTAGCATATTACTAAAGTCTTATAATGGTGTTTGGGTGCTAATCAAAGTCACTCCAAGCCTAAAGCACATTTTTGCCTAAATTGCCCTTAAGGCGTTTTCTTGTGTTTTCCTTGGTTTAAATTGTCTACCAATCTTTCTAAGGCATATTTTAGCGTTACCACATCATAATTTGATGTTTACTTAGCATACTTAGGTTTGGGGTATTTCAATCTACCCCCCTTAAAAGAACTTTGTCCCCAAAGTTCCATGCATTTTACCTTATTAGAATACATGTCTTACCTCATTCTATAGATCAGATAGATCATACTTATGTATACTTAAATCATTGAATCATTAGATCCACCATATGCTTATACTTAAATATCACACAACACGCTTAAGCATGTACAACACTCAAAATTCCCTTTGTTCCTTTTGATGATTAAAACATTCACATAATTTCCAACGTATTCTCCCATGTCACCGGTCCGTAGACAATGGCTCGTTCGTCCTCGTCACCATGGGCCAGAATACAAAACAACTCTGCTCTCCCCATGTCACCGGTCGAAGACAAAGGCTCGTGCGTCCTCGACTTCATGGGCGAGACTCAGTAAAAGGTAATCCTTTTTACGAGGTCATGTGAGGAATAATTCCTCTAATTAAAAATACAATCAACTCCAATTTCATTTTATCCTAATGCTCTATCCTAAGCGTGATTTAATTGTGACCATTGGTAGGGAGTTTCAGGAATCATCCAACCCTGATGTGATCAGCATCAGTGTAGAACTATCCTTCCACCACAATTTGTGTTCGGTTTCCCTTGATCCCTAGAAAATCAAGTTCCACCTCCCACGTCATTTTCAAACATCCAAATAATTCACTCATGTCCAATTTTCTATCTTTTTAGTTCTTCTAATCATAATCAATACATCTCCAAAGTGTGGACTCAGTCCATCAAACATTTCCGATTCATCTCTTAGTAATTACCTCAAGACTTAAATTCCTACTAAGTTCTATAACCGTCTCATACCAATTCTCACCATCTTATATCTCTAGCATTACCATCTTCTTCCTTATATTATATCGAACAGTATCCCATAGTGTTATCTTATTCTTATCTCACACATGTCTCTATCGACTCATACCTCATATATTCCTATTCTTAAGTCTTCTTAATCCTCTTCCTTAATTCTCTTAACTTGTACTCATGCCGGAGTTAACAAGATTGGTACTTAATATGTATGGTATTCACATCTTCTGTGTGCCATAGCCATGATTATCTCAAATGTTTATGTAAAACATATTCTCAAATTCTTTTGCGCTACGCACACCGTAGTTATGTAACATACGCTAAGCAGTTTCGCTCTACCCCCTTAAAATGGATTACGCCCACGTAATCAACATTATATCATCCTTGAACATAAGTTCAAGATGTCTAATTCTTACCAAGCATTCTAGCTTCCATGTCATCTATCTCACTTATAATTGGATCAGAGGGTCATAACTATGTTAATGGCTTAGTCTTTGTATCGAGGATTCTTAATGGTACTTATACCATTTTCTTAACTTAGTTTGGTCTAATCTAAAAGGTAGTGGTCTGCTAGCTTCAGCTGTGTGACTCTGATAATCTTAGGCTTAACTACCTTTCTAATCGTTCGTTAGTATTGTATATCCTTCTGCCTCCTTACAGTTTAGGAATATTGGTCTCTCAGTGGACACGTGTTATCTTTTTATATACACGGTCTTAATGAGTTGTAACTCGTCTATCCATTCTCCTTGAAGATCTTATGTTCATACTCTTAGTGTTTCTCGAATGTCTAAATTGTCTCTCCAACTGACCTTTGGTCTGAGGATGACCCTTAATCTGAAACTACTGTTTAGTGCTTATGCGCTTTACAGTCTTATCCTTAACACTTTAAGACATGTCCAATGTCTGTGCTTAACAATCCGTGCTCTTCGCACTTCATAGTCCTTAATTATTTGTTCTCTAATTCCTTTGTATTGTTGGTTCAACTGAATTCTTCTCTTCGACTGTTTGCGGTAGTAGCTGCTCTTGTCTGACCTTGGGTCGTTGTCCGTGGTACGGAGTCGACTACTTCCCGTGTTCCTTACACCACTCGTATACATGCATGGGATACCTTACTGGTACATTACTACTTACCCAACTAACTCATAAATGAGCATGTAGGCCTGAAGCCCCTGTGGGGTGCAGTCATCCCACGTCTCGTTTTAGTAAACTCATAGTGTTCGTCACACATTAGCTATTGCTAATTATGAAGTATTCGGTTGTCGATCTCCTCTTCATCGTTCCATGATAACATTTATTGTTCTTCTTGAACTTAATCAAGGGAAATTTAGTTACTGTGTTCTTAAGTATGGTATGCTCTAGTTCTTTCTGTATCCCGTACTGATTCGGTCTCTTAGTAACTGAGGTCTCTTTCCATAGAGCCTCTTATCTTCTTTCTCATTTTGTTCTACTAGGAATGCATTCTAGTTCCTTAAGGAATGGGTAGTGAGCTTCCCTGTGAAATCTTATCTAACCCGGTCCAGACTACTGGCATCAATGCACAGTTCGTATACCATCTTATTTCCTTACTTATATCGTCTTAGCTTATAAATTTAATTGCCTCAGTGTCAAATTTGATGGCTTATACATAACGGTCGCTTTACCGGCACCATGACTTAATCCCCTTATATAAATATTGTACTCACGACCATACTACCGTGGTAGCTGGCCTTTACCATGTTGCCCATTGATGGCGCAATACTTACTCATTACTCTAACATCTTATCTTATATTCAATCCCTTCTTGTGTAACAACTGGGAGTTCTCAAATTTCGGTGTTTGGCGGGTTGTCATACCGTGCTGTAAAATGGTTATCTCTTAATACGAAGGTGTTCTGCTTCAATCTCAGGTTCATAAGTAGGCTTTTTTTCTCACATTCTTTCATCCTTTATGATGTTATCTACCAAGTAATTTTACCGGTTACTAAGAAGAAGTCATCCGTTACTCACAGCTCTTCTGAGCGTTGGTCACTTGACGTGTCATTCTGTGCACTCACCATGTTTATCTCGATGATTACTGATTCTTAAATCCTGGGTGTTGGATATGAGGTCTGTCTCTGCAGCTTCCTTATTACTCAAGTGTATCTGGTATGTTCTAAGGTAATTCAAGGTTTACAGTTTCCATTCTCTAACAAATGTATTATTTCTCTAATAAGTGAAAGCCCTTTTGGGGGTTTATTCCCACTTTGGCCTCACAACAAGGAGAGGTATCCCCACCCTAAAAGGCATGGTCGTTCTCCGCCCATGCAATTACTATCTCACTATTCTCATTGGTGCCTTTTCCTGGCAATATTTTCCACAATATAAGTTATAGGTTTGGTAACGTTCATATCTACAAATTGTAGTTTCCTTCGGGCTTAAATAAGCTCTCTTACAATTACTGCGCTCGGGCTCTGATGTGGTTAACATCCTTGGCTCGGCTCTTAGTGCTTAATGCCTCAGTCCATTACTTGTATCTTATTCATCTGTAGGTCATCCTATAGGTTTTTGTTTCTTTAAACACTATCCACCGTTAGGTTACATATTAAATGGTAGTATCGGTTTCATGTAAGTTGCTGCATCCTGCTTCCTCCTATGGAAGTTTATTCAAGTGATCTGAGGTCACTTAGTGTCTTTGACAATACTGTCATTTTACTAGAATTATGTCTTTTAGCAATCAGGGTTAGGTTCGTATTAGGCGTTGCCTTACGGTGTCCAAGTTGGATATCATTCTGTCATCTTATACTTCCATCTCAGTGCCTCGTTCAACTTCGTTGACTACGCACCCGTTGATGATCAATCATACTTGGGTGTTAATAAGTTAGACAAAAAAGTATTAACTGTCATTCATCAGTTTGTTCGGCTCGACTATGCCCACTCTGGGGGGTAGTCCTTGAGCTTTCTTTTCCAGGTTGACGTCTTTAATCTTAGTAGGTCATAGCTTACGTTCATTTCCTTTACCCTTGTTTTCTGGGTTTTCCAACATCTTCATTGAAGAATGCTTATTACTGGTATTCTTAGTGATAATCTGGAGTTTATCCCATTCTGTTGAAAGTTTTTATGTCGACGGTCTCCATTGTATTCCGATGCATTCCTGTACGTTAACTTGTGTAGTGAAAACAGCCCCCAAAGGGGGTCAGCACGAATGCTGGTAAGATCCTCTCATGGCCCCCAAGCTAACGTGGCTACGACGACTAATTGTCGATAGCATGGAGGTTGATTAGATGCACAACATAATAGAAAGAGCAGTAAACAACAATCCAATATGAACAATCAAGGTTCAAACATAATGAACGACTTAAATGCGTTCCCTTAATTAGAAAGTTAATTATTAACTCCTAAGTTATGTTTCCTCTTAATCTTAGTCCATCCTTATCTTACCTCGATCTTAGTCTTTTCTTAGTCTTAGAAACAACCATCCTTTAAAAAGGATTGGATGTAGCTTATCTCAGTCTTATAATACAAACCATCCTTTAAATAGGAATGGTTGCAACTTATCTCAACCCTTATCTCATATATGCCAACGTTCTCTCATTAGGAACTGGTTAACCCTTAGTTCGTTGTTTATTTCGTAGGCTTGGTTAACCCTAGCCAGCAGCAGGACACTTACCGGCAATAAAATGTACAACCCCACTCTATAAACCGTAATAATCGCTCCCGTAATAATCACTCTCGTAACATAATTAAAGACGTCTCACAGCGGAAGTTAAACTACATTAATCCTCACTTGGGTGTCACATGCCATTACTCGCCCATGCGAGTAACGAAGCATATCCAAAATATAACAAATGACAACAACAACTAACCGCAGTGATGAACGAGATATTTACTACATTATCCTATATACAAACCGGTACCTATAACAAGTGAGCACTTAAGAATTCCCAGATTACAACGTACTAACATGAAATAATCCTAGAAGCGTAATAAAAGTCGAGGTCATCTACCCACGATCCCGCACTCTGGCGTTAATCATCAATCACCTGAAACATAAAATATCGGTGCCCATGGAGGGCTCAGCACTTGGCCGAGTATGTTAAACTATGTTGTCCTAGACCCTTTAGGTCACTTAGGTCAATTAGCCGTCTGAACATGAGGTTGATTACATGCTGGTTCATTTTACAGTTTATATAGACAACGGTAAATGCCATAAATAAGCATCTAGCATTCCATCAATGAATCGTACATACACCACATACAATACTCAACTAGCAAAACATATACACAGTATACAGTATACAACACACATTATTCGAATGCGTAATTACTTCCACCAGGATAATCGTAGTATTTCCTCTAAATTATGTTAGTCACAATTAAGTTTTACTCTCAATACCAATGGGCGTCATGTTAGGACAACCCGTAAATAACCTTACTGGACAGTAGTCCTCCCGTACACACAAGGTGCTCATTGCCAAGGATCATTCGATCCCGGGTCTTCCACTTGCCTAATAAAGGCGTCCATGAATGGCCGAAGCCGTGTGCCAAAAGCGGCACCCAGATCCAACAGTCTATCTAGGCCCGTCGAAATATAGAGGGAGTCGGTCCGATACGGACGTTATACTCCGGTGATCACCAATGCGCAACCAACTAGTCGAAACTAATTGGATTCCTATACCATGTACCTCAACCATCACTCTCCAATATGTGATTAATCCTTAATCAACTACCCTAGGTAAATGCTTAGGTCTTGGAGAAGTCTTTACCATTTATTACCTTTGAAGTCTCATGTACTTCCCTAGAATTAGTCTAGGTTATAGTCATGTTCGAGTATCAAGCTCTAGAGACTGGGGATCCCGAGTCTCGTTCCTAGGTGTTTTACTTAGGTTAATTAGGAGTAAAGTTCTCGAATATTAGTATTCCAATCGCTTGAGAAATCATAGTAATATTGTCCGAAGACGTCGCGCACAATAATAATCGCTTAACAAATCAGGGAATTAATCCACACAACATGCATAGCACACATATCACTCTTATCACATAAACAAACAATACCCGAACCCGAGGCTTCCCTCAGGGGTTCAAACCACAGAATCCAACATACCGTACACCGACGAGCAAGGCTAGCGAAACGAGCACACGTCTATCCTCTACGTTCCCGGAGTTTGAATCCCGCAACCCGATCTACTGAGAAATGTAACTACTATCAGTATCCACGTCTTCGGGCTTATAGTTTGTCGTACGGTTTAACTTACGAATACGTATTACCCGATACTGCATTTTACTCACTACATGGAGGTTGGGTTCTCGGTTATCATGATATCCAACACGGTTATTTATTATCGTATGATTTACATATATTTACATTTACGTGTATGTATTAATACTCACATGTTTATATATACATATCTATATTTATGTATGTTTATAGGCTCGTACGTACGTATATGTAATACTCATCGTCATATTGTTACACGTTACATGATGGTAATTACCTAACGATCAACGTTATTGTCTAAACCCGATTCTTGTACGCCTATGCGTGCACATGCGCGTAACCCTTGTATGTTTCCGTAGTTGCGTTCACTATAGTTCAAGCCACATTATGATATACGTTCTTGGTTATATTTCCTCCTCACATATATTACATACAATCTATATGTACATAGGTATTTACAACATCACATATTATTTTCCTCCCCATATCAAGATTCCATATTGTATGAATTATATAGTTGTTCATACTAAATTTCTTCTCCATCCCTGTAAAGTGTATATTGTTCATTTGTGTCGTTATTTCTTACATTTCTTATTGAAACCTTATTTCACGATTATACAATATACGTTTATACATTGTCATGGTCCTTATAATATAAGGTTTCTACTATGTTTTATACTCTCTATGATTCTCAATTTAGACTCATCATTTTATGTATCTGTTTACAAGATAGATTCGTACCATGTTAATTTCTTAATGATATATCCTCTTACACTTCAAAAAAAGTGTCACATGATATCCTCTTCAACTTTATAAAATAAGTTGTCCATATATATACATATATTAATTTCTAACCGGCCCGTTATAATTTTGGAATCTATATATCCTCCCCATTTAATTTTTGATTAATTAATATCAACCCAAATATTATACTTGCTACATTTCTACCCTTATTGATTTATAACCTAAAGTTTTCAAACATTATCATATCCATGTATATACATATATATACAATTCCGAACCGTACACATATTTTCGAAAATCTTAATACTTCCCCTACATAGTTTTGATCATTTACAAAACTATCCCATATGTTTTATTTGTTACATTACTAACCTTATTAATTTATAATCTAAGGTTTCCAAACATTGTAATATACACATATATACATATACATGTATTTACGGACAGTACCCCGATATTTTGTCCAGATTTATACTATCTTCCCACAACTTTTTTTTTATTACATATTATCCCTCTTTATTCCATAAACATACAATTTAATACCTAAAACTTTATATTATGCATATTAGCTCTTTTAATTTCAAAAACTCCCCTAATAATTTTCTAAAATACCGAACAACCCTTTAACTTTATTAAACCTCATTTTCAACCCATAGTTTTTGGTAATTATAATATAGCCCCATAAGTTTCATAATTGTTATAATTTCATAGTTTTCGGTAATTATAATATAGCCCCCTTTTATTTCTTTATATACTTATAAATTTATTTAAATTATATTGTAACATTACATTTAATTTAAGTAACACCTAAATTCATTAATATTCACCAAAAATGTCCCAAGGTGGTTATATTCACTAAAATTAAATTTTTGCACCAGAATCTTTATATAATTCATTTAATCACTTTCAAAAATTAATAATCAATATTCAAGGCTTAAAATAAGCATAAATAAAAATGCCTAAATACATGGCTTAAACATAGCATGTCACCAACTATTAGATGCCATAAATATGTCTCGAAATACACCATAGCTCACGGCTCATACAGATTTTAATATAACACCATTAAATTATTTTCCTTCACTAATCACTTATAGAATAAACTTAAGTAGGCCATTATCACTTAGTTTCACTAATCAAATATTTAACCATTAATTTTATCCACACTTTTAGGATGTAAATAGCATATATGCTCTCGGTTTTTGTACAGATTTATATTTTACTTCTTTAAATCATTTGCTTTCATTATTGGTTTATAAACTTGACTTTAATAAGTCATTATCACCTAATTTCAATCACCAAATACTTAACCATAATTTAAGCCACCTTTTTAGGGTTTAATTAACCCACATATTTCCATATATTCTCGGCACTAATTTAGTTCTACTACATAATTAGTTTAAATGCATTTAAAAGGGTTTTTAAGTGTTTTTACCTTGTTATAATCACAGGGAAGTTCATATCAGCTTCATCTCCTCTCGGCTGTACACATATAGGTACCATATGTTATATTTCAGTTCATAAAAATTTATTAAACACTATCATGGTTTTTATGACATGTTTTAGCAAGTTACCTCATATAACTTGATGTTTTTCCTTTGGAAAATCAGCCTCAAGCTCACGTAGCTTAGGAGGGAGAACAACCACCATGCGGTCAACATTTACACAAGGAACAAGAAGTTTATTTAGTGACTTAAAGACATAGTTAAGGAGGCTTTAAACATGATTTTTGAGCATTAAAAAGGTGATTCTTTACCTTGTATTTTGGAGGAGTTTAATAAGTGCTGTTTTCGGACTCCTAAAACCATGGAACTAGCGTCAGTTTTTGTAGAGAAAAATAGGTGAAAAGCAAGGTCTAGGCAGCCATGAATGCACTTCTCTTTTACCTTGTATCATAGCTCTTCCATGGTGTGGTCTTGGGGTGGTTTTAGCTCAAAGAAAGGGCTGTGAACTGCCTCCATTCGTGGGTATATAGAGGCAGAAAGAGGAGTGTCAAAAATCACATTTTCGGACTCATATAGTAGAGGAGAAGATGAGTGTTTTAGGGTGTGTTTTCTTACCTTCAAGTTTAAGATGGTTACCCCTTGCTCTTTGGTGTTTTTTTGTTGCTGTTTTAGCTCAATAAAAGGGTTGAGGAAAGGCTGAGATGGGGCTTCAAGTGTGAGCATCAGAAACAGAAAAAGAAGAGAGATCAGTGGACTTCAACTTGCATGAAAATGCAAGTCTAAAGCAGGAAAGGAAAAGAAATTTACCCTGTTGTTACTGATGTTTAAAACGCAAGAAGTGGCAGTTTTCCTTTGATGTTTCTCTGTTGGTGTTCGAGCATGGAGCAGGGAAGAAGCAGGGTTTTGCGTTTTTTTTTTCCTTTGCTGTCCCTGTCTTGCTTCTGTAAGTAAATGAAGAGGATCTTTGGTACAGGTTGTCACTGCTTCATGAGGAGGGAAGTGGGCTGTAACATGGTGCATGGATGGTGATGAAACAGGAACTGCTCTTACCGATCTGTTGCTGCTTATTTCTACCTCTTCTGCTGCTGTTGTCTATACCGAGAATGCAGGGAATTTAAACTGTGTTGTATTGGTAGCAATAGAGCAGAATCTGGTGGGAAAGAAGGAGTAGAACCATGAAGAAAAGAAAAAGAGAAGGACTGCCCATTACCGTTTTTTTTTCTGCTATTTGTTTCTTGCTGCTACATTTATTTTTCTGTAATGTTGTTCTGGTCTTGCTTCTGTAGGTCGATGCAGAAGGCTCCAGTTGGGAGTTGTTTTGCTGCTATTATTGCAACAGAAAAGAGTAGAAGTGGACTGGGATTAAGAGCAGGAATGTGGAGAAGAGAAGGAGGTCACTTCTACTTGCTGCTTCAACCGGTTTGGAGGTGGAGAAAGGATGAGACTTGCACAGTAAACTGAAGAAGAGAATTGTTGGAGTGGTGCAGGCTGCAGACTGTAGTGACACAGCGTGGAGGTGAAGCAAATTTCCCTTTGTTGCTGTTGTAACAGGACGTGAAAGGATGGGTGCACATGGGTAAAAGAGAAAGGTGAGGTTTATTTGTACTTGTTTGTACTTTGTATGCTTATTTATTTGACTAATGATGTCTTGCTTTCTCTTTCCTCTTGTAGGTAGCCGGCTAGAAAAAGGTTTGGAGGGAATTTGAAATATTTTCATTAGTTAATATGTGTCTAGTATTATGGTTATGGGTTAGCTAATTATTTGTAGTATTTATTTATTTATTTATTTTCTTTTTATTTTTACTTCTCCATCCATAATAACCGGCAAGAAAATTGGTATTATAATATACTTTGTGATATTATTATTTTTTTGTTTTAAAATGTATATATATGGATATATCTATATTGTATTTGTGATTTGTTTAGACTATATGTAATATTTATGTTGTTTAATGAGTGATATCATTTATTTAGACTACATGTAATATTTAGTATGTCACATGTGATATTAGATTTTTGGAGTTAATTTCTCCTTAGTGACATTCTCTTTTTGGTGTATCGTTTAATGTCCATCTTGGATTATATATTGATACAATAATACCTATAGCAATTATTATCCATGATTTAATTTAATCCTTATTAATTAAGGTAATAAATATGTGGGGTATTTCAGTCTACCCCCCTTAAAAGGACTTCGTCCCGAAGTCATCTAAGTCAAATCGGTATTGTAACTACCAAAAATAACCTTAAAGGTATTCATCAGTACGGCCTATCAATTCTAAGGTCTCGACACGTCCCCGAAGTGTTATCAATTCCATTCATTCATACAACCACTAGTTTTCCAATCGAAATCATTATGTATATAACACAGGTCCCTAAGGGCATAAGTACATGATTGTTCAAGTGCTTAAAAGCACATCCACATAATCAGAATATCTCACAAGTGCTTAAGGCACATACATATAATCAAAGCGCATCACAAGTGCGTCACAGCATATCACAAGTGCTTAAAGCACGTGCATACAACGACATATTACCAGTGCATGAAGCACATACAAGCTACAAAAAGCAGCATAAACACAACAAAGACAACACAACAATTAAATATGTCAAGAGGCTCTACCCCCCTTAAAAAGGGTTACGCCCCGTGACCCCAAAAGTATCCAATAGTCGCTATGAAAAAGCACTGGATACTTGGCTCTCATGGAGTTCTCCAACTCCCATGTGGCCTTTTCCACCTCATGGTTCGACCAACAGACTTTGACCCTTTTAATGGTCTTGTTCTTGGTCTTTCTCGTTTCCGTATTGAAACTTCGGAGTGGAGTCTTCTCATATCTAAGATACGGGTCAGTCTTTAGTTACTCAGTTCTAAAAAAAATATGCGAAGGGTGAGGCGCGTATTTTTTGGTTAAGGCGTAGAATATTTGTGTACTCTCCCAAACATGTTCTATTGGGCCCACCACGCTTCTCGCTCCATAATGAGGTGCTACCCACATGTATAGAGCTTGGTTTGCCCTTTTTGTTCCTAAAGGTATATTATAGATGATTTATTAGCAGCAAGTTATTGTTGACCTCTTTCCAATATGACAGTGTCATTCACGGTCTTTTCTTAATTTAGAAACGGAGATATTTCAATCGGTGTTGTATCGTTACTTGTACATGCGTACGATTAGGTCTAAATCGTAACCAGATGTTCTGGGTTACTAGCGCGGAATATATTTTGGATTGTTATTATCTTCACTTATTTGTTTGTAGTTGAGGTGAAGTGTAACATTGGCTATCATTTGTTATTAGTGTTCTTGCACTAGTCTCTGAAGTTTTGGATGTATTAGCTTTTAAATACACTAAGGTATTTCTTGTCATTCCATATCTCCAGGTTGTTTTGTTCCGGAGTAATTTCATTAATTGTATTTATTTATTATGTACGTCGTGATATTATGTATTGTATTTTTAGCATATCGTTCTCACGTCAATACTCGTATTGTTCTCCCTGCTTTTGCTAGGGAATCCATTGTTGTGTTTATATTGAGCTTTGCATCTTTCGGCATCCCATATGGGTATGTTCTTTGCAGTTGAGGCATTTTCCCTCTAGTGTATTCTATATCCTTATATTTTTCATGTTGTTCAACAGGAATGTAATTTGTATGTTTATGAGTTCCTGTTTGGATTATAGCGTTAAACGCTATATTTATTTTAGGGTGTATCCTTGAACAGTCTGGGCTATTGTGTAGCCCTCATTCAATTCTTGTTTCTCATCATTTTAGTTCTACACGAGTTTTACTCGTCTATGTTTGCCAATGTATTCGTTCTAATGGCTGTTTATAATGATCACTTCCGTGCGCACCATACTTTAGTCGATTCGACAGATATAAGTTATTATGACGTTTGATTAATAGCTTAAGGCTTCTACTAGTGTGCTAGCTTTGCCTTTCTTTTATTGTATATTGGTGTATTTATATTCAGCCCCTTTCCGGGTGAAAACGTATTGTTGCCTTTAATGTGGGCATATGAGATTGTTACATCATTCGATATTGTCTTGTACTCTATTGGAGAGTAACTCTATTTATGTCCCTCTTACTGGTGGCGATTTCCATTATTAAGTAGGTTCTTTTGGGTGCTAAGTATTGTGTTAATGTAAGTAGTTATTGAACCTTATGAGGGTTTTACTTATGTTTATTCGCTCATTCAATGGGTTTTACATGCTTTTCATTAGGTTGACTATCAACTCTCTCCTCATTCGAGAGGTTTTCTTAATGTTATTATGTTAGCCGTTCCTTTGCGGCGTTACAACTTAGTTGTGTTATTTTCAAGGTTTGGTTCTGGTAATCTCGTTGGTTTAATTGGAACTCTTCTCGTTAATTTACTGGGGTAGTTATTTGCACTGGTCTGGATTTGTATATTTGATCTTGGTATGGAGTTGACTACTTCTTGCATTTCTTACAATACTTGTCTACATGTATGGGGTACCTTACTGGTACATTGCTACTTACTTAACTAACTTATTAGTAAGTCTATCAAGCCCACAAGCTCCTATAGAGTGCGGTCGTCCCATATCTTGTTGTGTATACTTGTAGCGTCCGTCACGCGTTCGTGAAGTATTCTGTTGTCAATCTCCCTTTTACTTGGTATTGGGGTGTATCCCGAGGGAATTCTTTGGTTCCCCGGGTCCCCTACCTAATGGGTATGATCACACATCTTTCATTCAATAGTTGTTTGCGATATTTCGCCTTAATGGTGGGGTTTACAATGTAATGATACAAGGTGATTTTTCTCCTCTGTCACTGGTTACTTTATTGACAAGAGTTCATTGATGTTTTAAAGGAATTTACGACCTCTCGTATTGATAAGTATTGGTGTCACATTACTTAGTAAGTCCTTTATTGGAGTTACTTATGGGTTGATTTCAAATTACTGTTACCCGGTCACCATGTGCATGGTTTGGCGCTCATTCATTGTCTCTTACTCTTGTTCATTTGTTAGTAGATTATACATGTTATTTACGGAGCGTAATATAGTTCTTCTAACTTTACCCTATATTCAGGTTGCATTATTTGGTGTAATTCCTGATTTCATGATGAAGACTCATGTTCTCTTCTTTTTATGGAAGTCTTTATTGTGGTATGGTTTTAACCAGTTTTCATTACTTGACATGTCATATTAGACGCTATTGTTCAATTAGTATATATTGGAAGGTAGTCGGAGGCGGTATTTTCGCTCTCCTAGACTTGTGTCCTCCTATGGTACATCGAGTACTTTTACTTAGACTTGTGCTCTATAGCGTTTAGCCTTGTCGTCTTATATTACCGTTTAGGTTGTTTGCCATTGTTTAACTCACATAGTTATTATCACTGACAGTCGTCATGTTGGTAGACGACATGTCCTAAACACGTACATCTTTTGTCACTTATTGACTGGCGGAACGCCAATGGCAGTAGCCATCCTTTTTACTTAGAACTTCGTCCAATGATCAGTGTGATCAAATGGAGTAACAATGTATAATTATATCTTGATATATGTTCATTCCTTGTTGGTTATGGCACTCCTTGGTAAGGACAATGCACCGAGTGTTAATTATTTAGTTGCTCAACACGATCCGCGCCTATGGTTTGCGATTTGGTTTAAGTAATAATGGTGTTGCAGTGTAATATGTTTAATCTTGGTCCTTTTTAAGGACTAACATATTCTTATCTTCTTCCAATATTTATGATATGTTAGCGTATGTCGTTATGAGCGTAGCATCGGCCCTAATTGCTACTTGATTATGTTCCACCACCATTCTTTATATACATACATTCGGGAGTGAACGGTTATTCACGGGTATTCGTATTTAGTACCTTATTCATTAGGTTTGATGTGTTTTAGCTGTTTGCAGTTGTATACTTCAGTTCCTTGTCTATTCCTAATGTGATTAATTGTGGCCACTTGTAGAGAGTTTTAGGAATCATCCGACCCTGATGTGATCAGTATCAGTGTTGAACTATCCTTCCACTCCAATTTGTGTTCAGCTTCCCTTGACCTGTACCGGATCAAGTTCCTCCTCCCACGTCCATTTTAAACTATTAAATAATTTGATAAGTACGCTATGGTGTTTGGCTCATAAGCCGATGTTATTGATTCATTTTTGTTTAATGAGTGTAGCTTGATATGGGCTGGTGTATGCCCTTTAGTTGTAATGATCGGACTCTTCGGTCATTCCGAGGTTTTGGTCTTCACATTTTAAGGGTCTTGTGACCCTAGGGTGACAAGTTGTAGTGATGAATTTTGTACATAAGTTGTACAAATGTTTGGTGGTTACTGGTAGCCATGGTGTTGTACCCGTGGCCTACACGGTTTGTAGAATTAAGTTGTATTAGCCATTATAGTTATAGTTATAGTTGCAGTCGTAATTGCAGTTGTAGTTATAGTTGCAGCACTTGCAGTAGCAAGTGCGCGAGGTAGACGGAAACGTTAGTATATTGCTTGTTATAGTGCTTGTTGTAGAAAGCGCGCTATGCAGGTTGAATCATCGGTGTTGTACTTATTAGTCTCATTGACGTTTTGTCGTTTGAGTATGATTTATATGATTTGTTTTGAAAAGGATAGTATTGGAATTATTTCAGTTCGTTAAGGTATGGTAAGTTTCCTAAGGTCATTTTATTTCTAGGTTCTCTGAGTTAGTCTCTTTCTGAGTTTTGCTGTAAACTCCTTCATGGTAAGAGAAGGTTTCAGACGCATGTTCATGCGGTCAATTCATTAAGTTAAGGATGTGCGGTTACATAGATCGCGCTGAGTACTAGTACCAGCGCCTAAGGTTCCCACAAAATCTGGGGTATCCTGTTCCACGTGGCTACCTCGTGGTGCTTCAAGTCTAGCAGATGGAGTACTCTAGTTGTCCTTGGTACGACATTCCTCTTCTTGAGCGTTGTGTTGTAGTAATTTTAGGAGTTTAGCTCGTAAGCTTATATGGTTATTGTGATTGTAGGTTAGGTTTTACTGAGCCATGTAGGTTGCATCTGGTTGAAGTTATTCCCTTTTTGGGAGAGACTTCCATGCAATCCTTGGTTCCGCATGTTATGCATTCTAATAGTCATCTAAAACTCATTTTTCTATCTTTCGATCTTCAGGTGCACCTATGTGTGCTTTCCTCAGGTTAACTGGACAGGGTTTCGGTGTCTAATTACAAGCTGACCCGCTCATCCTATGGATTCTTATCCTTCTTCAACATAAGGTTTAATGTATATTCTTCACTGCGTATAAGTACGCTTCTAGATAGTACGTAACTATCGGGACCCCCGGTCCTTAATGATTCATTGTATCTCAAGAGCTTCTGTATGTCTTGATGTCACAGTGACTACAACAACCACATCGGTCTTCCAAATAGGAGGAATTCTTCTGTCTCCTTGGTACCATTCATTACATTGCCTCTATGGGTGATACTCGAAGTGTGGGCAGCGGCGGGTGGGGTACCACTGCTGTTTCCCGGGATGTTCTTCCATCAAGCTAGTGCGACGACTGCCGTATCAACGCTATTCGGGGTTGCAGGACCTCTGCCGCCCCCGACATGCCTCTTCTCGACACCCGTAATACGCTATGTCATATCATTACTCGATAGTTTACCGTATAGTAGTCAATAACACAAATATGCCATTAAGGCTAATATTGTTACACATTTAGCGTTACTAAGACACTGGTTCGTTCAAGACCAGTCGTTTCGTACCTCGCAAACGTTTCCCGTATTCCCATAATCCTAAGCTCACTGTCTTAGTCCTAATATCTCGTCATCAGAGCGGTACTCCGCTCTGATACCACTTTTGTAACACCCCACTCTATAAACCCGTAATAATCGCTCCCGTAATAATCACTCTCGTAACATAATTAAAGACGTCTCACAGCGGAAGTTAAACTACATTAATCCTCACTTGGGTGTCACATGCCATTACTCGCCCATGCGAGTAACGAAGCATATCCAAAATATAACAAATGACAACAACAACTAACCGCAGTGATGAACGAGATATTTACTACATTATCCTATATACAAACCGGTACCTATAACAAGTGAGCACTTAAGAATTCCCAGATTACAACGTACTAACATGAAATAATCCTAGAAGCGTAATAAAAGTCGAGGTCATCTACCCACGATCCCGCACTCTGGCGTTAATCATCAATCACCTGAAACATAAAATATCGGTGCCCATGGAGGGCTCAGCACTTGGCCGAGTATGTTAAACTATGTTGTCCTAGACCCTTTAGGTCACTTAGGTCAATTAGCCGTCTGAACATGAGGTTGATTACATGCTGGTTCATTTTACAGTTTATATAGACAACGGTAAATGCCATAAATAAGCATCTAGCATTCCATCAATGAATCGTACATACACCACATACAATACTCAACTAGCAAAACATATACACAGTATACAGTATACAACACACATTATTCGAATGCGTAATTACTTCCACCAGGATAATCGTAGTATTTCCTCTAAATTATGTTAGTCACAATTAAGTTTTACTCTCAATACCAATGGGCGTCATGTTAGGACAACCCGTAAATAACCTTACTGGACAGTAGTCCTCCCGTACACACAAGGTGCTCATTGCCAAGGATCATTCGATCCCGGGTCTTCCACTTGCCTAATAAAGGCGTCCATGAATGGCCGAAGCCGTGTGCCAAAAGCGGCACCCAGATCCAACAGTCTATCTAGGCCCGTCGAAATATAGAGGGAGTCGGTCCGATACGGACGTTATACTCCGGTGATCACCAATGCGCAACCAACTAGTCGAAACTAATTGGATTCCTATACCATGTACCTCAACCATCACTCTCCAATATGTGATTAATCCTTAATCAACTACCCTAGGTAAATGCTTAGGTCTTGGAGAAGTCTTTACCATTTATTACCTTTGAAGTCTCATGTACTTCCCTAGAATTAGTCTAGGTTATAGTCATGTTCGAGTATCAAGCTCTAGAGACTGGGGATCCCGAGTCTCGTTCCTAGGTGTTTTACTTAGGTTAATTAGGAGTAAAGTTCTCGAATATTAGTATTCCAATCGCTTGAGAAATCATAGTAATATTGTCCGAAGACGTCGCGCACAATAATAATCGCTTAACAAATCAGGGAATTAATCCACACAACATGCATAGCACACATATCACTCTTATCACATAAACAAACAATACCCGAACCCGAGGCTTCCCTCAGGGGTTCAAACCACAGAATCCAACATACCGTACACCGACGAGCAAGGCTAGCGAAACGAGCACACGTCTATCCTCTACGTTCCCGGAGTTTGAATCCCGCAACCCGATCTACTGAGAAATGTAACTACTATCAGTATCCACGTCTTCGGGCTTATAGTTTGTCGTACGGTTTAACTTACGAATACGTATTACCCGATACTGCATTTTACTCACTACATGGAGGTTGGGTTCTCGGTTATCATGATATCCAACACGGTTATTTATTATCGTATGATTTACATATATTTACATTTACGTGTATGTATTAATACTCACATGTTTATATATACATATCTATATTTATGTATGTTTATAGGCTCGTACGTACGTATATGTAATACTCATCGTCATATTGTTACACGTTACATGATGGTAATTACCTAACGATCAACGTTATTGTCTAAACCCGATTCTTGTACGCCTATGCGTGCACATGCGCGTAACCCTTGTATGTTTCCGTAGTTGCGTTCACTATAGTTCAAGCCACATTATGATATACGTTCTTGGTTATATTTCCTCCTCACATATATTACATACAATCTATATGTACATAGGTATTTACAACATCACATATTATTTTTCCTCCCCATATCAAGATTCCATATTGTATGAATTATATAGTTGTTCATACTAAATTTCTTCTCCATCCCTGTAAAGTGTATATTGTTCATTTGTGTCGTTATTTCTTACATTTCTTATTGAAACCTTATTTCACGATTATACAATATACGTTTATACATTGTCATGGTCCTTATAATATAAGGTTTCTACTATGTTTTATACTCTCTATGATTCTCAATTTAGACTCATCATTTTATGTATCTGTTTACAAGATAGATTCGTACCATGTTAATTTCTTAATGATATATCCTCTTACACTTCAAAAAAAGTGTCACATGATATCCTCTTCAACTTTATAAAATAAGTTGTCCATATATATACATATATTAATTTCTAACCGGCCCGTTATAATTTTGGAATCTATATATCCTCCCCATTTAATTTTTGATTAATTACAATATCAACCCAAATATTATACTTGCTACATTTCTACCCTTATTGATTTATAACCTAAAGTTTTCAAACATTATCATATCCATGTATATACATATATATATACAATTCCGAACCGTACACATATTTTCGAAAATCTTAATACTTCCCCTACATAGTTTTGATCATTTACAAAACTATCCCATATGTTTTATTTGTTACATTACTAACCTTATTAATTTATAATCTAAGGTTTCCAAACATTGTAATATACACATATATACATATACATGTATTTAAGGACAGTACCCCGATATTTTGTCCAGATTTATACTATCTTCCCACAACTTCTTTCTTTTTTTTTTATTACATATTATCCCTCTTTATTCCATAAACATACAATTTAATACCTAAAACTTTATATTATGCATATTAGCTCTTTTAATTTCAAAAACTCCCCTAATAATTTTCTAAAATACCGAACAACCCTTTAACTTTATTAAACCTCATTTTCAACCCATAGTTTTTGGTAATTATAATATAGCCCCATAAGTTTCATAATTGTTATAATTTCATAGTTTTCGGTAATTATAATATAGCCCCCTTTTATTTCTTTATATACTTATAAATTTATTTAAATTATATTGTAACATTACATTTAATTTAAGTAACACCTAAATTCATTAATATTCACCAAAAATGTCCCAAGGTGGTTATATTCACTAAAATTAAATTTTTGCACCAGAATCTTTATATAATTCATTTAATCACTTTCAAAAATTAATAATCAATATTCAAGGCTTAAAATAAGCATAAATAAAAATGCCTAAATACATGGCTTAAACATAGCATGTCACCAACTATTAGATGCCATAAATATGTCTCGAAATACACCATAGCTCACGGCTCATACAGATTTTAATATAACACCATTAAATTATTTTCCTTCACTAATCACTTATAGAATAAACTTAAGTAGGCCATTATCACTTAGTTTCACTAATCAAATATTTAACCATTAATTTTATCCACACTTTTAGGATGTAAATAGCATATATGCTCTCGGTTTTTGTACAGATTTATATTTTACTTCTTTAAATCATTTGCTTTCATTATTGGTTTATAAACTTGACTTTAATAAGTCATTATCACCTAATTTCAATCACCAAATACTTAACCATAATTTAAGCCACCTTTTTAGGGTTTAATTAACCCACATATTTCCATATATTCTCGGCACTAATTTAGTTCTACTACATAATTAGTTTAAATGCATTTAAAAGGGTTTTTAAGTGTTTTTACCTTGTTATAATCACAGGGAAGTTCATATCAGCTTCATCTCCTCTCGGCTGTACACATATAGGTACCATATGTTATATTTCAGTTCATAAAAATTTATTAAACACTATCATGGTTTTTATGACATGTTTTAGCAAGTTACCTCATATAACTTGATGTTTTTCCTTTGGAAAATCAGCCTCAAGCTCACGTAGCTTAGGAGGGAGAACAACCACCATGCGGTCAACATTTACACAAGGAACAAGAAGTTTATTTAGTGACTTAAAGACATAGTTAAGGAGGCTTTAAACATGATTTTTGAGCATTAAAAAGGTGATTCTTTACCTTGTATTTTGGAGGAGTTTAATAAGTGCTGTTTTCGGACTCCTAAAACCATGGAACTAGCGTCAGTTTTTGTAGAGAAAAATAGGTGAAAAGCAAGGTCTAGGCAGCCATGAATGCACTTCTCTTTTACCTTGTATCATAGCTCTTCCATGGTGTGGTCTTGGGGTGGTTTTAGCTCAAAGAAAGGGCTGTGAACTGCCTCCATTCGTGGGTATATAGAGGCAGAAAGAGGAGTGTCAAAAATCACATTTTCGGACTCATATAGTAGAGGAGAAGATGAGTGTTTTAGGGTGTGTTTTCTTACCTTCAAGTTTAAGATGGTTACCCCTTGCTCTTTGGTGTGTTTTTTGTTGCTGTTTTAGCTCAATAAAAGGGTTGAGGAAAGGCTGAGATGGGGCTTCAAGTGTGAGCATCAGAAACAGAAAAAGAAGAGAGATCAGTGGACTTCAACTTGCATGAAAATGCAAGTCTAAAGCAGGAAAGGAAAAGAAATTTACCCTGTTGTTACTGATGTTTAAAACGCAAGAAGTGGCAGTTTTCCTTTGATGTTTCTCTGTTGGTGTTCGAGCATGGAGCAGGGAAGAAGCAGGGTTTTGCGTTTTTTTTTTCCTTTGCTGTCCCTGTCTTGCTTCTGTAAGTAAATGAAGAGGATCTTTGGTACAGGTTGTCACTGCTTCATGAGGAGGGAAGTGGGCTGTAACATGGTGCATGGATGGTGATGAAACAGGAACTGCTCTTACCGATCTGTTGCTGCTTATTTCTACCTCTTCTGCTGCTGTTGTCTATACCGAGAATGCAGGGAATTTAAACTGTGTTGTATTGGTAGCAATAGAGCAGAATCTGGTGGGAAAGAAGGAGTAGAACCATGAAGAAAAGAAAAAGAGAAGGACTGCCCATTACCGTTTTTTTTTCTGCTATTTGTTTCTTGCTGCTACATTTATTTTTCTGTAATGTTGTTCTGGTCTTGCTTCTGTAGGTCGATGCAGAAGGCTCCAGTTGGGAGTTGTTTTGCTGCTATTATTGCAACAGAAAAGAGTAGAAGTGGACTGGGATTAAGAGCAGGAATGTGGAGAAGAGAAGGAGGTCACTTCTACTTGCTGCTTCAACCGGTTTGGAGGTGGAGAAAGGATGAGACTTGCACAGTAAACTGAAGAAGAGAATTGTTGGAGTGGTGCAGGCTGCAGACTGTAGTGACACAGCGTGGAGGTGAAGCAATAATTTCCCTTTGTTGCTGTTGTAACAGGACGTGAAAGGATGGGTGCACATGGGTAAAAGAGAAAGGTGAGGTTTATTTGTACTTGTTTGTACTTTGTATGCTTATTTATTTGACTAATGATGTCTTGCTTTCTCTTTCCTCTTGTAGGTAGCCGGCTAGAAAAAGGTTTGGAGGGAATTTGAAATATTTTCATTAGTTAATATGTGTCTAGTATTATGGTTATGGGTTAGCTAATTATTTGTAGTATTTATTTATTTATTTATTTTCTTTTTATTTTTACTTCTCCATCCATAATAACCGGCAAGAAAATTGGTATTATAATATACTTTGTGATATTATTATTTTTTTGTTTTAAAATGTATATATATATGGATATATCTATATTGTATTTGTGATTTGTTTAGACTATATGTAATATTTATGTTGTTTAATGAGTGATATCATTTATTTAGACTACATGTAATATTTAGTATGTCACATGTGATATTAGATTTTTGGAGTTAATTTCTCCTTAGTGACATTCTCTTTTTGGTGTATCGTTTAATGTCCATCTTGGATTATATATTGATACAATAATACCTATAGCAATTATTATCCATGATTTAATTTAATCCTTATTAATTAAGGTAATAAATATGTGGGGTATTCACAACCTTCTTGGTGTGGCAGGGTGGGTGTATCTACTCTTGACTAGATTCTTAGTCGGTTAGTGTACCGTTGATGGTATTATTTAGTTATGGCGGTCCGTAGACATTTGTCTCGGTTTTTGTTATTATCATTGCTTCTCATTAATCGCCTTGTTGCACGGTTAGTGCTTTCTTCTTGCTACTACTCGCTCGGCTAGCTGGGTTCTCACGACTGCTAAGCAGTCGCCCCAAGCTGCCACAGATTCCAGTCTCCTTGGTTTAGGATTTCTCGATCTCCCGCCATTAAGTGCGGTTATTATCGTCCCAGCGGGATCCGTCTCCGGGATTCTCGGTTCTCGGGTTCTACCGCATGACAGGTTCCAGTTCATATTCAAATTTTAAATAACTGCCAGATTGGGTTTCCCCGTCTCTCTGGTGTTCTTCCCCAAGCTTTCAATACGGGGGTTGTGGAGGGCGGGTATGGTATTGTAGGTATCCAGATCATACTGGAAGTTCCTATCTAGCGCATCTCTCACGCTACCACTCAACCCTTAGCCCTAAGTCTCTATATCCTAACTCGGTATTCTAAGCTCGGTATTTCCAGTCATCAGAGCGATACTTCGCTCTGATACCATTTTTGTAACACCCCAACCGTTAATCTCGTCATTACCTCTTAAACTGTTACTAATTACTCCTACTCACGCAGCGGAACTCTAATTACAACGAGGGTGAGAACAACGCCGTTAGCCACCCGTGGCAACCAGGCCTTTCTTACATACTGTAACGGTTGATGAACTGGAACAACCGAGTACTTCATACAAATACAATACTCAATTCATATCTCTACTATACCGAGTCTACAATATACGGATGCCGATAACATACTCGGACTTACACTCATTCAAACACATAAGTAATTACAATCTAACTACCATGCTCACAGCAGTCCCGTCCTACTCTCCGAACGGTGGTCAGCTTCAAGTACCTGCACACTAAAACGTTCCCCCTAGGGGGTCAGCTTACGCTGAATATGAAATTCGCATACCGCGTGCTAAACCGCGGTACGCTGACTACTTTGGGTCGGATATACATGGAGTTCATTTTAATCAAAACAACATGCATCATGGCAATACAATATATGTGTATATCACACAAGGAATCTACATCCAATCACGGAACACGATTCCTAACTAACATAACAATGTTGTTAGTGGTAACTGGTTACTCTTAGGCATGAGGGTTATTCTCACTATGCCTTGTTTACTTATTCAATACCCTACCCGCTCTCTCGGGTTACTTATTCGTATACAACCCATTCTCTTGGGCTACTCATTCTTAATTACCCATTCTCTCGGGTTACTCATACATATACTCACCCCTTTCTCTCGGTTATTTATACTCATTATCTCACCCACTATGGGTTATTCATACTCAAGCTCTTGTAGATTCTCGAGACACTACAGGTTCCTACGTCACGCTTGTTACTCGTATTACATACTTAAGCCAAAACTCATGGCTCTCTAGCATAGTCTTACTTCCCCGGTTCGACCCTACTCTGGTCTAGCATGGTGGGAAGGTTCAACTAGCTCACGGAACTCTCTCTTAGTTCCTATCTTTTACTTAGGTCCGAACTACTCTCGGACTACTCTCGTTCCCATACATTCCTCTCTCGGAGTTTAGTAATATCATGTATATTAGTCTAGAAGCCTCATTCTCGAGTTTCTAATGACTTTGGGAACTTACTTAAATTGGGGAAATCTTAGGTTTAGGGTTACCCTCACAATCATTGCTTGTACATTCGGATATTTTCTTATACCGGGTAAAATCCTCATTTAGGAGGTAGACCGTGTCTCAAGGGAACCACATAGTCCCTTACGTCTCTTTTACCTATCTTATATATTCACATCATTGGACTAACTTTAATCCTCTCGATGGAGGTTCATTATCTCTCCACTCATATTTATTTCGTTGGATTGTTTCAATAAGGTTTTCTAACCGTTATCGGGTATTTACTCAACCGTACATCTCCTCACATTCTAGGGAGTTCATATGTTTACGATATCGTTATACTTTAATCGATAGTTATGGTGTTTGCATATTCCATTGCTTATGAGACTACCCGTACTTACGGGTTATTAGTCAATCAATACTCACTATGAGTCGGTCTAGGCACTCTGTTAGACCACCACCGGCATACAAGTATGTAGCTCAAACAACATTACATCAAGGCATACATAATCAAGCAAGGGATTATTTTCATGCTGTAATCTTGATTAAGCGGCACACAAACACACAAATCAGAGTAACTCGGTTAGCATAAGGGGCATGAGAAAAATCATACCTTTCACCGGGGGTTTTTATTTTACCGTGTCATCTCACCATGCTCGGGTCACGCACGATTCTCTGATAATGTTTCAAACATTATTATTAATCTAAAGCTCATACGGTAATATTAAAATGCTATTCCCGTATTTTACCCCGTGTCCTTATCTCGGTTACTCTTGTTAATTAATGTTCTCACTCTCAATCACTTCCAAACTTTCTTACACTTCCTAGGGCCTTTACATGGTTCCAAACAAGTCCTTAACATCTTATTACATTAACATTTAAACCCCATCATTTAAAACCTTTAAAATACTCTCTGTAGGTTTCTAGGGGTGGTCCGGGACTTGGTCCTTACCCTAAGTCCCGGCCCAATTGCAAAAACCTTTCATCTATGGGGTATTAAATTACACATGGTCCGGGACATTGTCCTGGAGTATAGTCCCGGACCCAAGCAGTACTTGCACTCTCGGCCTTAATTTAGGTGTGGTCGGGAACTTTGTCCAAGGACCCAAGTCCCGGACCCGCTGTAAAACCTGCTCCAAACTTGATTTTCCACTCCGAATCAATCTTTACAACCTTAAGTCTTTCCATAAACTTTCCACAAGTTTTCCACTGTTTAATCACCTTAAAACATGCTCTAAAACTCTCAAATCATAGGCTCAACCTACTCAAACTCTTGCTCAAATTACACATTTGCATTCTCCCTTTTGCACTAATGCACACTTGTGCATTTTCTAACCTCTCTTGACCCTTGCATTTGTTCTCTCTTCATTTAACCATTCCAAAACTTCTAAGATAATGCACACCTCTACCAAGTTCCAAGACTCACTCTTAAGCCTAAAATCTTCTTGGTTTTCTAAAAACTCCTAAGGCACTTACACAACCTCTTTTGCTACAGATTTTGCACATCTCACCAAAACATCCTCTCATATTCTTGGGTGATCATTACCCAATTCAAACTCAACAACACCTAGCTAACCCTAGGTTATCTCCACACAAAACATCACTTAAACCACTTAGGTTTCCACATAAATTTGCCATAACTTGGCTACTTCTCCAACATTGCCCAAAACTCATACCACCATTAAACATCATAAAACTAACCAAAACCACAAGGGTTATATCAGCATCAATATCTCCTCATTAATCAAGCAAAATCAACACATATAGATAATTCATCACATAATAGCTCCCAAACAAACATTAACTCACAAATGTTTTCTCATGGCATTATACTAAGCAAGCACTTATCACACAACTCAAGTGGGGGTTCATTCATTTAATTAACCCTTCCCAAATGCTAAAACACATAGGATACACTTAGGGTTGGTTTCTTACCTAATTTCCCTTAAGTTTCTTTTAGACATTTCTCCTCTTCTCTTCATCCAAAATCGGTCATGGCCAATCACTAGCCCAATTCTCTAGACCCATATACCAATGGATATAAGGAGTACTCATTAGTTCTCCTAACTATGAAAATAACTCATGAATTCAAGAGGAGGGTTCAAGCATTAAATTGAACATTACCTTTAGAAACCCTAGATAGAATTGATTGCCAAGAATCAAAGAAGAGCTCCAACCCACCATTGGGACTTGGGGATAGCTCAAAACAAGGAGAAAAAACCAGACATTATTATGCCAAAACGGCACCACAAGGAAGTGGGGGGAAAAATATGTTCTCCTGTGTCTATTTTTACCTTGTTAGGAAGAGGAAGCTCAAGCTTCAAGATTATGTGCTTTTCTCCTCAAATGGGCAACACCCATGAAAATGAAACTCAACCTTTTGAGTTTTGAAAAGAGGGAAGTGTAGGGTTTGATGAGGGAGTTTCAAATATACAATTATTTTTCAATTCGGAAAGCAAGGATGACGCTTGGGCAAGGAGAAGAAGGTGAGAGAAGCCATGTTTGGAGCTTCCATGTCGCACAGCACACAGAGAGGGAGGGAAGGAACCGTGGAGAAGGGGGCAGGAAGAAGAAGGGAAGGTGAGAGGAAAGAGAGTGAGGAGATGTTAAATGCTTTTTGCTTTTACTTTTCTCTTCTACTTTTCTTTCTTTTTTATTTGCTAACTAATAAACAAGAGAGGGGGAGGCTTCTTATTAATAAAACGGCCCCCACTAGCTAGTTAATCTGGAGCGTTTTTCGGTTTTGACAGAAACGCTCGTTATTTTACCCGTTGGCACTATTCACTAACGGGCCCGTTTTTTCGGATTTTCTCGTTTCTTTATGTTGAATGGCTATTAAGCTTCCATTAATACTTAATTATAGTTATATAATCACTATAATTTTTACGGTCCATTGACCACTTAAAGTCACGTTTTCGGGTTTTTCTCGAAAACTGTGCTTTAAACTCGTTAGCGTTTTAATCCATTATTTGATCCGTTTTTCTTCGGGAATCATTCCCGTATACTTATTAGGCCTGAAATAAGCCTTAGGAATCATCTCGGACCCTCTAGATCATATATCTCTTATACTCATTACGCGCATTTTAGCGTTTTTCGCTTTTCAAGCGTTTTCTCTTTTCTTTTGGTTTTATTCTTTTTACCAATACTCTTTAGGCACCATTAGGCCTTTTATAATCATAGTAGAGTAATTTAATCGCCATTTTTAGATCCGGGGTATTACAGCCTTACTGTGTTAGGCTGGATATTTGCTCCAGCTACCATGCATTTGCTTGAAATCTTTGAGACATATCCAATGTCCATACTCACTAGCATGTGCTCCTTGCACTTCTTAATCCTCATTCCTTATCCTTAGATGGATTCTCTGAGTTCCTTTATACTTATTACTTAGCTGAGTTCCTTCTCCTTGACCGTCTGTAGCGTCTAGCTATTCTAGTTTGAACTTACTCATGGTCCGTAGAACGGAGCTGACTACTTCCCGTGTTTCGTGCACTGCATGTATACATACGTGGGGTACCTTGTTGATACGTTACCACTTACCCGACTATCTGTCAAGCCCGCAAGCTCCTTCGGAGTGCGGTCGTCCCACATCCCGTATTTGGGTACACTCGTAGTACTCATCACACGCCTAGGTGAAGTATTCTATTGTCAACTCCTCTTTTATCTGTGATACCCATCGTAATTTTGTTGGTTTGGTTTTAAAATCCAAGTTTTAAAAGAAGGGTTGTGGTTTTGAAGAAAAATTTTGGGTTTTAAAAATTATAGTTCGGTGTTAAAAGAAGTTCTTCATGGCGTGGCCATGTCTGAGGTCTTGACCAATTCCAGCTTCTCGCTGACTGGTATGTTCTTTAGTGTAATGGTCAGGCCGTCAGGCCCTTCCAAGGTTTCATTCTTCCAGTTTTTAGGATGTGTGATCCTGTGGTTGCTTCATTGTAGTCACGGTACATTACTAAGTACTTGTGGTGTGTTAGGGTTCCTCTACATGTCCCTGTTCTTACTGCACTTGCCGTGGCAAGTGTGTGGTACTGATGGTTTTTGGGTAAATCTATACCGGTCACGGTATGGTTTCCACTCGTATTCGGTAGTCTTGTTGACTCTTCCTTTGATATATTGATTTATGGTTTGGGAAACTCGATCTTTCAAGTGGCTTCTCAGTGATCTGGACATGGCTGTCGTAGATCTGGGTACTTCTCCTATCCTTGGAGATTCCTATTTATTTGGTTTTGTGTTTTTCTTGTTGCTCGTTCCCACACATTGATCGTGGTTACCGAGCCTTAGTTGGTTTACGCACTACTTTTGTAGTTGCGTCGGATTATATCCTGTGAATGTTCTTATAGCTATCTGAGCTATGTCGGCCAGGTATTGTAACCTTTTGGCATTACAGTTTTGGAGTTAACCACTCCCAGCAACGTCCTTAGTCAGGTGGTATACCATTGGGGGTATCATTTAGATATTACCACCCCGCAGACTTGTGTCTCGGGTTTTTGTTACAGTTCCTTTTTCTGCTCAGTTGCACGCTTAGTGCTTCTTTTCCTACTGTTGGTTGACTAGCCAGGTGTCACGACTACTAAGCATGTCGTCCCATGCTGTTGTAAGTTGTAGCCTCCTTATGGTTGGAGTACTCGTTCTACCGCATTCAATGCGGGTATTGTTGTTCAACCGGGATCCATCTCCGGGACTTCCAATTCAGGGAATCTACTATATGTCAGTTCTTGTTTACCATACGGTGATTTCACAACTGCTAGATCGGGTTTTCCCGAGTATGAGAGGACTTTCCTTCTCTCTGGCGTTCTTTCCCAAGTTATACAATGGGGATGCGGTGGGCGGGACTGATATTGTAGGTATCCGGTACACACCGGGAGTTCCTAACTAGCGTATCTCTAACACTATCACTCAACCCTTAGCCCTAAGCTTCTAATTCCTAACTCAGTATTTCCTAAGCTCGGTATTTCCAGTCATCAAAGCGACACTTCGCTCTGATACCACTTTTTGTAACACCCCTACCGCTAATACCATCATTACCGTCTAATCTCCTCATACATCCATACTCACGCAGCGGATACATACTTACACAATGGTGGGTGATACAATGCCGTTACCACCCACGTGACTAACAAGGCCTACTACTACCTACAGCATCGGTCTGATGGACCTGAATACCCGAGTACTACACAATTACAATACATACTCCAATTACCAACCAAGTACTACAATGCTTCATTCAATACAATACTCCATAATTACAATACAACACACCGAGTTTACTAAGATCCAAATCCAAATACAAATACAACAATTCTTTCAAGTTAATACATACTCCTTAAGAGTCTAGTATCTACCCATTCCTCACAAATTACATACTTAACAAATACATAAGGGTGTACCGCTTGATACACTTCTACATCAAAGGCTGTAAGCCTTATACCATTCTCTACTATCTACATTTCATTCCTAGCTATTTAGGCATAGCCGCCGGTCTCTTACCATGACCATAGCCACTTCGGTACCTGTACAATAAAAACAATGCCCCAAGGGGCTCAGCTTACGCTGCATATGACTTCCGCATACCCCCCGTACTAGTGAGGGTACGCCAACCACTTGGTCGAATACATGTAGTTCATTTTACTCATACATACATACATGCTTACATTCATAATATTACAATACTCCACAAGGAATACACACATCCATTTCAATACATACAAGGAAGACAATACAAGTCAACCAATCATACTTACCTCCACGGAATTACGCTTATACAATACATACACAATGCTTGTTAGCTTCTTTTACCCACCCGGGTTAATCGGGTGGTCATTACTCTTTTATTCAGGGTCAATGACTTACACCAGCCAGGACCATTACTCATAAAATACTTTACTTACTTACTTACTCAAGTTAAGTCGTAGTGACCTCCGGGCAGGGACTACACCATCCCACCACCGGGCTTTACTGTGGCTCACCAATCTCGGATCCAACCTCTTGTGTCTCCTCATCCTCACGCGTGGCCGAAAATATATCAGACTTCTACTCATTCCAATTTACTCAATACTTAAGTTAGGAGTTAGGAATTAGTAGAAGTCAACACATCCATACCACACAATAATACATTACAGAAGTACACTACAAGGTACACATACACTTCATTCTCATCCATTTATTTAATGAATTATACAAACTAAATGTTCCAGGCAATATAACAATAACATTATAAAACAAGCACAAGTAAGTGCATTAAAGTACGATTCGTGTATTTATCTTATTTAGGTGGTCAAATAAGCACACAAATCGGGGCAACCAGGTGAGGATACAGAGCATGAAGAAATCATACCTTTCACCGGGATTTACATTACCGGGTGTTCCCTTGTTCCTTGGTCCCACTCGTTCCTCGAGTCTTATTCTCGAACCAATGACTACATGTGAAATGGTTCTATTAATACTAAGTGTTACGGTATATAGATAATTGCTATTACCCCGTTATCCCGTTATTTCGGTTTAACTTAATTTTCTTATACTCACAACTTTCTAAACCACTTGTAAAACTTGTTAACACACTTCTTAGGGCCTTTAAAGGTCACCAAAAAAGGCCTTAACAACTTCTAAAACCATTACCCATCAATCCCCCATCATTTAAACCCTAAAAATCACTTTCGGCAAGAATTTGGGGGTGGTCCGGATTGTTCCGGACCCAAGGTCCCGGACCATTCAAGAAAAATACTCTCGGCTGAATTTTACTATTGGTCTGGGACTTGGTCCTGGACTGGTCACGAACCTCCAACAGGTTTTACTCTCGAAGTGTTTTTCAGTGCGGTCCGGGACTTGGACATATCCTAGGTCACGGACCCTACTAAAAACTACTATTAGATTGATTTTCACCCCCAAATCAACCATTAATCCACCTCCAATCATTCCATAATCTTTCCACATGTTTTATACATGTTAAAACACACTTAAACACTCACTTAAACTCACTAGTGGAAAAAATGTTTTTAACCACAGTTATTTTGCCTATATACCACTGTTAGGAACCGTGGTTTATGCTCGCGTCGTATATTCACAAATTGAGATAAACGACGGTTCATAACCGTGGTTTAAAGTGAGTGAAAAAACCACGGTTTGTCGAAACCGTCGTTTAAGACCCCTTCTTCCGCGAACATTCACTGACTTTATACCACGGTTGTGAGTCTGAACCGTGGTATATAGTGCATTATAAATGACGGGTTTACTTAAAACTGTGGTATAAAGTCTATAGAAATCAACAATAAACCACGGTTATATGTAGAACCGTGGTTTATAGTCTGCGATTTTTTTCCCAGTTCGCCGGCGCCTTAGCGCCGCCGCCTTCGATGTAATTTCTCAACAGAGAGCGCAAACAGAAGAGAATGAACAGGCCAGAACATGTATGTTACTTGTTTGTGTATTAGAGTTGCTAAATAATGAGTGAAGTTACATTATGTTCCTTGTTCGTCGGTAGGTTGCAAAATTACCGTGAAAGAGAATGAGAGAGGGCGATTTACAAAAATTACATAAATTACAGAGGCGCAGAGCATGTCCTTGTTCACCGGTTAGGTTTGCAAAAATTACAGAGGCACAACATGTGTTCCTTGTTTTCCAGTATGGCGAAGAGCATGTATGTTCGCCGGTGGGTTGAAAAAATTACAGAGGCGCAGAAGAAGAAGAAGAAGAAGGAGAAGAGTTGCAGCGCATCCTTGTTCGACAGCGTAGGTTGTAAAAGAGTGAGGAGAAAATATATATAATAAGAGAAAGAGAAAGAGCAGCGTTAATTTTCGGCAAAAATTTGAATTCCCGCTTAGACTATATACCACGGTTCTAACAAGGAACCGTCATTTAAAGTTTTTTGATCACGACTAAAAACGACGGTTTTGACAAAACCGTGGTATATAGAAACCCTATATACGACGGTTCTCCAAGAACCGTGGTATATTCACTCCGGCATGTACTATATACCACGGTTGCCCTGAAAACCGAGGTATATAACTAACCTATATACGACGGTTCCGGAAAAACCGTGGTATATGCGCTCTGGTATGCACCTTAAACGACGGTTTCTTTTAAAACCGTGGTTTATAAACTTTAAACCACGTTTTTCCATTTAACTGTGGTTTAAACACCGTCATTAAAAACATTTTTTCTACTAGTGACTCCTTAAATCCATGGTCCAATACTTACTCAACTTGTTGCTCAATTTCTACAAATTTCCATTCTCATTTTCACACTTTGCACACTTGTGCTTTCCTACACCTCTCTTTGCATTTTGCACTTTGTTCTAATTCCATTTTACCATCCCAATTCATTTCCAAGCAACTACACTATCAATCCACAAGTCCAACACTCATTTTCCTAAGTCTTGCACACTATTTCCTCCTAACTTCTCCAATGCATTTTAACACTCTTTCCTATAGATTTTACACCCTGGTATTCTCATACTACAACTACTACTCCATGGTTACTAAACATCTCTACTCAACCCAATACACACCTTGGTTCTCCCATTCACCAAGTCATCCAATAATGCATAATTCCTACTAAAATTTTGCCATAGTTCACCTACAATACTCACTTGTCCACATATATCCATTCTCACCAATATCATTCCTAATCTAGCCACACCCATACAAGGGTCCTACCAGCAATCAAGGCAATGCCAATTCATCAATACTTCCTCAAACAACAATACCAATACACATACAAAATTTATTTGGCTCTAAGGCCTACAATTCAAATACTAGCTCACAAATACTCAAACTTCCATAACTACAATACTAGTACAATATTTTGGGTTCTTTAATTAGTTTACCCATTCCCATTACTCTAATGCATTAAAACTTAGCATTAAGTAGGAGCTCTTACCTTAAGCTTATAATTCCTTCTTTCTTTTCCAATTCTCCTCCTTCCCTCTTTCTTGCACAAAATCGGCCAAGTGGGAATGGAGTTGCCAAACTCCATTCCCATCACCCAAAGAACACAAAAATGAGTGTAATTAAAATACTAACCCTTAGATTAATTCTAATTCATTGAAATGCTTAAAACATTAATCTAGGGTTTACCTTTGGAGTCTTTTAAGAGGGGTTTTAGCCCTTGGTTCAAGAAGGTGATTCCACCACCATTGGAAGGTTGGAATGATGCTCAAAATATGGAGAAAAAATAGAGCATTACAAATGGGCAAAAATCGGTTACAAAGGAGAGTGGAGGAAACATGAGTTTTTCATGGAGATTTTTACCTTAATGGAGAGAGGAGACTCCAAGCTACACATTGATGCTATTTTCTCTTCAAATGGGGAAAACCCATGGAGATGAACTTCCTCATTTTAAGATTTTGAAAAGAGAGAATGGTAGAGAATGATGAGAGGAGCAAGCACTGTTGGAAAAAAAGGAATAAACAACGCCCCTTTAACAACGGTTTTATTGTAAATCGTTTTTTTTATCATAGGCCGGACATCTTAAACAACGCTTTGTTCACAAAGCGTTGTTTTTGTTATCAAGCCCAAAGTCAAAAACAACGTTTTGCTACAAAGCGTTCTTTAAAGAGACATGTATAAAATGCGCTTCATGTTTTTTATGTGTTTAGGCGCGATAACATTAAAAACGCTTCACTTAAGAAGCGTTCTTTATGCTAGCATAAAAAACGCTTCTTAAGTGAAGCATTTTTTAAGTTACCTAAATTATATCTTTTCTCCCTCCTGCCCAGTTTCTCATCAATCAAATCGCGAGTGTTCCCCTACCACAAACGCTCTCTGTAAACATGCTAAGCTAGTCTCAATCCAAACCTTCCCAAATTAAATTTCATTTTGATTCCGCCGCGGCACGCCTCTTCTCTTCCCTTTTCTTCTATATGCACTCGCCATCTTCACTAGCTTCTAACATTTCTCTGCAACCCGGCGGCCAAACTGTTGATGCATGCATGTGTCGATATCAATCATCGGCGCCTCGAGCTCTCTCGCTATCGGTAATATTATTGAGCTGAGAATAGATATATATGCCTATCGATCCTTTAGTTTCATATATATACTCTTTAGTAATTAATTTTGATTTTGCAAATCGCACGAACAGGGAACAGACCCCTGTCGCACGCACGGCGGCATCTGGATTACAACCGGCCCCAAGTAGCGAAATGAACAACATACATGCGCGCTAGATCTGTCGGCTCTATTCTTGTGCTGATGAGGTAATTTTGCAAACCGAACTTCTTAATCAGGAAAAATATACATGCTCTGTTTGTTTGGGAATAAGGATTAAGGCGTTTGTTTATTTGTGATTAAGGCGTGAAATATATTGTGTGTGTATTGTTTGGGAATAATTTTGCATGCAAACAAACTGTGGCACGCGCATTTGTTGTTAACCTATGTGTGCTTGCAAACCAAACTTGTTAATCGGGACATATATACTCTGTTTATCTGTTTGTTTGGGATCGATTAACGGCGTGAATAAAGTGTGTACGTGTGTTTGGGAATAACTTTGCATGTAGACCAACGGACTTGCGCTCTGGTTTTTACTATATATGTGCTGATTGTTGTTAATCAGGCGCGCTTGTTGGTATATATGTGCTGATTTTACTTGCTGGTACAATTAATGGACTTGGGAATTAATGTGCAATATAATGCGTTTCGGCATGCATACAAATATAGTATATGGCGAAATTAATTTGGTTAGATGATTATAGGGTGTATTAATTAATGCTATATATTATATTATAGTATAACCTCGGGTGCAAATATTAGATGACTATAGGATGTATTAATTAGTTAGAAAGACATAGCATTACGGCAGCTTGCCTGACGTATTCCCCTTCCCCATATTGCTTTTACCTTAACATCCACCCAGAAGTTTATCTACGTTTCTACCAATACCAACATCAAAATTTTTTAAGTTCCTTCACATTCTTCTCAGATTTTTTATCCAGTCAAGCTAGGCATTCCAATTAACCCTCTAATGTTTTGGAAATCTATATGACCACCATTGGCCATATTAGAGACCTCTAGCGCTACTTACAGCTTCTTAATTTCTTGTAGTTATTTTAGTATCCCTTTACATTTTTTGGCTAGCGTCTATGACCTTCGATTGTCATCAACCTATAATAAAAAAAATTGAACTCGGACGGGCCCACCAACTTTATTTTCCTTCACGACCTTTCTTCTCTCCTTTTCGATACCTCTAACTAGTATGTATGCTGTAGAAGCTTCAGTAGACGAGCAATCAGAACTGGACAGCACTGAAACATCACAGAGAAAATCGGATAAAAAGTCAGACGAATTTGGCCGATGTAGACGGTTGCTGCCTCTGTTGAAGATGAAAGTACCGACGATCATGACGATTCTTCTACTGATACAAAAGAGACAGAAGAAGAAAAACATGGTACAAAAGAGACAGAGGCAGATACAGATGAAAGGATGAATGAGAACTCAGAAACAGAGAGGTTGAAGAAATTGGCTAAATAGTTAAGTGAGGCTGCCACGAAGTAGAGTCCGGTGGCGATTAACGAATTACCGGCATACTTCATAACCTTGAATGAAGAAAACGGTTTTCTAGAATAGTGGTATCAGGAGGATAAGAGGAAACTTAGTCAATTATATGGTGGCATGGGGGACTATATGAAGATAAAGTGGTACCACATCTCCCGGTTGATGAGTTTCAAGACTTATGGATGGAAATAGAGGTGGAGAAGGTAGACACTTCTCTATTTTCAGTTTGGATTGGATTCGCATCTTCATTCAGTTTTGAACATCGATAGGTCGGAGAATCTTCAAACACTTGGACGTGAATGTCTGCAGATTGCATGCAGTCAATTGGACTACTAGGTCGGAGAATCTTCAAAAACTCTTGGCAATTAAAAAGATTGAGAGATTCCCCCTAAGTATGATTCCCCTTGAGTTTGCATGTTAAGCGACTTTAACAAATGATAGCAATAAGTGACAGTTTTTATGCACAATAAGTGACAACTTTTATGTTATACTGTAACCTTAGTAGATAACTTTCTATTATGGTTATAGTATAACATAAAAGCTGTCATTTATTGTGCATAGAAGCTGTCACTTATTGCTATCATTTGTTTCTTGATAATAAGAAGTTGATGACATAAGTATTGGAAAAATAACTCAGAAGGGTAGTGAAAGTAATTTGAACCTGGAAAAGTTAGATACCAAGCCCCCGAACCCGACCTCTAACCTTCCTATTACCGTAGGTTAACATTAGGTGGGGACCCATAATAGTTTCCAGTGGGCTAACTCTAGTTATAATTATAGTTTTTGTAACATAGTTATTAAGCTTAGGTTATAAGTGGACCTAGAACCTAATCAGATCCTAATCATCTAAATTTACAAAGGACAAGGTTTGAATAAACCGGGACCCACTGACTGACGACTCTTCTAGGGACTTTAATCTTAATTTGAACTTGTATCATTTTAAGAAAAAAAGGGCTTAACTTGAAAGAGTTTTTTACGGCTTTTGTTATATTGTTTGATTTAATTATGTGTGCACTTTTATTTCCCGCAGTTATGCATCATGCGAGAGTGATAAGTGCGAAATATATCTACTTTTAGGGCTTTAATTCTTTCTATATTCACAACAATTCATGCCATATTTCTCACTTATCATATTTTTTCCCTGAGATATATGTTTTAATGTGAATTGATAAATTTTATATGTCAAATGCAGCTAAAAGTCATGGAATTGCATTCTTCACTTCACTAGCTTTGCAACACAACAAACGGGGAGAAAAACATAGTCCATACGATATGATGAATCGCTGAATTGTCTCTTCTCCGGGTGAGTTGTCCGGGTCACAGGCCCGAACACACCATTCCTGTCTGGATTTCCCACCCGGACACTGGTGAGGACATCTCAAAAATTCTCTATTTTGAATGTTTCAAGTGTCCGGGTAAGCTGTCCGGACGTCCCACACAGATGAAGATTTCATAAAAAAATGCTTATATTCTTGTCTGGCCAAGCCGTCCGGACCTGTGAGGTTGGACAGATGTCCGAACACATGTCAATAATTCCAGCACAGACAAATTATAATATTGTTCAGACTTTCGTCCGGACGAGTTGGATCGGACATTAAATAGCCATCCGGACTTCAGTGCCGGACGCATCCCCAGACGCCTCAGGAAGAAAAATCTCGTGTGACACCTATAGAGACGTCCGGACCTACAAGTCCGGACACGGACACAACCAATTCAGCTGCAGGTGGGACGCCGCGTTCAAGAACGAGATAAAATTCATCAAAATAAAATCACTGCTACGATATAAATGGAAGTTAGGTTGAATCAAAGAATCACGCCCAGCACAGGGGCCTTGCGCCTCCCTTCACAAATCTCATGCCACCACCATTATCATCTCCACCATACCATCATCACTAGCACATCATTGGCCACCACACTCTACAATTCCACCATTGTCACACCATACTTCTGAAAGAGGATTGATGTGATGACATAGACGGAGCGGGGATCCAGAGTCAACATGACTAGTCGGAGTTTTCTCTTCCCTCTATCTTGATTTGTTTAATGTCTTTCTCTATTATTTTTGCGGTTTTTATATTTTTGTTAGCTTAGTTAGACAAGCTCTCTTGATAGGCGTAGAAACCCGATCTTTAGATTATTTTGTAATATTTTTTTCTAATTATTAATGTAGTAGTTTTATTCTTGTTCTCCATATGCTTTAATCTTCCGATCAACTATTAAAGCTATCTTTGTAGTTTACTAATCAAGGCACGAGAGCTAAGATAGATAAGAAGACATAGGAAGTTAAACCGGATTAACGACTAGAAGCGCGATCCCGCCTATAGGTTAATTTGTCTCCAATATAAACTATTCTTTATGCGATTGATTTGTGTCCGGTTAGAGCATTAGCCTGTTGCTAGTTCTAGTAACTGATTAGGATTCATCTGAATTAGTCGTTGACGAATTATTTATAGTTTCTGAGTTTATTACAGAATTAGGGAAAAGTTTATTAATTGATTTAGAAAGTCAAGGTTTGTAGAGCAATCCGTAGTGCTTCCTTAGTTTTCACAGTTTCAACCTTTATTCCTAAATTTTGTTAATTTTTATTGTCTTATTACTTTATGTTTGTTTATTGAGTCAGTATTTTAATTGAATTAAGTAAACTTGAAAAAGTGACATTTCTTGTTTTCTTAGTTTAATTTTGTTTCTTGAGATCGACAACCTCACTTAATTCACCATCCCGCAAAACGATAGGTACACTTCTTAGTATATATAAATATTAACATATTTCTGCTACAGAGAGCGAGTGAAATACCCCAAACCTAAGTATGATAAGTAAACATCAAATTATGATGTAGTAAGGCTTGAATATGCCTTAGAAAGATTGGTAGACAATTTAAACCAAGGAAAACACAAGAAAGTGCCTTAAAGGCAATCAGGGCAAAAACGTGCTCTAAGCTTGGAGAGACTTGGGTGAGTACCCAAATATCATGATAAGACCTTAGTAATATTCTAATGGTCATTTTAAATCAATTAGCAAAGAAAACCAAGCTTGAAAACAAGTTAAAACACAAAATGTGCTTTAAGAAGTCTTAAAGCACATTTTTGAGAAATTGTCTTAGAATTGAGTTTTGAGTGGCTAAATGTCCATCATTACTCTTTAATCAACATGTGCACTAATTAGTATCACATTAGGAGGTCTAAATCAATGGGAAATCAAAAATTTCCCGATTATGTGCCTTGATTAGTGAATAGTGCCAAATAGTGACTAGTTTAAGTTTTAGTCAACATAAGTCAATAAGTTGGTCAACAAAGACCATGACTAGCCTTATTTGATAAAGGGGCCGGTTTTCTAAGGGTGGTGAGTCACCACAACATGTTAGTTAAGAGGGGAAAAGAGTAATAAAGTAAGGTAACTATTCACATTTTTAGTAAAATATCTCTTATAAGCTATTCTTCTTCTTCTCTCTCTTCATTTCCCCTTCCTTCCACGATTTCTTCTTCTCTCTCTCTCCTCCAAAACCGAGAGTGCTGCTCTTCCATGGTTCTCCATTTTAAATCACTTGCCAAATACAACTCCAAGCTCCAAATCCAAAACAAATTGCATACTTGTCTTAGTTAAGTCAAGACCTACCTTTCTATCTTTTCAAATCTTTCAACAAAGCTCCATTTCGGTGCCATGAGAAAACTCCATTGATGGAGGAAATCAAGTTTGAAGAGCTCATTGGCTTCTCCATTCTCTTAAGGTAAAGAAAATGTAAGAAAACCATGTTTCCATCATTTTTTGTACATGGCCGAAAATTCCTCCTCATGGGGCTATGTTTTTATGCCTTGTTCTAGCTTGATTTATTCACCAAGGACTAGTGGAGGTCCTATTTCATTCAATGCCAAAGTCTACCTTGAGACTTCAAAGGTAATCATCCACTTTTATGCCTTAGAACACATTTCTAACCTAGGTTTTTATTCCTTGAGGTTAGTGCATTGTTTAGTACTCATATGAGTCCTTGAATATTGATTAGAACATTGGCAAGGGGAATTTAAGTGGTGGCCGAGATTCATGCAAGAAGAAGGTCTAAGGAGGAAGTTAGGATATGCTTGAGAAAACAAGGTAAAATGCTTACCTAATGGTGGTTTAAGATTAAGGAATGAGTTTTAGATAAGTACCAATGTGGCTTAGAGCTTACATTGTGTATTGGGTTATATAACCTAAGAAAAAGAACTTAAACAAGCTTATGAACTTGTGACTAAGGAGCTAATGAGAATGAGTTAGTAATATAAGTTTAAGGTGGATTTTAAGAACATTATAACTACTATGAGATTGATGAGTGTATTTGCAGGTTGAAAGCTTGTATATGTGGGAAATTCAGTGTTTAAGTTTAAGTCATTTAAGAGCCTAAGAGCCATGTCATTTAAGAGCCTTAGTGCTATGCAATTTAAGATTATTGCAATATATTGAGTATGATGTGAATAAGTTGATTTGGATGAGAAAATAAGATGAGAAAGGACTTGGTGTGTGTGTGAGATTATTGTGTGAGAAAAACACTACATATGGGCATGAGAATATACTAGAGGAGCTATGGCGAAATTGGAGTAGAAAATAAGTGTTTAGGTGATGGTGGTGAATTAATACGACCTAGGATTTACTAGGAGTCATTATGAAGAATTTGAGTGGAAATGAGTTAACTAAGGAGTTCTTGAGGTTTAGAATGACCTAGAGATGTCTAGGAGGAATTGGAGGATTGGTGAGTGTTTTTGAACACACCAAAATCTTGAGATGAGGAATTTAGGACTTGTGCATAAGTTTAAGGAGAAGGTGTAATGCTTAAGGTGATTAAGATATGTCCTAAGGGAATTTAATGACTAAGGAAGTACTAGGAAGTCTTAGAGGTTGTCTTGATGAAAAAGGGGTGAGATAAAGTGTTATAATGAGTTATAATGACTTAGGCATTACTTTGAAGGATTTAGGAATCAAGAGGATGTAATTGAGTATTTAGGACTTAGGTAAATGAAGAACAATGTCAAGGTATTAAGATTATGGAAAGAAATGTATAAGCAAGCTTAAGAGTTTAAGGGTGATGAGTAACAAGTGAAAAGAAGAGAAATTGTGCATGGACATGCAAGATAACCTTGGAAGGTTTAACAAGCAAAGATGGAGTGCAATGATGTTCAGGATGAGTTATAAGGGTTGAAAAGAAACACTTTGGATGGTAGAAGTTTTTGGTAAGGTTACAAGTTGGTAATGTAAGGAATTATATGATAAGTGTTAGGAGTGTTTATGAGAATTGAGTAAATGTTTGAGGAGATCTTTGGAAGTTGTTTTAATGAGTTTGGTGGAGGTTATAAGGTGGGTTTAAGGTGCCAAGATGGTGTAGGACCTATTAGAACACTTGTGGAAGAGTTTGGAATTGAAAGAGGCAATTTAAGAGAGAGATCTGTAGAGGACCGACCCAGGGTCCGACCCAGTTTTGGGTCGGTCGGGCCAAGTTAAGCCAGCCGGAATGCCTCTGGACTGGACCGACCCAGGGGGTTTGGGTCGGTCGGCTTAGCCTTGGGTCGGTCGGGCAAAGGTTTAATGTAGGAAAATGGGTTCTGTAAGGGACCGACCCAGAGGGTTTGGGTCGGTCGGTCTAGCTCTGGGTCGGTCGGATGGGTTTCAAGAGACGGAAGAGTTTCTGTAATGGACCGACCCAGGGTAGGGTCGGTCGGTGGGTCGGTCGACCCTTAACACCTAGAAAAAAAAAGAAATTTTCAATTCTAAGAATGGTAATGGGTAATGAGGAATACCTTTGGTAGGGTGGTAATGATTGGGACCCTAAGAACTTAAGGGATTAAGTTAAGTTAAGTATAAACTTAAAAGTGTAAGGTTAAGTTGTAGGATTAAGTGGTAAGACTTAAGAGGTGATAGTGGGACTCATTAAGTAAGATAAGTAGGTTAAGTAAGTTGTATTAAGCTAAATGATTAATAACCTAAAACTGAATGAATGTTTTAGGACTTGGAATTCGGACTCCGGAAGAGAGTAAGCAACCAAACGGCCAACGGTGAACGGTACAGTTCTCTTGTGACCTGCTTGCTAACGAGGTGTCCCTCAGCTTGTGTGCTATTTGTTTTTGTGTGATCACTAAACAAGATAAAGCATGCAATCGGAATATATATTTTCTTGTATTGTTGTGTGATGTTTGAAAACTAACACAACATACCGTGAGAACCTACTAACCAATGTTTAGTAAGGAATTGAGTGAGACTAAGGAACGCCCCCTAATAAGCGACGATGAACCGAAAGAGGTTAACCTACGAACATGGTCTTGAGACTATTACTAACTGGAACTTGAGTGAGGAAACCCGGGACCGATCTCCGGTCATGCATGCTAAGGAAAAGGGGGACGGTATCTGAATCAGATCCGCCCTCCGCTTAAGGACTTGTCTTCGGACTTGTAGCCTAGGGCCGGTTGCCGGCTCAGCTACGCTAGATTCCCGTCCAGAGTAGGTGGCATTAAGATGGTGCGGTGGGATCACCTAAATCCCAGGTTTGGACTTAGGCTACAACCATTCCCCTCCAGGAACGGTTTGTATTCTGAGAATAAGTTAAGATTAAGTTAAGTTACAATCATTCCTTTTTAAAGGATGATTCGTATCGTTACGATTAAGATTAAGTTAAGTTACAATCATTCCTTTTTAAAGGATGATTCGTATCGTTAAGATTAAGATTAAGTTAAGTTACAATCATTCCTTTTTAAAGGATGATTTGTATCGTTAAGATTAAGATTAAGTTAAGATTAAGATTAAGGTGAGGTTAAGATAAGTTGCAACCATTCCTTTTTAAAGGATGGTTTGTATAATTAAGATTAAGATAAGCGACTTCCACTCCTTATTAAAGGTTGGTTGTTTCTCAGTTTAAGATAAGACTAAGATTGAGGTGAGATAAGGATGGACTAAGATTAAGAGGTAACATTACTTAAGGAGTTAAATAACTAACTCTCTAATTAAGGGAACGCATTTAAGTCGTTCGTAGTGTGTGAACTTTGATTGTTCATATCTGAGTCGTTGTTTACTGCACTTACTATTATATTGTGCATCTAATCAACCTCCATGCTATCGACAATTAGTCGTCGTAGCCACGTTAGCTTGGGGGCCATGAGGGGATCGTACCAGCATTCGTGCTGACCCCCTTTGGGGGCTGTTTTTACTACACAGGTACATCAGGAAGCGGCCGTCGCAAGAGTAAGAAGAGGATACAAGTGTTAAGGATTAAGTGTGACCTACGAGTTGTGCATGTACACTCGTATGACAATTGAGTTAGTAAGATGTATAGGTTGTTGAGAGGATTGTAAGAAGAATATGCATTTGGTTAAGGTTGTTATGTACTAATGTTCGGTATATTCTGTAGTCCCGTGGCAAGGTCCTGGAGTGTAAAGAATTCCGCTGTGACATGTATATATATATATGCTGTTAAGTTGCGAGACCACATTTGGATTGAGTTGGGGTGTTACAAAAAGTGGTATCAGAGCGTAGTTATGCTCTGAAGACAAGAAATACCGAACTTAGGAAAATATTGAGGTTGAGATTGAGTTATGGGTTAAGGGTTGAGAGATAGAGTGAGAGGTGCGTTAGTCGGGACTTCCCGGTGCTTACCGGACATCCATAGTACCTAGACCCGCCCTCCACATCCCTAACCCTGTTTTGTGGAACAAACGCCAGAGAGAAGAAAGCCTTATCTTACTCGGGGAAACCCGATCTGGCAGTTAGCTAACAGTGAGCAATACGAGAAACATCTTGTTGCACAACAGTTATGGAGAACTTGGAGGTTTTAATGGAGCGTAGCTGAGAAACAGGCGCTACCTATGGAATACTATCAGTAAGGGAATGGTAATTACCGGCAACATGGGTCGACATGCTACGCAGTCGAAATAACCCGCAATACCAATGGTAGGGAAAGCACTACGGGTGCAATAAAAAGGAAAAGGGAGGCGACATGAGTACCGGACAGTGGTCCGAAGGAGCATAACAGTAGGATAATACCAAGCATAAGGATTGAGATTACTGGAAAGTCCAGTTAGAAAAGGGAACTCCAAACCCCATATTACGAGGAAGGTTACAAGACCTGGCCGACATAACGCGGACAACGGTGGAAACACATATAAATTGTATACCGAAATAGGACTACGATGTAGTGCCTAAAGGAGAATCATTACTTAGTAACCACAACAAGATGTGTGGAGACAAGAGCGAGGATTAAGACATAAGGAAATATTAAGGGATTCCCTCAGAAAGAGGAATGCCCTAATAGATGACAGCACTGTCAAACAACAAGGAAACTGCCCGATGGTCGGTTATCCAAAATAAGAGATTATCGGAGGAGTCCTGAGGACTACCAAGTACATGGAAATTAGAAGAAAGTATCACTACCAATGTACCTTGTACCAATAACCCATCCTGCATGGCGCACTTGCCATAGCAAGTGCTACCACGGTTAAGCCACACGAAAAGCCATCAAGGCGAGATAGGAGAACGCTACAATTGTAACACATAATAGCACCGAATTGTAAAACCATAAGAACAGGAAAAAGACCTTGGAAGGCCCGACGGCCTGACCAAAATGAGATAAGGTGACACGCAGTCAGCCAGGAGTGGAACTTGGACATAATACTAAACCATATAAATATTAGCAACGGTATAACCCACTACAACAACAACCGACAGTACGGTAAGAACACCAACCTCAAAATCCACAAGGGAAACCTAAGAGATCGCTCGGTGATCCGAGCAAAACAAAATGTAAGCAATAACATACTAGGAATGTAAAATAAGACACCATTGAGACCATTGACATAACGTTTTCTAAAAAGGAGCGGGCATAGTCGAGCCGAACAACTGATGAACGACAGTTAACACTGTTTGTTTAACTCATTAACACCCAAGTATGATTGATCATCAAAGGGTGGCATAGTCAACGGAAGCTGAACGAAGTGTTGAGATGGGAGTATGAGATGATAGGATGATATCCGACTTGGACACCGTAAGGCAAACGCCTAATACGAACCTAACCTTGACTATTAAAAGACATAAGTCTAGTAAAATGACAGCATTGTCAAAGACATTAAGTAACCTCAGATCACCTGAACAACTTCCCTAGCAGGAAGCAGGATGCAGCAACTTATCATGAAGTCCGATACTACATTTAGTATGTAACCTAACGGTGGATAGTGCTCAAAGAACCAGAATCTTAAGAGAATGACCTGCAGATGAGTAAAAGCACAAATAATGAACTGAGACATTAAGCACTAAGCCTACGAGCCAAGGATGTTAACCACATCAGAGCCCGAGGCGCAGTAAGTTATAAGAGAGCTTGTTTAAGCCACGAAGGGACTACAATTTGTAGATATGAACGGTTACCAAACCTATAGCTTATATTGGGAAGATATTACCAAGAAAGGGTAACAATGAGAATATTGAGTTAATGCTAAGGACAGGAGCGGAGAACGAACCATGCCTTTAGGGTGGGAATACCTCTCCTTGTTGTGAGGCCATGAGTTGGAATGAACCCCTCAAAAAGGGCTTTCACCTATTAGAGATAAAATACACTTTATTTAGAAAATGGAAACTATGAACCTTGAGATTACCTTAGAACATACCAGATAGATAGACCCCATATCCAACACCCATGATGTAAGAATTAGTAATGATCAGAGATAAACATTGTGACTGCACATTATGGCACGTCAATTAATCAACGCTCAGAAGAGCTTGTGATTCAGTGGATGACTTCTTCAGTAACCAGTTAAAACTACATGGTAGATAACATCACTAAGGATGAAAGAAAGCGAAAGAAATTAGCCTACTTACGAATCTGAGATTGGAACAGAACGTCTTCATATCAAGAGTCAACTATTTTACAACACGGTATGACAACCGCCAATACCGGAATGAAAGAACTCCCAGTGTGTTTACACCAAGAAAGGATTGAGTACAAGGTAAGACATTAGAATAAGTAAGTAAGAGGTTGCACCATTAATGGGCAACATGGTAAAGGCCAACTACCACGGTAGTAGTAGTCGTGAGTACAATAGTTAGATAAGTGGATTAAGTCATGGTACGCGGTAAGGCGACCATTATGTATGAGCCGTCAAATATTGACACTGAGGCAATTAGATTTATGAGTTAAGACCAGTATAAGTAAGAAAATAAGATGGTAGACGAACTGAGCATTGAGGCCAGTAGTCTAGACTTGGTTTGGTAAGATTACACAGGAAGCACACAACCCATTCCTTAAGGAACTGGAAGTGCATTCCTAGTAGCATAAATATGAGAAACAAGATAAGAGGCTCTACAGAAAGAGACCTCAGATATTAAGTGACCGAATCAATACGGAATACAGGAAGGAGCTAGAGCATACCATACCCAAGAACACAGTAAATGGACTTCCCTTGATTAACTTCAAGAAGAACAATAAATGTTATTATGGAACAATGAAAGAGGAGATCGACAACAGAATACTTCATAATTAGCAGTAGCTAAACGTGTGACGGACACTATGAGTTTACTAAAACGAGACGTGGGACGACTGCACCCCACCGGGGGCTTGCAGGCCTGACACGCTCATTTATGAGTTAGTTGGGTAAGTAGTAATGTACCAGTAAGGTACCCCATGCATGTAGACGAGTGGTGTAAGGAACACGGGAGGTAGTCGACTCCGTACCACGGACAGCGACACAAGATCAGACAAGAGCAGCCATTACCGCAAACAGTCGAAGAGAAGAATTCAGTTGAATCAGCAACATAGAGGAACCAGAGAACAAATAATTAAGGACTATGAAGTGCGAGAAGCACGGATTGTTAAGTATAGACATAGGATATGTCTTAAGATGTAAGGAATTAAGACTGTAAGCGCGATATGCACTAAACAGTAGTTTCAGACTAAGAATCATCCTCAGACCAAAGGTCAGTTGGGGAGAACAATTTAGACATTCGAGAAAACACTAAGAGTATGAACATAAGATCTTCAAGGAGAATAGATAGACGAGTTACAACTCATTAAGGCCGTGTATATATAAAGATAACACGTGTCCATTGAGACAATTAAGCCTAAGATTATCAGAGTCGCGCAGCGGAAGCTAGCAGACCACTACCTTGAGATTAGACCAAACTAAGTTAAGGAAACGGTATAAATACCGTTAAGAATCCTCGATACAGAGACTAAGTCATTTCTGATCGAATTATAAGTAAGACAGATGGTGTGGAAGCTAGAATGCTTGGTGAGAATTAGACATCTTGAACTTATGTCCAAGAATGTGATGGTGTTGATTACGTGGGCGTAATCCATTTTAAGGGGGGTAGAGCGAAAACCGCTTATCGTATATTTGAGTACTTAGTACATAAACTACGGTGTGCATAGCACACAAAAGAATATGAGAATATGTTTTACACAAACATTTTGAGATAAATCATGGTTATTGCACACAGAAGATGTGAATACCATACATATTAAGTACCTATCTTGTTAACTCCGGTGTGAGTACAAGTTAAGAGAATTAAGGAAGAGGATTAAGGAGACTTAAGAAATAAGAATATGAGGTATGAGTCATATGAGACTATGTGGGAGATAAGAAGATAACATTATGGGATACAATTTGATATGATTATGGGTTAGGAAATAGTAATGCTATGTGGTATGAGACAGTGGAAGTTGGTATGAGACAGTTATAGAATTTAGTAGGAATTTAAGTCTTGAGCTAATTACTAAGAGATGAATCAGGAATGTTTGATGGACTGAGTCCACACTTTGGAGATGTATTGATTATGATTAGAAGAACTAAGAAGATAGAAAATTGGACATGAGTGAATTATTTGGATGTTTGAAAATGACGTGGGAGGTGGAACTTGATTTTCTAGGGATCAAGGGAAAACGAACACAAATTGGAGTGGAAGGATGGTTCTACACTGATGCTGATCACATCAGGGTAGGATTATTCCTGAAACTCCCTACCAGTGGTCACAATTAAATCACACTAAGGATAGAGGCCTTAGGATAAAATGAAATTGGAGTTGATTGTATTTTTAATTAGAGGAATTATTCCTCACATGACCTCGTGAAAAGGATTACCTTTTTACTGAGTCTCGCCCATGAAGTCGAGGACGCACGAGCCTTTGTCTTCGGACCGGTGACATGGGGAGAGCAGCGTGTTTAGTATTCTGGCCCATGGTGACGAGGACGAATGAGCCATTGTCTATGGAGCGGTGACATGGGAGAATACGTTGGAAGTTATGTGAATGTTTTAATCATCAAAAGGAACAAAAGGAATTTTGGAGTGCTACACATGCTTAAGCATGTTGTGTGATATTTAAGTATAAGGATATGGCGGATCTAATGATCCAATGAGATTAAGTATACATAAGTATGATCTATATGATCTAAGGAATGAGGTAAGACATGTATTCTAATAAGATAAGATGCATGGGAACTTTGGGGACAAAGTTCTTTTAAGGGGGGTAGATTGAAATACCCCAAACCTAAGTATGCTAAGTAAACATCAAATTATGATGTAGTAAGGCTAGAATATGCCTTAGAAAGATTGGTAGACAATTTAAACCAAGGAAAACACAAGAAAGTGCCTTAAAGGCAATCAGGGCAAAAACGTGCTCTAAGCTTGGAGAGACTTGGGTGAGTACCCAAATATCGTGATAAGACCTTAGTAATATTCTAATGGTCATTTTAAATCAATTAGCAAAGAAAACCAAGCTTGAAAACAAGTTAAAACACAAAATGTGCTTTAAGATGTCTTAAAGCACATTTTTGAGAAATTGTCTTAGAATTGAGTTTTGAGTGGCTAAATGTCCATCATTACTCTTTAATCAACATGTTCACTAATTAGTATCACATTAGGAGGTCTAAATCAATGGCAAATCAAAAATTTCCTGATTATGTGCCTTGATTAGTGAATAGTGCCAAATAGTGACTAGTTTAAGTTTTAGTCAACATAAGTCAATAAGTTGGTCAACAAAGACCATGACTAGCCTTATTTGATAAAGGGGCCAGTTTTCTAAGGGTGGTGAGTCACCACAACATGTTAGTTAAGAGGGGAAAAGAGAGGTAAATAAAGTAAGGTAACTATTCACCTTTTTAGTAAAATATCTCTTATAAGCTATTCTTCTTCTTCTCTCTCTTCATTTCCCCTTCCTTCCATGATTTCTTCTTCTTCTCTCCATTCCAAAACCGAGAGTGCTGCTCTTCCATGGTTATCCATCTTAAATCACTTGCCAAATACAACTCCAAGCTCCAAATCCAAAACAAATTGCATACTTATCTTAGTTAAGTCAAGACCTACCTTTCTATCTTTTCAAATCTTTCAAAGCTCCATTTCGGTGCCATGAGAAAACTCCATTGATGGAGGAAAATCAAGTTTGAAGAGCTCATTGGCTTCTCCATTCTCTTAAGGTAAAGAAAATGTAAGAAAAACCATGTTTCCATCATTTTTTGTACATGGCCGAAAATTCCTCCTCATGGGGCTATGTTTTTATGCCTTGTTCTAGCTTGATTTATTCACCAAGGACTAGTGGAGGTCCTATTTCATTCAATGCCAAAGTCTACCTTGAGACTTCAAAGGTAATCATCCACTTTTATGCCTTAGAACACATTTCTAACCTAGGTTTTTATTCCTTGAGGTTAGTGCATTGTTTAGTACTCATATGAGTCCTTCAATATTAATTAGAACATTGGCAAGGGGAATTTAAGTGGTGGCTGAGATTCATGCAAGAAGAAGGTCTAAGGAGGAAGTTAGGATAAGCTTGAGAAAACAAGGTAAAATGCTTACCTAATGGTGGTTTAAGATTAAGGAATGAGTTTTAGATAAGTACCAATGTGGCTTAGAGCTTACATTGTGTGAAATACCCCTAACCTTTAAAATATAATTAAATGATCTATTAATGATCTAAGATGATTATTAAACATCTAAATATTATTGGGGAACAATCTAAAAGATCTCAACAAGGCAAAACACGCCTTAAGATCGGTAAAGCCAAAAATGTGCTTTAAGACACCAGAAAGATTGTATGACCTCAAATATGATCCAAAGTGGATTCCTAAGTATTATAATGAATCAAGGAACACAATAAAACCATTCTCAAGGAGAACTAAGCTCAGGAACACCCTGTGACACAAAAATGTGCGCTAAAACTCCTTAAAGCAAGTTTTTGTGAGATTGCCTTTTAAATTGATTTTTAATGGGCTTAAAAATTATAATTATCCTTAAATATGATATATAATCATATTATATCATATTAGGAATTTAATTCCAGAAATTTACGAATTTTTACAAATTTAATATTAAAATATTAATAAAACCCTAAAGTGGGGCCCGCATGAGTCAATATTGACCAAGTATGGTCAATGGCCAATTAATTGACCCACTTGGACCATGGAGATCGGCAGGCAAGGAGGGAGGAGACAGCACACAATCATTAGAAGACAAATTGCTACCTAATATTCAATTTGCAATAGTAAAACCTACCTTTTTTCAATTATTCAAGCCTTTCCACTCTCTCCTCCTGCTCTTGTCCGATTCCAGCCTGCCCAAACGAGTTCCTTCCTTCCTAAGAAGCTCTCAGGTCTGGTTCTTGAGCATGGAAGGCAGATCTAACTCCTAAGCTCCTAAGGTAAGTGTTTTTAGTCATTTTTAGCCCTTTTTCTTCATCTCTTCACTACCAACACCTAAATTTCGTGGCTCATCAATTCCTATGGCTTATTCTCAGTGTTCTAAGGTTAGAACAAGAGCTAAACTCGTTTGAGACCAGTAGAGGGACCAAGGTTGTTCAAATCTACATTTTAAGGTAAAAATGTGCTTTAAGCTCATAACTTTTGATTCCCTTCGAGTTTGGCTGTGAAACTTTGGTCATAGCCTCATCTTCTTCTCCTTTTCATGTGGAATCTGTTGGTTAGCCATTTGGAGCAAGGGTGACCGAGATCCAAGAGAAATACTCTCTTTTAAGGCATTTTTCCAAGGTAAAACCTAATAACAAGGTAGTATTTCGAGATCTAACTATTTCCTATGTCAATATGGTGGATCTAACACCTTGTGGTGTGTTTGGTTCAGGTCGAAAATACCTAGAACTTCCCTTGCATTTTTAAGGTGATTTTTGCCTTAAATCTTACATTAATTATTCCTTATGGTTAAACTCAAGCTTGGAGTGTAACCATATCTTGTTTTTGTGTATTAAACATGTCTAAATCAAGTGGTGAATTTTCCTACAAGTGACCGAGCCCATACAAGGAATAATCAAGGTATAAACACCTTAAACTTATGATTTTTATAATTTCTAAGCATATATATATGGGGCCGAGAGTGAAAACATATATATAGGTCATATTGACCTAAAAATGGAAAAAAATGGCTAAGATAAATTAAGCTAGTCATTTAAGAGATTTAATTAACATAATGGTCAAATTATGACATTATGTGGAAAAGTAATTAAATCTAAGTGAGGCCGAATATATATGCTATATTTTGAGACATTTATTGTGTAATTTATTTTGCAAGTTCAAGGTTGTAATAAGGCCATGTCATTAGGCCATTTTAATTTAAGTTTATAAGCTTATTTAGTTTTATTTATGCTTATAATTAAAATTGGGGCCAATTCGTAATTACTAGGAAGTTAAAAAGCCGTGGGCTTAATTTAGAACAATTTAGGGTTTTTAAATGAATTTAATAAAAATCATAACATTTTATAAAGTTTTGGGTCAAAATTGTAAAAATAGAAAAGTATAGGTTATTATTGGTAATTACCGAAAAATTGGTTCCCATTTGGTATTAGGAGTCAAAGTTGACCATATAGGAGACTTTGACCAAGTTTGGAGAATTTAAGAAATTAAAATACTACCTTATAATAAGATACTTATTAAATTGTAAAAGATTTATAAGACTTGGGGTGGTATTGTGATTTCCGAAAACTTGGGGGTACTAAAAGGAGTTTAGTACAAACCTTAGGTTATTAGGAATTTTTAGGAATTTATTTGGTTAAATTTGGAGTTGATATGAATTAAATAAGTATAGTATAAGGTATTTCATAATATTGTTACAAATGGGTAACATAAGTGGAAAAATCGAGATTTAGAGAAAATACAAGGTTAGGAATAATGTTTATAACCTTTTGGTATAGTTTGATGATTTTTGGAATTATATATGAGGTCTTATAAGGACATATGTATAATATATGGTTTTAATGAAATTAGGAAACTATATGTTATAAAGAGGGGAAATTGGTGAATATAGAAAGTTAAGTGGTGGGAAAATAATTTAAATAGACCATGGGGTCTGTTCGGTTATTTTGAGGAAATATAACCATGGGTTATAATTATATCAAGGAATAAGGATTATAATATAAGGTATATACTATAAGTGTAACAAGGAAATATAATTTGGGATTAAGTTGTAAATTATGGAAGTTTGGTGGAAATTAATTTATACCGAGAATTTTAAGTACTGTTTTGTACTTATTAACAATATATATAACTATAGGTTATAATTGTATGAATGACATAGTTGTCAAAATATATGTTATATAACTATAATATAACATGGTATAAATTATGTGGTGGATTTTGTAAATAATTAAGGAACATAGGTACTGTTCGGAAATATTAATATTTTTGAATGAAATTTATAATATGGTTTTAATGTTATAAGAATTATAACATTTATAATATAAGAGGTATTCATTAAAAAGAATGAATATATATATAAGAATTGCCATATAAGAAATAGTTCCATGACTACATACACATAAATAAATATGTGTTGTGGAGGAAAATATAATATGGTTTAATGACCATATATTTTCATAATTAAAATGACGTATGATAAAGGGAAAAGAATTACAAACATTGGATATGGAATGTTAGGACTGTACATGTGATAATAAGGATTGATAATGCAAAGTATTGTTTACCACATTGAATTTGGGAAAAAGAAAAAAAAAAGAGAGAAACAAACCTTAGAAAAATAAATACTAAGGTGAAATGTATGGTGTATGACAAGAATCATACATGCAATATAGAAACAAACTATATGATGTACAAACATACATTGGGTTACATGCGATAACAAAAGCTCAACTATAAAATATATTAATATACGAGACAAGACTACGCTTGTAATATAACACTTTTCCAATCTCGAGTTAAACCTAAAACCCGACAAACATTGACAGTTAATAACGGGGGTTAACCGGGAGGTATTAGTGACGGTACGGGATACCGTAGGATTTTGTGTTGTTATACAGTATGCTAATCAGTAGCATTATGTATTGTATAGACTGTTAGAGACGACGCACGGAGCGTAGGATCTTGCTGATTCATACTCCACCGTAATACTCAGCAGTGTGAACGGTATGTTATTTATGTGGCTTGATTGTCTCTGAGGATTTCCTCAGTTCAGACATTGTGTGAAAATCTGTGATAAGATTGAATGTCTGCTTGTGTGAATTAATATGCTTGAGTTGTGTATTAATGCTGCTTTATTATTACTGTTGTGCGATAACAGTACCGTTCGTATATATGAACATATTATAAAACGAACTAGCGGCAATGATGCTATCTTATATGTGTAATATAAGGAACGTAAGTAAAACGTTGTAGCATTAGGATAATAAGATATATAAAATATCTGAGACTTATATACGGAGCATTGGCCTCTTTAACGCCGCTCTCGTATCTAGCACTGGATCCCGGGTCGACATACTCAGGATTGGACTACGACCTTGGTCTGCTGTGTTAGAAAAAAATAGTAAAGCGATGCGATGGTATAGATAAGTATATCAAGGATGTGGCTCTTGCTGTGAACTGTGATCCATTAACGATACTAGGACACCGTGTGGTAGCCGTAAGTATCTGGATAAATTTCCAACGAACTACAGATTGTTCGTAGGACGGAGACTCTACCGCTGGAGTGGCTATTGCCGTGGGTGACCCGCCATAAGAGATGGGTAACTTAGAGACACGTCGTTCTAACGAGACGTTGTCATTAGACATGACTGAACAATTACGAACGACTATATTAACTCGTACATTAGGCGAACATTATTTGGGCTTGCATGCCAAAGACGAGAGTTCATACTCGTTTATAATTCTCGTTACTTCGCCTTGTTGTTCATTGGTTGTGCTTGGTGGTTATGTGTGGTATGTTGGTGGATTTGTTTGAACGAGCCATTGTGCTCATACTGTGTGTTGTGAACTGGTTGTGTCGAGTCACCGTACTCATGTGTGGATTGTGGTTGGGTGTCTGGTCGAGTGAGTCGCTGAACTCAATTATGAATTATTAAGTGTTTGTTGGAATGGAGTCTCTGTACTCATATAAGCGCTGTAAACGCTTTCAGTAGTTTATTACGATGCGATGTGTGAAGCCGGGGGCTTGTTTGTTATTTGAGATTACTGCAATATATATTGTTGCTTTACAGTTTCAACATTGAACTATTTGTATGAAAACGAATTGCATACTCTCGTATGGGCGAGCAAGAACGGTGACCAGTAGTCAATTGTCGAGATTACCGCTGCGATTATATTGTTAAGTAAGATGATTAGGAGCCGAATAGAGTAGGGGTGTTACAAAAGTGGTATCAGAGTGGAGTACCGCTCTGATGACAAGAGATAGTAGGATTTATACAGTGAGCATAGGTTTTGGGAATACGGGAAACGTTGTGAGGATACGTGACCTTGCGGGGTTGATGCAATGCTTAAAACTTGCACACCATAACCGTGGAGGAACTTCAATAATAAATGACCGAGACTATGGTATTAGACCAAGTAAAGGTCTAACCCGTCCTCTTGACTTATGTCAGAGAGAGGTCAGGGCAACAGTACTAAGGAAGAACACGGAGCAGCGGAAGGTGGTGAAGGTCCAGCAACCCCAAGTAACGCGAAGATGGTATGAACCACTCGCACTTGATGGGAGAGCATCCCGGAAAATTTGCAATGGTACCCCACCCGCCGCAGCCCATATCCCGAGTACTATCTAATGAGGCAATGAAATGAGAAACACCACGGAGATAACTCTCCTGATCGGAAAGACCCGATGTGGATGCTAAGAAGATTATGTTAAATATAGAGAATAAAACTTTAAGTTATGATGAGTTGTTTAGGACCGAGGGTCCTGGTAATGGCATGATGCCTACCATAGGAGTGTTAGATGGATATTAAAACAAGGTTAGGAGAAAAAAAAATTCCTATAGGACTAATGGGGTTCGCTTGCTATAAGCGAGGCAACCCTGTCCTATATCCAAGAAAACACTGGTCAGTGCGCTTGGGGGAAAAAGAAAGTGGAAACGACGAGTAATGATTAGTTTAAAGATATGTAATAGATGGAAGGAATTACCTTTTTGAAGTCTCACCCGAAGCGAGTAACTCTAAACCATGCAACACTGAAGGTTCAAGATGGCCCGACGTGCATGAGGAGAAATCTTGAGAACTGTAGGAACAAGAACTCGTCAAATTTCTATCATGCAACGCCTCGTGAGGAGAGTAAGACTTTATTACCATGACAAGCTTGTGGGAACGAGTGCGGGAGTGAGACTATATAAATTTGAATAAGAACTTTTGACTTGAACAGGAACCCGACTAGGGAATAGCACTGCACTGACACACCGTACCGGTGACGCAGGCTGCATGGCGCACTTTCCACTGCAAGTGCCACACTAACCAAAGTACTAAATTTCAACCTACCTTGCGCACTTGCTACAGCAAGTGCAGCGACAGTGAACTAACCCTAAAGGACGTGGTGGTCCAGGCGGTTACCAATAGAACACTAAATCTTATGTAAGTCCGTAATGCAATAAAGCAGGACACAACCTTCTTAAGGGCAGGAGTACGAAACCCTTGGGTTTGAGGTCGATAGAACCTCGAGAAGACCTAGCCGGCCTGACCATTAAACCAAAAAAAAAAACAATACACCATTTAGTAGAATATTAAGAGGGGAGTTAATGAGAATAACAATTAGTGCCTTCAAGTCTAACCCCAGTGCCGGTATGGACATTAAACGTCAATCATTACCAATGGGGAGTGACGGGTCTTCAGGACCAGCATAACCATATTCAGTGAGTGCGCGGCACTCGTGGTTAAATCACTACCATTGAACATTGCCAGAGGGCAAGAAGTGAGCTATACGAGACGGGACTTTAAAAAAAATATAATAATAATAATATAATAAATAAGAATTAATAAGCAGATGTGAACGTGCAATAAAAGGGGCCGATGTAATGCCCCACACACACACCGGAGATGTGGTTGATCCATTATGCTGCTAGACTCCGTATGGAGGGCGGTGGGTACAAACAAAAAGGTGAAAATTGCCTGATGACGGAAGATACCGTTACCTCAAAGAGGATGGAGGAGATATGAGTTGAATAAGAGTAAGGACTACACAATATAGAGCGATGATTATCGGAACCCACTAAGTTGTGAGCATCCAATTGTGACCTGGGGAGAAAGTATTCGAACCATTTGGGATTAAATTAAATAGAAAGACCAATAATCATTCGACTATCAGAATAAGCATTGAGCCTGAGTATCGTATGACATAGGCCTACGAAAGGATACCCTTAGTACCACCAAATGACCCAAAACTAGGGGAAAAAGGGTGATGAATCACAAGTGCTGATTAATATCTGACTAACGGGACTGCCGTAAGATAGGGAAACACGAGGTGTCAACCTTTACATGGAGTCCGAACTACACCATAGGGTTATAACCCAATGGATTGGGTGGAGTTCTAGAACTGAAAACTCAGGTCTGAAGGCGTTAACAGCCTAGGAGTGAACGGGAGAGATAGCAGGTGGTTACTGACCCCCACTCACAAATACCAGATGACGAGCATGTGGAAACCAGAATTAGGGCGATAAGTCGCAAACACCTATCTTAGAGGATAAAGGAAATATACATTAATAAAGAAAACCATAGAACCTAATATTAGGGCCATTCTGACATTAAAGGATAAGAATTGGCAACATAGTTACTCAAACATAAATTACCGAGACTAAGAGTACGATAATCACCGGGTACGAACGCTACGAGTGCACTAAACGAGACATGGGACGACCGCACTCCTAGGAGCTTGTGGGCCTGACAAACTATATTAAGTTAGTTAGGTAAGTAGTAATGTATCAGTATGGTACCCCATGCATGTAAACGAGTAGTGTAGGACCCTGGAGGTAATCAACTCTGTGTCTAAGTCAGCGAATGGAACCCTGACTAGGTAAACCGTGTAATGACGAGAGAGATCTCAGTCAAACTAGCAAGGTTAGGAAAATCAAGGATAGCTTGATAATAAAGTGACATAAGGTCGCAACTCCACAGTGGAGGAGTTAAACATAAGTTTTGAGGATTTTAGTAAACGAGGAAACTAAGGCCAATTTAATGGTAATGGCAAGTTGAACTCATGAATGAAAAGAGGAATTGAGGTATCTAAGGAAGTTATATTAGAGAAACCTTTGTGATAAAAGATGCTACCCAAAAAGGGGGCACAGAGAGAATTATACCACGCGCTGAGGGCGCCGCGATGATGTCGCATTAAATAATAATAACCACATGCTCAAGTCATAAACCTTAGTATGTTAGTACCAATTAGGGTTGAACAGAAAGTGAATACCAAGCTAAAACCCACAGTCGTATTGTATGTTTACAACAGACGAAGGACAAAAGCGAGCATTACAAGAGATACTCTAAGCTGGAGATTAGATACTCCATGCAAACCGCAACGGCGGATAACCGTCCAATCGACTGGTACATGGTGCGCAACAAACGACCAGTGGAATAACTGTTAACCGAATTATGCTGGTAAGAATCAGAAGGTGGAACATCTGATAAACAAATGGAGTCCCCCCTAATCGAGAAGAGGGATGAACCATATATATGGATACTAAAGTACCAACACACGAGGGATACGAGTTCACACTAGCAAAAGCGGGCCTACAAAGCACCCAAAGAACGAACTCACTCCAGAAGGAGATAGCTTGGAGTCATGAGGCGCCAGTTAGATGCGCATATCAGAATCGCCTTGATATTTTAGGGACAACTATTGCAAGCACTAGGTGCTAGAGCATAGCTCGACAACCCTTACACCGAAGGTTAACTCGGTAGGGTGGCATGAACTCATGGGAATATACCATGAGCATGTATAGAATTCAGGAGGGCTGAATAAAATGGCCAGATGAAATAATAAACGTGTGTGACTAACGATACCACGCAGCCGAATAAATTACTCCATTTCTATAATTATGGAAGACTGTGTAGAAAACACCGTCACATGAAGTTGAAACCGACATGAAACTACTACCTAAAAGGGGTAAACTAACCACATCGTAGTTGGGCAGACTGCTTGCGGAGCGAGTGGGCCCATATTGCTTAGGTTTGACATACCTAACAGGTTTGGGGAACACAAATGATGTGTTTACATCTCCCGATCAAACCGTATATGAATATACATACACCTAACCGAGATAGGCGGTATAACCTGAGGGGCTAAAGCCGACCATAAAAAAAGGGGGGTCATGAAATATGTAGCACATTAGTGCACGAATAATTCCACTGGAATGGAACATCTTGAACTTATTACTTCACGATGATATATCCGTAGATTACGTGGGCGTAATCATTTTAAGGGGGGTAGAGCGATTTCGCACGCCTAAAATATACAATATACCGTACGTAGGAGTACGTAACGCATGGTACACATGCTGCAAACTATTATTGTACGAAGAGTACAAGTGTTATGAATGTGTTATATTACTCGAGGTAATATTATGTGCATGAATATATATGTATTTTAGTTCGCATTAGTTGTGGAAGACAGGAAAGGAAGAACAAATAGAGTGTCTTATCCTATTTCCGACTATTATGCAAACGTTGCGAACATTAAAACACATAAACGCCTAACTTGTTAGCTCCAGTTGAGAGTCCAACTAGGTCTATCTGGTAACTTCTGTGGGAGATGTCAAATGGAAGGAGTAGAAAGCTCCATACTATATGATTTGTGACTCGGTACGAAACCGATTGTTGGGAATGCGATGAGTGAGTCGGCATGAGACCGATGTGTAACCTAGTGGAGGTAAAACCTCTAGGAAGTGTATGAATGATTATGAGTCGAGTGAATTTGGTACATGGTTAGGATACATGATCCTGTATGCCGGTGATTAGATTAATTACACTGGTTGACTTGTATATCTATAGAAAACAAGACGGCAAATATCAAGAGGAAACAAGATTAGAAGTGAATAAACAATTGATTGATTGAATTTGACGTGGGAAGTTGAACTTGATCCTGGTCCGATCAAGGGAAACCGAACACAAATTGAGGTGAGAGATAGTCCAACACTGACGCTGACCACGTCGGGGTTGAATGATTCTCGAAACTTCCTACAAGTGGACACAGATATGAATGGAAATTGGAATTTAGGCGTCACTCGGAGAGCCGTGGACCGTGGAGTCCTTCGCCATTAGACCGGTGTGTCTGCGAGTGACATCACCCAGAGAGCCGTGGACCGCAGAGCCCTTTGTCATTAGACCGGCGTGTCTGTGGGTGACTAAGGAAATAAGGTGACTGCCCGAGGAGCCGTGGACCGCAGTGTCCTTCGTTATGATCAAACCGGTGTGTCGCGGGTAGTAGACGTTGGTTGGGTTGGGGACCGTCAAGTCCTGGTCTTTAAGACTGCTTCCCTGTGAGTTGTCAACGTTAACTATATGTGCACGCATACATGTGGAATGATGTGTGGGTATCCTCGCGAGATACTAACATGTAGATAGGGATGCGTGGAGTATCCCTTGCAAACACCTTTGAGTACTTTATGAGTTTTGCACCTTGTCTAGTGCTGTACCATGAGTTTTGCACCTTGTCTAGTGCTGTGTACTATGAGTTTTGCACCTGGTTGAATATATAAATAGTACCGCTGAGTACTTTTGTGGATGAATTGGATGTGCACCTTGTTTAGTGCTATGAAACGAATGAGCTTATACCATGAGTTTGACTACTTGATATATGTTGCATGTATAGACTAGGTTTGAACCGAGTGGGAGTTACTCCCTAGCAATGGACTGTTTGGTTACTTAGTGGAACTTGATTCCTTAGGTGAACTGTAGAGGATTAAGGACTTCGGGACGAAGCCTTTTTAAGGGGGGTAGACTGAAATACCCCTAACCTTTAAAATATAATTAAATGATCTATTAATGATCTAAGATGATTATTAAACATCTAAATATTATTGGGGAACAATCTAAAAGATCTCAACAAGGCAAAACACGCCTTAAGATCGGTAAAGCCAAAAATGTGCTTTAAGACACCAGAAAGATTGTATGACCTCAAATAAGATCCAAAGTGGATTCCTAAGTATTATAATGAATCAAGGAACACAATAAAACCATTCTCAAGGAGAACTAAGCTCAGGAACACCCTGTGACACAAAAATGTGCGCTAAAACTCCTTAAAGCAAGTTTTTGTGAGATTGCCTTTTAAATTGATTTTTAATGGGCTTAAAAATTATAATTATCCTTAAATATGATATATAATCATATTATATCATATTAGGAATTTAATTCCAGAAATTTACGAATTTTTACAAATTTAATATTAAAATATTAATAAAACCCTAAAGTGGGGCCCGCATGAGTCAATATTGACCAAGTATGGTCAATGGCCAATTAATTGACCCACTTGGACCATGGAGATCGGCAGGCAAGGAGGGAGGAGACAGCACACAATCATTAGAAGACAAATTGCTACCTAATATTCAATTTGCAATAGTAAAACCTACCTTTTTTCAATTATTCAAGCCTTTCCACTCTCTCCTCTTGCTCTTGTCCGATTCCAGCCTGCCCAAACGAGTTCCTCCTTCCTAAGAAGCTCTCAAGTCTGGTTCTTGAGCATGGAAGGCAGATCTAACTCCTAAGCTCCTAAGGTAAGTTTTTAGTCATTTTTAGCCCTTTTTCTTCATCTCTTCACTACCAACACCTAAATTTCGTGGCTCATCAATTCCTATGGCTTATTCTCAGTGTCTAAGGTTAGAACAAGAGCTAAACTCGTTTGAGACCAGTAGAGGGACCAAGGTTGTTCAAATCTACATTTTAAGGTAAAAATGTGCTTTAAGCTCATAACTTTTGATTCCCTTCGAGTTTGGCTGTGAAACTTTGGTCATAGCCTCATCTTCTTCTCCTTTTCATGTGGAATCTGTTGGTTAGCCATTTGGAGCAAGGGTGACCGAGATCCAAGAGAAATACTCTCTTTTAAGGCATTTTTCCAAGGTAAAACCTAATAACAAGGTAGTATTTCGAGATCTAACTATTTCCTATGTCAATATGGTGGATCTAACACCTTGTGGTGTGTTTGGTTCAGGTCGAAAATACCTAGAACTTCCCTTGCATTTTTAAGGTGATTTTTGCCTTAAATCTTACATTAATTATTCCTTATGGTTAAACTCAAGCTTGGAGTGTAACCATATCTTGTTTTTGTGTATTAAACATGTCTAAATCAAGTGGTGAATTTTCCTACAAGTGACCGAGCCCATACAAGGAATAATCAAGGTATAAACACCTTAAACTTATGATTTTTATAATTTCTAAGCATATATATATGGGGCCGAGAGTGAAAACATATATATAGGTCATATTGACCTAAAAATGGAAAAAAATGGCTAAGATAAATTAAGCTAGTCATTTAAGAGATTTAATTAACATAATGGTCAAATTATGACATTATGTGGAAAAGTAATTAAATCTAAGTGAGGCCGAATATATATGCTATATTTTGAGACATTTATTGTGTAATTTATTTTGCAAGTTCAAGGTTGTAATAAGGCCATGTCATTAGGCCATTTTAATTTAAGTTTATAAGCTTATTTAGTTTTATTTATGCTTATAATTAAAATTGGGGCCAATTCGTAATTACTAGGAAGTTAAAAAGCCGTGGGCTTAATTTAGAACAATTTAGGGTTTTTAAATGAATTTAATAAAAATCATAACATTTTATAAAGTTTTGGGTCAAAATTGTAAAAATAGAAAAGTATAGGTTATTATTGGTAATTACCGAAAAATTGGTTCCCATTTGGTATTAGGAGTCAAAGTTGACCATATAGGAGACTTTGACCAAGTTTGGAGAATTTAAGAAATTAAAATACTACCTTATAATAAGATACTTATTAAATTGTAAAAGATTTATAAGACTTGGGGTGGTATTGTGATTTCCGAAAACTTGGGGGTACTAAAAGGAGTTTAGTACAAACCTTAGGTTATTAGGAATTTTTAGGAATTTATTTGGTTAAATTTGGAGTTGATATGAATTAAAAGTATAGTATAAGGTATTTCATAATATTGTTACAAATGGGTAACATAAGTGGAAAAATCGAGATTTAGAGAAAATACAAGGTTAGGAATAATGTTTATAACCTTTTGGTATAGTTTGATGATTTTTGGAATTATATATGAGGTCTTATAAGGACATATGTATAATATATGGTTTTAATGAAATTAGGAAACTATATGTTATAAAGAGGGGAAATTGGTGAATATAGAAAGTTAAGTGGTGGGAAAATAATTTAAATAGACCATGGGGTCTGTTCGGTTATTTTGAGGAAATATAACCATGGGTTATAATTATATCAAGGAATAAGGATTATAATATAAGGTATATACTATAAGTGTAACAAGGAAATATAATTTGGGATTAAGTTGTAAATTATGGAAGTTTGGTGGAAATTAATTTATACCGAGAATTTTAAGTACTGTTTTGTACTTATTAACAATATATATAACTATAGGTTATAATTGTATGAATGACATAGTTGTCAAAATATATGTTATATAACTATAATATAACATGGTATAAATTATGTGGTGGATTTTGTAAATAATTAAGGAACATAGGTACTGTTCGGAAATATTAATATTTTTGAATGAAATTTATAATATGGTTTTAATGTTATAAGAATTATAACATTTATAATATAAGAGGTATTCATTAAAAAGAATGAATATATTATAAGAATTGCCATATAAGAAATAGTTCCATGACTACATACACATAAATAAATATGTGTTGTGGAGGAAAATATAATATGGTTTAATGACCATATATTTTCATAATTAAAATGACGTATGATAAAGGGAAAAGAATTACAAACATTGGATATGGAATGTTAGGACTGTACATGTGATAATAAGGATTGATAATGCAAAGTATTGTTTACCACATTGAATTTGGGAAAAAAAAAAAAAGAGAGAAAACAAACCTTAGAAAAATAAATACTAAGGTGAAATGTATGGTGTATGACAAGAATCATACATGCAATATAGAAACAAACTATATGATGTACAAACATACATTGGGTTACATGCGATAACAAAAGCTCAACTATAAAATATATTAATATACGAGACAAGACTACGCTTGTAATATAACACTTTTCCAATCTCGAGTTAAACCTAAAACCCGACAAACATTGACAGTTAATAACGGGGGTTAACCGGGAGGTATTAGTGACGGTACGGGATACCGTAGGATTTTGTGTTGTTATACAGTATGCTAATCAGTAGCATTATGTATTGTATAGACTGTTAGAGACGACGCACGGAGCGTAGGATCTTGCTGATTCATACTCCACCGTAATACTCAGCAGTGTGAACGGTATGTTATTTATGTGGCTTGATTGTCTCTGAGGATTTCCTCAGTTCAGACATTGTGTGAAAATCTGTGATAAGATTGAATGTCTGCTTGTGTGAATTAATATGCTTGAGTTGTGTATTAATGCTGCTTATTATTACTGTTGTGCGATAACAGTACCGTTCGTATATATGAACATATTATAAAACGAACTAGCGGCAATGATGCTATCTTATATGTGTAATATAAGGAACGTAAGTAAAACGTTGTAGCATTAGGATAATAAGATATATAAAATATCTGAGACTTATATACGGAGCATTGGCCTCTTTAACGCCGCTCTCGTATCTAGCACTGGATCCCGAGTCGACATACTCAGGATTGGACTACGACCTTGGTCTGCTGTGTTAGAAAAAAATAGTAAAGCGATGCGATGGTATAGATAAGTATATCAAGGATGTGGCTCTTGCTGTGAACTGTGATCCATTAACGATACTAGGACACCGTGTGGTAGCCGTAAGTATCTGGATAAATTTCCAACGAACTACAGATTGTTCGTAGGACGGAGACTCTACCGCTGGAGTGGCTATTGCCGTGGGTGACCCGCCATAAGAGATGGGTAACTTAGAGACACGTCGTTCTAACGAGACGTTGTCATTAGACATGACTGAACAATTACGAACGACTATATTAACTCGTACATTAGGCGAACATTATTTGGGCTTGCATGCCAAAGACGAGAGTTCATACTCGTTTATAATTCTCGTTACTTCGCCTTGTTGTTCATTGGTTGTGCTTGGTGGTTATGTGTGGTATGTTGGTGGATTTGTTTGAACGAGCCATTGTGCTCATACTGTGTGTTGTGAACTGGTTGTGTCGAGTCACCGTACTCATGTGTGGATTGTGGTTGGGTGTCTGGTCGAGTGAGTCGCTGAACTCAATTATGAATTATTAAGTGTTTGTTGGAATGGAGTCTCTGTACTCATATAAGCGCTGTAAACGCTTTCAGTAGTTTATTACGATGCGATGTGTGAAGCCGGGGGCTTGTTTGTTATTTGAGATTACTGCAATATATATTGTTGCTTTACAGTTTCAACATTGAACTATTTGTATGGAAACGAATTGCATACTCTCGACCAAATAACTGAATGGTCCGAGGGTGCATGACAGTCAGGTAATAACATACTCAGCAGGGGCTGATTCCATACCACAAACTACCATTTTTGCAGGTATGCAACTTCCGGTGTCGGCAAAGAGAGTGACGCGCTGGGTAGTTTGATTACAGTTATTTAAACATGCACTGTTGCATTTTAATACGAACCTAGAAACATGTATAGGTCTTGGATACGTAGAAAGCTCACTGTGAATGTATTTTATATTGGTTTTGGGAGTTTAGATCTATCTCTTGTTGTCACTGCGAGAAAATGTTTCGTATTTAAGAGCTTATCAGGAAGCACGTTATTACTCGTATGGGCGAGCAAGAACGGTGACCAGTAGTCAATTGTTGAGATTACCGCTGCGATTATATTGTTAAGTAAGATGATTAGGAGCCGAAATAGAGTAGGGGTGTTACATGTGTATGGGTTTATAACCTAAGAAAAAGAACTTAAACAAGCTTATGACTTGTGACTAAGAGCTAATGAGAATGAGTTAGTAATATAAGTTTAAGGTGGATTTTAAGAACATTATAACTACTTGAGATTGATGAGTGTATTTGCAGGTTGAAAGCTTGTATATGTGGGATATTCAGTGTTTAAGTTTAAGTCATTTAAGGGCCTAAGAGCCATGTCATTTAAGAGCCTAGTGCTATGCAATTTAAGATTATTGCAATATATTGAGTATGATGTGAATAAGTTGATTTGGATGAGAAAATAAGATGAGAAAGGACTTGGTGTGTGTGTGAGATTATTGTGTGAGAAAAACACTGCATATGGGCATGAGAATATACTAGAGGAGCTATGGCGAAATTGGAGTAGAAATAAGTGTTTAGGTGATGGTGGTGAATTAATACGACCTAGGATTTACTAGGAGTCATTATGAAGAATTTGAGTGAAATGAGTTAACTAAGGTTCTTGAGGTTTAGAATGACCTAGAGATGTCTAGGAGGAATTGGAGGATGGTGAGTGTTTTTGAACACACCAAAATCAGGAGATGAGGAATTTAGGACATGTGCATAAGTTTAAGGAGAAGGTGTAATGCTTAAGGTGATTAAGATATGTCCTAAGGGAATTTAATGACTAAGGAAGTACTAGGAAGTCTTAGAGGTTGTCTTGATGAAAAAGGGGTGAGATAAAGTGTTATAATGAGTTATAATGACTTAGGCATTACTTTGAAGGATTTAGGAATCAAGAGGATGTAATTGAGTATTTAGGACTTAGGAAAATGAAGAACAATGTCAAGGTATTAAGATTATGGAAAGAAATGTATAAGCAAGCTTAAGAGTTTAAGGGTGATGAGTAACAAGTGAAAAGAAGAAATTGTGCATGGACATGCAGATAACCTTGGAAGGTTTAACAAGCAAAGATGGAGTGCAATGATGTTCAGGAGGAGTTATAAGGGTTGAAAAGAAACACTTTGGATGGTAGAAGTTTTTGGTAAGGTTACAAGTTGGTAATGTAAGGAATTATTGATAAGTGTTTAGGAGTGTTTATGAGAATTGAGTAAAGTTTGAGAGGATCTTTGGAAGTTGTTTTAATGAGTTTGGTGGAGGTTATAAGGTGGGTTAAGGTGCCAAGATGGTGTAGGACCTATTAGAACACTTGTGGAAGAGTTTGGAATTGAAAGAGGCATTTAAGAGAGAGATCTGTAGAGGACCGACCCAGGGTCCGACCCAGTTTTGGGTCGGTCGGGCCAAGTTAACCTAGCCGGAATGCCTCTGGACTGGACCGACCCAGGGGTTTGGGTCGGTCGGCTTAGCCTTGGGTCGGTCGGGCAAAGGTTTAATGTATGAAAATGGGTTCTGTAAGGGACCGACCCAGAGGGCTTGGGTCGGTCGGTCTAGCTCTGGGTCGGTCGGATGGGTTTCAAGAGACGGAAGAGTTTCTGTAATGGACCGACCCAGGGGTAGGGTCGGTCGACCCTTAACACCTAGAAAAAAAAAAGAAATTTTGAATTCTAAGAATGGTAATGGGTAATGAGGAATACCTTTGGTAGGGTGGTAATGATTGGGACCCTAAGAACTTAAGGGATTAAGTTAAGTTAAGTATAAACTTAAAAGTGTAAGGTTAAGTTGTAGGATTAAGTGGTAAGACTTAAGAGGTGATAGTGGGACTCATTAAGTAAGATAAGTAGGTTAAGTAAGTTGTATTAAGCTAAATGATTAATAACCTAAAACTGAATGAATGTTTTAGGACTTGGAATTCGGACTCCGAAGAGAGTAAGCAACCAAACGGCCAACGGTGAACGGTACAGTTCTTTGTGACCTCTTGCTAACGAGGTGTCCCTCGGCTTGTGTGCTATTTGTTTTGTGTGATCACTAAACAAGATAAAGCATGCAATCGGAATATATTATATTTCTTGTATTGTTGTGTGATGTTTGAAAACTAACACAACATACCGTGAGAACCTACTAACCAATGTTTAGTAAGGAATTGAGTGAGACTAAGGAACGCCCCCTAATAAGGGACGATATGAACCGAAAGAGGTTAACCTATGAACATGGTCTTGAGACTATTACTAACTGGAACTTGAGTGAGGAAACCCGGGACCGATCTCCGGTCATGCATGCTAAGGAAAAGGGGGACGGTATCTGAATCAGATCCGCCCTTCGCTTAAGGACTTGTCTTCGGACTTGTAGCCTAGGGCCGGTTGCCGGCTCAGCTACGCTGGATTCCCGTCCAGGGTAGGTGGCATTAAGATGGTGCGGTGGGATCACCTAAATCCCAGGTTTGGACTTAGGCTACAACCATTCCCCTCCAGGAACGGTTTGTATTCTGAGAATAAGTTAAGATTAAGTTAAGTTACAATCATTCCTTTTTAAAGGATGATTCGTATCGTTAAGATTAAGATTAAGTTAAGTTACAATCATTCCTTTTTAATGGATGATTCATATCGTTAAGATTAAGATTAAGTTAAGTTACAATCATTCCTTTTTAAAGGATGATTTGTATCGTTAAGATTAAAGAAGTTAAGATTAAGATTAAGGTGAGGTTAAGATAAGTTGCAAACCATTCCTTTTAAAGGATGGTTTGTATAATTAAGATTAAGATAGCGACTTCCACTCCTTATTAAAGGTTGGTTGTTTCTCAGTTTAGATAAGACTAAGATTGAGGTGAGATAAGGATGGACTAAGATTAAGAGGTAACATTACTTAAGGAGTTAAATAACTAACTCTCTAATTAAGGGAACGCATTTAAGTCGTTCGTTGTGTGTGAACTTTGATTGTTCATATCTGAGTCGTTGTTTACTGCACTTACTATTATATTGTGCATCTAATCAACCTCCATGCTATCGACAATTAGTCGTCGTAGCCACGTTAGCTTGGGGGCCATGAGGGGATCGTACCAGCATTCGTGCTGACCCCCTTTGGGGGCTGTTTTTACTACACAGGTACATCAGGAAGCGGCCGTCGCAAGAGTAAGAAGAGGATACAAGTGTTAAGGATTAAGTGTGACCTACGAGTTGTGCATGTACACTCGTATGGCAATTGAGTTAGTAAGATGTATAGGTTGTTGAGAGGATTGTAAGAAGAATATGCATTTGGTTAAGGTTGTTATGTACTAATGTTCGGTATATTCTGTAGTCAGACCGTGGCAAGGTCCTGGAGTGTAAAGAATTCCGCTGTGACATGTATATATATATGCTGTTAAGTTGCGAGACCACATTTGGATTGAGTTGGGGTGTTACAGCGAGGGTCCATGCAAATCAGTTTCACCTAGGCCAGCATTAGGGGGCCCCTATCAAAGACTCACACCTTTTCGGTGATGTGAATAAGTTAGGGAAAAGAGGAGGATGTCGCATGAGCCACGTCCCTTTAATACACGGGCTTTGGCTCCTAACATCTCTTTGGTAGTATCCTTATCGACCCCAAATTTTGGTCAGTCAAAGACCCGGCCGTAGACACACACCTCACGGTGGTGTGAAAAAAGTAGAGAAGCCCAAAGAGGAAGGCGCACAAACCCTATCCCTTTTGTAACAACCCCAAAACCACCCTGGTTGAAAGACCGTTACACGCCGCACGCTTATTACCTCAGACACGCAAGACTATACTAGTGAATTCCCAAATAGAATCAAATACTCATATATTAACAACAATGATACATTGTCTTACAAAATACAAGCGAAGCTAAAAACCAACATAAACTAATTATAAAAGGGGCCTCAAGGCCAACTGTACAAATACAAAATTGGAGTGCCAAATCAAACACAAAAGCTACGACTCCAGCCAGAAGCTAAAACCAACAAATTAGACGGAAATAAGGATGAGCCAAACTATAGCTCAGTAGGTGATAAACTTCATCAGTTGAGCATGCTCAAAACAGATACTAAACATACATATACACTTATGCGAAAGCTTAGCGAAATCAAAAACAGAGGGCTTAGCGGAAGAAGTTAGAAACAGAAGCTTAATAAACTAGAAGCTTTCAAAAGACGAAAATCATACAGCAGTTTATCAGAAACAAGAAACAGTCAAAGCAAACAAAAACAGAGTACATATCAAATCAAAGGTTTTAAGGAGGCAGAAAGCACACAGCAGCCTATCAAAAATTAGAAGCAGACAAAACAGACGGAAGCAGAGCAATTTACAAACAGAGGTGGGACACTAGTACCAAGCACACACATATACAGAAAGGGTTAGAGACCCCTGGATCCTCAAGATCCCTCGACAACGTAGAAATGGCCCGAAGACCAAAGGGCCCGTCAACCCCCAGAACAGAAATGGGCATGACCCAACACATACAGAAAATAACGTCTACATAGAATGCCATGGGGTAGCTTGACCCAACCATTCCACGGCTCGAAGGCACAGAACTAGTCCCAAGTCAGAAGCATAAAAATCAGAATAGAAGGTGTTGCAGAACACAAAAACCAAAGCACAAGGCCTTAAACACAACGAAAACAGAATTCATAGCTGACACAAAGTCCTTAAACCAGAGTAGCAAAATATGAAGGCTAAACCATAGTCAAAAGCTTAAACCTGGTTTTAGAGCAAATTAGAGGTCAAAGCATAACCAAGGATTTCGGAACATAATACATAAATCATGCTAAAACATGCAGATAGATAGTACTCGAAGAGAGGAACACAACGCCATAAACGACAATCAAAACAGAGCTCAAACAAAGAAGTTAGGCGAAATCAGAGGCGTGTCTGGACATACGTCAGAACCTACAAGTCCGGACGCATGCTATGACACAAAACATAGGTGTCCGGACATGTATTCGGGCTTGTAAATTAAAACACTTCCAGACTTACGTCGGGGCACAAGTTCAGACACAAGTCCAGTTTGAAAACAAAGAGGGGCGTCCGGACTTCTGTCCGACCCACAGGATCGGACAGAGTTCAAAAATCAAGATACGTGTGTCTGAACTTGTGTCCGGGCTCGCAAGTTCAGACACAAGTCGAACTGCAAACCTGACATTCGTCCTCACACCCTGTCCAGACTTACAAGTCTGGACGGAAGTACGGACATCATTCAAAATAAAGGGAATCAGAGGCGTTCAACCCTACATCCAGACATAGGTCCGGGCGCAAGTCCGGAATCGGTAAAAACTACAAAATTGAAGACGCAACAGAGGGCAATTCCAAAGCTCCAAAACTTCATTGAAATGCCCAGAAATTCTCATAACAAAATACAGAAATCTAAACGCTCTCCCAGTGTTTTTAAGAGAGCAAAACGTGATTCCAATTTCACATCAAATTCACCACAAATTTGAGACTAAACAATTAACATATACAGAAACTGAAACGGAAACCACCGTGGGTGAGCATACACAACCAAATCCGTCTACCGTCTACCTCACAACCGAAGCAAAGCAATCTCAGCGGACTCCACACAACGCTCTACTCGAATCTCTACTTGAAATCATGAACCCTCGAACAAATTGGAAGAAGACCGCACCAAAAGGAAGAGCGAAGGACCACAACCAAACTTGAAATCCGCACACGAGATCTGATGAACTCGGATCACCAACGATGAAGCCAAAACTCTAGATTATTTGAATGATTAAATTATAGAGAAGAGGGGGGAGCAGAGGGAGGTTACCTCTGAATAACAAAGCGGGAGTTGAGAGAGAGAATAGAAAGATCATGAAAATAAAAGTGAGGTAAGAGGGAGGAGGACCTAATAACGTGAATTAGAAAGGATGAAGAAAAGTTTGGAAATTGTAAAAGGGAAATTAATTTCCTAACTCTTTTTGTAACACCCCAACTCAATCCAAATGTGGTCTCGCAACTTAACAACATATATATATACATGTCACAGCGGAATTCTTTACACTCTAGGACCTTGCCACAGTCTGACTACAGAATATACCGAACATTAGTACATAACAACCTTAACCAAATACATATTCTTCTTACAATCCTCTCAACAACCTATACATCTTACTAATTCAATTGTCATACGAGTGTACATGCACAACTAGTAGGTCACACTTAATCCTTAACACTTGTATCCTCTTCTTACTCTTGCGACGGCCGCTTCCTGACGTACCTGTGTAGTAAAAACAGCCCCCAAAGGGGGTCAGCACGAATGCTGGTACGATCCCCTCATGGCCCCCAAGCTAGCGTGGCTATGACGACTAATTGTCGATAGCATGGAGGTTGATTAAATGCACCACATAATAGTAAATGCTGTAAACAACAATCCATATATGAACAATCAAAGTTCACACACAATGAACGACTTAAATGTGTTCCCTTAATTAGAGAGTGATTTATTTAACTCCTTGAGTAATGTTCCCTCTTAATCTTAGTCCGTCCTTATCTCACCTCAATCTTAGTCTTATCTTAATCTTAGAAACAACCATCCTTTAATAAGGAGTGGATGTAGCTTATCTTAATCTTAATATTACAAACCATCCTTTAAAAAGGAATGGTTGCAACTTATCTTAACCTTACCTTAATCTTAATCTTAACTTATTCTCAGTATACAAACCGTTCCTGGAGGGGAATGGTTGTATCCTAAGTCCAAACCTGGGATTTAGGTGATCCCGCCGCACCATCTTAATGCCACCTACCCTGGACGGGAGTCCAGCGTAGCTGAGCCAGCAACCGGCCCTAGGCTACAAGTCCGAAGACAAGTCCTTAAGCGGAAGTCGAATCTGCTATAGATACCGACCCCCTTTCCTTAGCATGCATGACCGGAGATCGGTCCCGGGTTTCCTCACTCAAGTTCCAGTTAGTAGTTATCTCAAGAACATGTTTGTTGGTTAACCTCTTTCGGTTCATATCGTCCCTTATTAGGGGACGTTCCTTAGTCTCACTCAATTCCTTACTAAACATTGGTTAGTAAGTTCTCACGGTATGTTGTATTAGTTTCCAAACATCACACAACAATACAATAAATATAATATATTCCGATTGCATGCTCTTGTTTAGTGAGCACACAAAAACAAATAGCACACAAGCCGAGGGACACCTCGTTAGCAAGCAGGTCACAAGAGAACTGTACCGTTCACCGTTGGTCGTTTCGGTTGCTTACTCTCCTCCGGAGTCCAAATCCCCAAGTCCTAAAACATTCATTCAGTTTTAGGTTGTAATCACTTAACTTAATCCAACTTACTTAACTTGCTTAACATACTTAATCCCTTAATGATTCCCACCTAACACCTCTTAAGTCTTACAACTTAATCTTACAATTTAACCTTAAACTTTTAAGTTTATACTTAACTTAACTTAATCCCTTAAGTTCCTAGGGTCCTAATCATTACCACCCTACCAAAGGTATACCTTATTACCTATTACCTTTCTTAGAATTTAGAATTCTTTTTATTTTTTTATTTTTAGGCCCGACCGAACTTCCGACCGACCCTACCTAAGGTCGGTCCATTCCAGAACACTTCATCGTTTGAAAATTCTACCCGACCGACCTTGCAAGTCCGGTCCGAAGGTCAATCCATTCCGAGAGTTTCCCCGAGGGAAATTTAAGCTCGACCGAACTTGCCAAGTCCGGTCCCATGTTCGGTCGATTCCAGAGACTTATTACCGTACAAAATACATGCCCGACCGACCTTGCAAGTCCGGTCCCAAGGTCGGTCCATTCTAGAAACTTTCTCTGGTAGTGTAATTTGAGCTCGACCGACCTTGCAAGTCGGTCCTAAGGTCGGTCGGCTCCAGAACCTTGTTTCTAAATTCTCTTTCAACTCCAAACTTCTCCACAAGTTCCCATGTGTCCTAATACCATTTAGGCACTTAAACTCACCTTTAAACATCCACTAAAAACTCCTTAGCTACTTTCTCAATTCTTACTAGGAATTCATAATCACTTGTTTACACCTCTTAAGGCCTTTACATGTCACCAAACAAGGCCTAAACATCATCAAAAACCATTACCATTCAATCCCCCATCATTAGAAGCCAAAAACAAAAATTTTTCTTTTTCTCTGCACTGGACCGCCCCTCTGGGGCGGTCCCCAGGGGCGGTCCCAACCAGAAGCTAATTTCCTGCACGATTTGCCTGGACCTCCCCACACGGGTGGTCCCTAGGGGCGGTCCACAGCAGAACCTATTTTCCAAAGTGCTTTTCTCCTCATTTTGAACTCCAAATTCACCCCAATCTTTTCCCACTCAATCCACAATCTTTCCACATGTTTCCTACATGTTTAAACACCTTAAAACATGCACTAAATCTACCTCAAAAATCACCAAACTTGGCACTCAATTTCTTACGAAAATTCTTACACTTAACACTTGATTCCTTACACTTCCCTCTTGTGACTTTGCCTAAGACCTCAACTAATCATTATGTTTCTTTACCACCATCTCAACTACTCCTCAAGCATCATTTTGCACACCCATTTGCCATACTCAAACTTCTCAAAGTCATATATAATCTAGCACATGCTTACATCCTTATAAGTCATTATACCTTATTTTTCCTTCGAACTTTGTACAAGTTTCCTAGCTTCCTTAACCATGGTTTTGGTGCATAAAACTCACCATTATAACCCTAGTCCCTCTTATACATTCCTAGGTCTTCCTAGTACTCAAGAACTCCATGGTTTATCCATTTTCACCAAATCAACCCTTAGTGATCACTAGAACATCCTTAGTCATAAAATCTCCTTAGAACACCTTAAACGCTTAGTTTCCTACTCAAATTTCACCATAGTTTCTCTAGTATATTATCATGCCCAAATGCATTGTTTTCCTCATTCAACCATCTCACATACATCAAGTCTTTTTCATCATATTTTCTCATCAAATCAAACTCATTCATAATAACTCAATATAGTGCAATAATCTTAAATTGCATAGCACTAAGGCTCTTAAATGACATGGCTCTTAGGCCCTTAAATGACATGGCTCTTAGGCCCTTAAATGACATGAATTTAAACACTGAATTTCCCACAATAAAAGCTTTCCACCTGCAAAATACACCCATCAATCTCATAGTAGTTATAATGCTCTTAAAATCCATCTTAAACTTATATTACTAACTCATTCCCATTGGCTCCTTAGTCACAAGTTCACAAGCTTATTTAAGTCTTTTTCTTAGGTTATATAACCCAATACACAATGTAAGCTCTAAGCCACATTGGTATCCACCTAAACTCATCCCTTAAAACTTAAACCACCATTAGGTAGGAATTTTACCTGTTTTCTCAAGCTTATCTTAACTTCCTCCTTAGACCTTCTTCTTGCATGAATCTCGGCCACCACTTAAATTCCCCTTGCCAATGTTCTAATCAATATTCAATGACTCATATGAGTACAACAATACACTAACCTCAAGGAATAAAAGCCTAGGTTAGGAATGTGTTCTAAGGCATAAAAGTGGACGATTACCTTTGAAGTCTCAAGATAGACTTTGGCATTGAATGAAATAGGACCTCCACTAGTCCTTGGTGAATAAATAAAGCTAGAACAAGGCATAAAAACATAGCCCCAGAAGAAATTTTCGGCCATGTAGAAGAAATGATGGAAACATGGTTTTTCTTACATTTTCTTTACCTTAAGAGAATGGAGAAGCTAATGAGCTCTTCAAACTTGATTTTCCTCCATCAATGGAGTTTTCCATGGCACCAAACTTGAGCTTTGAAGGATTTGAAAAGATAGGAATGAAGGCCTTGATCTAACTAAGAGAAATCTATGCTTACTTTTCGATTTGGAGCAAAGATGAACATTTGGTGAGCAATTGAAGGTGGAGGCACCATAGATGGAGCTCTCACGGTTTTGGAGAGGGGAATAGGTAGTAAAACGATGGTGAAGGTGGGAAATGATGAAGAGAGGAGAGAGAGAAGGTATAAGAAGATATTTGTCATTTAAAAGCAAATAGTGAATTTACTCACTTTCCCACCTCTTTCCTTACTTACTAGCACATGTGGTGAGTCACCACTTCAAAAACCGTTCCCCCTTTAATAATAAGATACTTTTGGTCTTTGTTGACCAACTAATTGACTTAAGTTGATTAAAACTTAAACTAGTCACTATTTGGCACTATTCACTAATCAGTGCACAATTTCTGAAATTTTTGATTTCCCATTGATTTAGACTTCTAATGTGATACTAATTAGTACACATGTTGATTAAAGAGTAATGATGGACATTTAGCCACTCAAAACTCAATTCTAAGACAATTTCTCAAAAATGTGCTTTAAGACTTCTTAAAGCACATTTTGTGTTTAACTTGTTTTCAAGCTTGGTTTTTTTGCTAATTGATTTAAAATGACCATTAGAATATTACTAAGGTCTTACCATGATATTTGGGTACTCACCCAAGTCCTCCAAGCTTAGAGCACATTTTTGCCCTAATTGCCCTTAAGGCATTTTCTTGTGTTTTCCTTGGTTTAAATTGTCTACCAATCTTTCTAAGGCATATTTAGCCTTACTACATCATGATTTGATGTTTACTTAGCATACTTAGGTTTGGGGTTTTCAATCTACCCCCTTAAAAGAACTTTGTCCCCAAAGTTCCCATGCATCTTATCTTATTAGAATACATGTCTTACCTCATTCCTTAGATCATATAGATCATACTTATGTATACTTAATTCATTGGATCATTAGATCCACCATATTCTTATACTTAAATATCACACAACATGCTTAAGCATGTGTAGCACTCAAAATTCCTTTTGTTCCTTTTTGATGATTAAAACATTCACATAACTTCCAACGTATTCTCCCATGTCACCGGTCCGTAGACAATGCTCATTCGTCCTCGTCACCATGGGCCAGAATACAAAACACGCTGCTCCCCATGTCGCCGGTCCGAAGACAAAGGCTCATGCGTCCTCGACTTCATGGGCGAGACTCAGTAAAAAGGTAATCCTTTTTACGAGGTCATGTGAGGAATAATTCCTCTAGTTAAAAATACAATCAACACCAATTTCATTTTATCTTAAGGCCTCGATCCTTAGTGTGATTTAATTGTGACCACTGGTAGGGAGTTTCAGGAATCATCCTACCCTGATGTGATCAGCATCAGTGTAGAACCATCCTTCCACTCCAATTTGTGTTCGGTTTCCCTTGATCCCTAGAAAATCAAGTTCCACCTCCCACGTCATTTTCAGACATCCAAATAATTCACTCATGTCCAATTTTCTATCTTTTAGTTCTTCTAATCATAATCAATTCATCTCCAAAGTGTGAACTCATTCCATCTAACATTCCCAATTCATCTCTTAGTAATTACCTCAGACTTAAATTCCTACTAAATTCTATATCAGTCTCATACCAACTTCACTGTCTCATACACATAGCATTACTATTTCCTAACCCATAATCATATCAAATTGTATCCCATAATGTTATCTTATTCTTATCTCCCACATAGTCTCATATTGACTCATACCTCATATATTCTTATTCTTAAGTCTCCTTAATCCTCTTCCTTAATCTCTTAACTTGTACTCACACCGGAGTTAACAAGATAGGTACTTAATATGTATGGTATTCACATCTTTGTGTGCAATAACCATGATTTATCTCAAAATGTTTATGTAAAACATATTCTCAAATTATTTGTGCTATGCACACCGTAGTTTATGTACTCAGTACACAAACATACGCTAAGCGGTTTTCGCTCTACCCCCTTAAAATGGATTACGCCCACGTAATCAACATTACTGATCTTTGAACATAAGTTCAAGATGTCTAATTCTTACCAAGCATTCTACCTTCCATGTCATCTATCTTACTTAGAATTCGATTGGGAATGACTTAGTCTTGTATCGAGGATTCTTAACGGTACTTATACCATTTCCTTAACTTAGTTTGGTCTAATCTCAAAGGTAGTGATCTGCTAGCTTCCGCTGTACCACTCTGATGTTCTTAGGCTTAACTGCTTCACTTATCTTTTTATAGCATTGTATATCCTCCTGCCTCCTTACAATTTAGGTATATTGGTCTCTCAATGGACACGTGTTATCTTTATATATACACGGCCTTAATGAGTTGTAACTCGTCTATCCATTCTTCTTGAAGATCTTATGTTCATACTCTTAGTGTTTTCTCAAATGTCTAAGTTGTTCTCTCCAACTGACCTTTGGTCTGAGGAATTCTGAAACTACTGTTTAATGCTTATTGTGTTTTACAGTTTAATCTCTCACATCACAAGACATATCCAATGTCTGTACTTAACAATCTGTGCTCTTCGCACTTCATAGTCTTTAATTATTTGTTCTCTGATTCCCTTGTGTTGCTGGTTCGACTGAATTCTTCTCTTGACTGTTTGTGGTAGTAGCTGTTCTGTCTGATCTGCGTCGTTGTCCGTGGTACGGAGTCGACTACCTCCCGTGTTCCTTACACCACTCGTTCACATGCATGGGGTACCTTACTGGTACATTACTACTTACCCAACTAACTCATAAATGAGCGTGTCAGGCCTGCAAGCCCCTGTGGGGTGCAGTCGTCCACGTCTCGTTTTAGTAAACTCATAGTGTCCGTCACACGTTTAGCTATTGCTATTTATGAAGTATTCTGTTGTCGATCCTCTTTCATCGTTCCATAATAACATTTATTGTTCTTTTGAAGTCAATCAAGGGAATCCAGTTACTGTGTTCTTGGTTATGGTATGCTCCAGTTCCTTTCTGTATTCCGTACTGATTCGGTCTCTTAATAATTGAGGTCTCTTCCGTAGAGCCTCTTATCTTGTTCCTCATATTAATGCTACTAGGAAGCACTTCCAGTTCCTTAAGGAATGGGTTGTGTGCTTCCTGTGTAATCTTACCAAACCAAGTCCAGACTACTGGCCTCAATGCTCAGTTCGTACCATCTTATTTTCTTACTTATGCTGGTCTTAACTCATAAATCTAATTGCCTCAGTGTGAATATTTGACGGCTCAAATAATGGTCGCCTTACCGCGCAATGACTTAATCCACTTATCTAACTATATACTCACGACCATTACTACGTGGTAGTTGGCCTTTACCATGTTGCCCATTAATGGTGCAACCCCTTACTCACTTATTCTAATGTCTTACCTTATACTCAATCCCTTCTTGGTGTAAACACACTGGGAGTTCTCTCATTCCGGTATTGGCGGTTGTCGTACCGTGTTGTAAATAGTTGACTCTTGATATGAAGATGTTCTGCTCCAATCTCAGATTCGTAAGTAGGCTAATCTCTTTCGCTTTTTCATCCTTAGTGATGTTATCTACCATGTAAATTTAACTGGTTACTGAAGAAGTCATCCACTGAATCACAAGCTCTTCTGAGCATTGATTAATTGACGTGCCATAATGTGCAGTCACAATGTTTATCTCTGACAATTACTAATTCTTACATCCTGGGTGTTGGATATGGGGTCTATCTGTGCAACCTTCCTTATTACTCAAGTGTATCTGGTATGTTCTAAGGTAATCTCAAGGTTCATAGTTTCCATTTTCTAAATAAAGTGTATTTTATCTCTAATATGTGAAAGCCTTTTGAGGGGTTCATTCCCACTCATGGCCTCACAACAAGGAGAGGTATCCCCACCCTAAAAGGCATGGTTCGTTCTCCGCTCCTGTCCTTAGCATTATCTCAATATTCTCATTGGTACCCTTTCTTGGTAATGTTCTTCCCAATCTAAGTTGTAGGTTTGGTAACCGTTCATATCTACAAATTGTAGTCCCTTCGTGGCTTAAACAAGCTCTCTTATAACTTACTGCGCCTCGGGCTCTGATGTGGTTAACATCCTTGGCTCGTAGGCTCTTAATACTTAATGTCTCAGTTCATTATTTGTACTCTTACTCATCTGCAGGTCATCCCTATAAGCTTCTGGTTCTTTGAGCACTATCCACCGTTAGGTTACATACTAAATGTAGTATCGGGTTTCATGATAAGTTGTTGCATCCTGCTTCCTGCTATGGAAGTTGTTCAGGTGATCTAAGGTCACTTAGTGTCTTTGGCAATACTGTCGTTTTATTAGACTTATGTCCTTTAGTAATTAAGGTTCAGTTCGTATTAGGCGTTTGCCTTAAGGTGTCCAAGTTGGATATCATCCTGTCATCTTATGCTCCCATCTCAACGCTTCGTTCAACTTCCGTTGACTATGCCACCCGTTGATGATCATTCATACTTGGGTGTTAATGAGTTAAACAAACAGTGTTAACTGTCATTCATCAGTTGTTCGGCTCGACTATGCCCGCTCCTTTTTAGAAAACGTTATGTCAACGGTCTCAATGGTGTCTTATTGTACATTCCTAGTATGTTATTGCTTACATATTGTTTTGCTCGGATCACCGAGCGATCTCTTAGGTTTTCCTTGTGGAGTTTGAGGTTGGTGTTCTTACCGTACTGTCGGTTGTTGTTGTAGTGGGTTATACCGTTGCTAATATTTATATGGTTTAGTATTATGTCCAAGTTCCACTCCTGGCTGACTGGCGTGTCACCTTATCTCATTTTGGTCAGGCCGTCGGGCCTTCCAAGGTCTTATTTTCCTGTTCTTATGGTTTTACAATCCGGTGCTATTATGTGTTACAACTGTAGCGTTCTCCTATTTCGCCTTGATGGCTTTTCGTGTGGCTTACCGTGGTAGCACTTGCTATGGCAAGTGCGCCATGCAGGATGGGTTATTGGTACAAGGTACATCAGTAGTGACACTTCCTTCTGATTTCCATGTAATTGGTAGTCCTCGGGACTCCTTTGATAATCTCTTATTTTGGGTAACCGTCCATCCGGCAGTTTCCTTGTTGTTTGACAGTACTGTCATTTATCAGGGTGTTCCTCTTTCTGAGGGGACCCCTTAACATTCTCTTATGTCTTAATCCTCGCTCCTGTCTCCACACATTTTGTTGTGGTTATTAAGTAACAATTCTCTTTTAGGCACTACCTCGTAGTCCTATTTCGGCATACATTTGTATGAATTTCTACCGTCGTCCGCATTATGTCGGCTAGGTCTTGTAACCTTCCTCATTGTATGGGGTTTGGAGTTCCCGGTTCTTAACTGGACTTTCCAGTAATCTCAATCCTGGTGCTTTGTATTATCCTACTGTTATGCTCCTTCGGACCACTGTCCGGTACTCATGTCACTTCCCTTTTTCCTTTCTATTGCACCCGTAGTGCTTTCCTCATCATTGGTATTGCGGGTTATTTCGACTGCGTAGCATGTCGACCCATGTTGCCGGTAATTACCGTTCCCTTATTGATAGAATTCCATAGGTAGCGCCTGCTTCTCTGTTGCGCTTCATTAAAAACCTCCAAGTTCTCCGTAACTGTTGTGCAACTAGATGTTTCTCGTACTGCTTATTGTTAGCTAACTGCCAGATCGGGTTTCCCCGAGTAAGAGAAGACTTTCTTCTCTCTGGCGTTTGTTCCACATATTTAGGGTTAGGGATGTGGAGGGCGGGCCTAGGTACTATGGATGTGCGGTAAACACCGGGAAGTCCTGACTAACGCACCTCTCACTCTATCTCTCAACCCTTAACCCATAACTCAATCTGAACCTCAACATTCTCCTAAGTTCGGTATTTCTTGTCTTCAGAGCGTAACTACGCTCTGATACCACTTTTTGTAACACCCCAACTCAATCCAAATGTGGTCTCGCAACAACAACATATATATATACATGTCACAGCGGAATTCTTTACACTCCAGGACCTTGCCACGGTCTGACTACAGAATATACCGAACATTAGTACATAACAACCTTAACCAAATACATATTACTTACAACTCTCAACAACTATACATCTTACTAACTCAATTGCCATACGAGTGTACATGCACAACTAGTAGGTCACACTTAATCCTTAACACTTGTATCCTCTTCTTACTCTTGCGACGGCCGCTTCCTGATGTACCTGTAGTAAAAACAGCCCCCAAAGGGGGTCAGCACGAATGCTGGTACGATCCCCTCATGGCCCCCAAGCTAACGTGGCTACGACGACTAATTGTCGATAGCATGGAGGTTGATTAAATGCACAACATAATAGTAAATGCTGTAAACAACAATCCATATATGAACAATCAAAGTTCACACACAATGAACGACTTAAATGCGTTCCCTTAATTAGAGAGTGAATTATTTAACTCCTTGAGTAATGTTCCCTCTTAATCTTAGTCCGTCCTTATCTCACCTCAATCTTAGTCTTATCTTAATCTTAGAAACAACCATCCTTTAATAAGGAGTGGATGTAGCTTATCTTAATCTTAATATTACAAACCATCCTTTAAAAAGGAATGGTTGCAACTTATCTTAACCTTACCTTAATCTTAATCTTAACTTATTCTCAGTATACAAACCGTTCCTGGAGGGAATGGTTGTATCCTAAGTCCAAACCTGGGATTTAGGTGATCCCACCGCACCATCTTAATGCCACCTACCCTGGACGGGAGTCCAGCGTAGCTGAGCGGCAACCGGCCCTAGGCTACAAGTCCGAAGACAAGTCCTTAAGCGGAAGTCGAATCTGCTATAGATACCGACCCCCTTTCCTTAGCATGCATGACCGGAGATCGGTCCCGGGTTTCCTCACTCAAGTTCCAGTTAGTAGTTATCTCAAGACCATGTTTGTTGGTTAACCTCTTTCGGTTCATATCGTCCCTTATTAGGGGCGTTCCTTAGTCTCACTCAATTCCTTACTAAACATTGGTTAGTAAGTTCTCACGGTATGTTGTGTTAGTTTCCAAACATCACACAACAATACAATAAATATAATATATTCCGGTTGCATGCTTTATCTTGTTTAGTGAGCACACAAAAACAAATAGCACACAAGCCGAGGGACACCTCGTTAGCAAGCAGGTCACAAGAGAACTGTACCGTTAACCGTTGGTCGTTTCGGTTGCTTACTCTCCTCGGAGTCCAAATCCCCAAGTCCTAAAACATTCATTCAGTTTTAGGTTGTTAATCACTTAACTTAATCCAACTTACTTAACTTGCTTAACTTACTTAATCCCTTAATGATTCCCACCTAACACCTCTTAAGTCTTACAACTTAATCTTACAACTTAACCTTAAACTTTTAAGTTTATACTTAACTTAACTTAATCCCTTAAGTTCCTAGGGTCCTAATCATTACCACCCTACCAAAGGTATACCTTATTACCTATTACCTTTCTTAGAATTTAGAATTTCTTTTTTTTTTATTTTTAGGCCCGACCGAACTTCCGACCGACCTTACCTAAGGTCGGTCCATTCCAGAACACTTCATCGTTTGAAAATTCTACCCCGACCGACCTTGCAAGTCCGGTCCCAAGGTCGGTCCATTCCCGAGAGTTTCCCCGAGGGAAATTTAAGCTCGACCGAACTTGCCAAGTCCGGTCCCATGTTCGGTCGATTCCAGAGACTTATTACCGTACAAAATACATGCCCGACCGACCTTGCAAGTCCGGTCCCAAGGTCGGTCCATTCCAGAAACTTTCTCTGGTAGTGTAATTTGAGCTCGACCGACCTTGCAAGTCCGGTCCTAAGGTCGGTCGGCTCCAGAACCTTGTTTCTAAATTCTCTTTTCAACTCCAAACTTCTCCACAAGTTCCCCCATGTGTCCTAATACCATTTAGGCACTTAAACTCACCTTTAAACATCCACTAAAAACTCCTTAGCTACTTTCTCAATTCTTACTAGGAATTCATAACACTTGTTTACACCTCTTAAGGCCTTTACATGTCACCAAACAAGGCCTAAACATCATCTAAAACCATTACCATTCAATCCCCCATCATTAGAAGCCAAAAACAAAAATTTTTCTTTTTCTCTGCACTGGACCGCCCCTCTGGGGCGGTCCCCAGGGGCGGTCCCAACCAGAAGCTAATTTCCTGCACGATTTGCCTGGACCTCCCCACAGGGGCGGTCCCTAGGGGCGGTCCACAGCAGAACCTATTTTCCAAAGTGCTTTTCTCCTCATTTTGAACTCCAAATTCACCCCAATCTTTTCCCACTCAATCCACAATCTTTCCACATGTTTCCTACATGTTTAAACACCTTAAAACATGCACTAAATCTACCTCAAAAATCACCAAACTTGGCACTCAATTTCTTACGAAAATTCTTACACTTAACACTTGATTCCTTACACTTCCCTCTTGTGACTTTGCCTAAGACCTCAACTAATCATTATGTTTCTTTACCACCATCTCAACTACTCCTCAAGCATCATTTTGCACACCCATTTGCCTTACTCAAACTTCTCAAAGTCATATATAATCTAGCACATGCTTACATCCTTATAAGTCATTATACCTTATTTTTCCTTCGAACTTTGTACAAGTTTCCTAGCTTCCTTAACCATGGTTTTGGTGCATAAAACTCACCATTATAACCCCTAGTCCCTCTTATACATTCCTAGGTCTTCCTAGTACTCAAGAACTCCATGGTTTATCCATTTTCACCAAATCAACCCTTAGTGATCACTAGAACATCCTTAGTCATAAAATCTCCTTAGAACACCTTAAACGCTTAGTTTCCTACTCAAATTTCGCCATAGTTTCTCTAGTATATTATCATGCCCAAATGCATTGTTTTCCTCATTCAACCATCTCACATACATCAAGTCTTTTCTCATCATATTTTCTCATCCAAATCAACTCATTCATAATAACTCAATATAGTGCAATAATCTTAAATTGCATAGCACTAAGGCTCTTAAATGACATGGCTCTTAGGCCCTTAAATGACATGGCTCTTAGGCCCTTAAATGACATGAATTTAAACACTGAATTTCCCACAATAAAAGCTTTCCACCTGCAAATACACCCATCAATCTCATAGTAGTTATAATGCTCTTAAAATCCATCTTAAACTTATATTACTAACTCATTCCCATTGGCTCCTTAGTCACAAGTTCACAAGCTTATTTAAGTTCTTTTTCTTAGGTTATATAACCCAATACACAATGTAAGCTCTAAGCCACATTGGTATCCACCTAAACTCATCCCTTAAAACTTAAACCACCATTAGGTAGGAATTTTACCTTGTTTTCTCAAGCTTATCTTAACTTCCTCCTTAGACCTTCTTCTTGCATGAATCTCGGCCACCACTTAAATTCCCCTTGCCAATGTTCTAATCAATATTCAATGACTCATATGAGTACTAAACAATACACTAACCTCAAGGAAAAAAACCTAGGTTAGGAATGTGTTCTAAGGCATAAAAGTGGACGATTACCTTTGAAGTCTCAAGATAGACTTTGGCATTGAATGAAATAGGACCTCCACTAGTCCTTGGTGAATAAATCAAGCTAGAACAAGGCATAAAAACATAGCCCCATGAGAAGAAATTTTCGGCCATGTAGAAGAAATGATGGAAACATGGTTTTTCTTACATTTTCTTTACCTTAAGAGAATGGAGAAGCTAATGAGCTCTTCAAACTTGATTTTCCTCCATCAATGGAGTTTTCTCATGGCACCAAACTTGAGCTTTGAAGGATTTGAAAAGATAGGAATGAAGGCCTTGATCTAACTAAGAGAAATCTATGCTTACTTTTCGATTTGGAGCAAAGATGAACATTTGGTGAGCAATTGAAGGTGGAGGCACCATGGATGGAGCTCTCACGGTTTTGGAGAGGGGAATAGGTAGTAAAACCGATGGTGAAGGTGGGAGAAGAAGAAGAGAGGAGAGAGAGAAGGTATAAGAAGATATTTGTCATTTAAAAGCAAATAGTGAATTTACTCACTTTCCCACCTCTTTCCTTACTTACTAGCACATGTGGTGAGTCACCACTTCAAAAACCGTTCCCCCCTTTAATAATAAGATACTTTTGGTCTTTGTTGACCAACTAATTGACTTAAGTTGATTAAAACTTAAACTAGTCACTATTTGGCACTATTCACTAATCAGTGCACATATTTCTGAAATTTTTGATTTCCCATTGATTTAGACTTCCTAATGTGATACTAATTAGTACACATGTTGATTAAAGAGTAATGATGGACATTTAGCCACTCAAAACTCAATTCTAAGACAATTTCTCAAAAATGTGCTTTAAGACTTCTTAAAGCACATTTTGTGTTTTAACTTGTTTTCAAGCTTGGTTTTCTTTGCTAATTGATTTAAAATGACCATTAGAATATTACTAAGGTCTTACCATGATATTTGGGTACTCACCCAAGTCCCTCCAAGCTTAGAGCACATTTTTGCCCTAATTGCCCTTAAGGCATTTTCTTGTGTTTTCCTTGGTTTAAATTGTCTACCAATCTTTCTAAGGCATATTTTAGCCTTACTACATCATGATTTGATGTTTACTTAGCATACTTAGGTTTGGGGTATTTCACATTAATCAATAACAAAACAAAAAGGAAACGTTAATCCCTCATTCCTTCTAACTAATACAAATAACCAGAATAATATCATATGCTATTTAACATAAGATCAGAACAACGTTAAGCTACCTTTGCGAATCAGAAAGTAAATACAAAAATGTTGGGGTACAACATTATACCCTTCTAAAAAATGAATTTCATCCTCGAAATTCGACGAAACCTAGAATAAAAATAAATGCACTACAAGTGCTTGAATACCGCAAACAGTAATATATAAAGAAGGAATCTCACACGGGCTAACACACAGAACTCACTAGTAAAAAAAAACAAAACAGGAGAATGTTGAAGCCTAAGCCTAAAGGAATAGGAACAATACTCAATCTTGTTCATGACTGAATGACATCAAAGCATAGCCGAAGATTACTAACACTTAGCCCAAAGGCATAGAAAGAACGCTCACACATCTTAGACGACATCTTTATCCAAAGGACCAAACTCACCTCTTGAACTCATATCCCAGAACGCAACACAACACACAACACCAGCATACAACTGAAGCACTCAACTCAGACACACCAGAACTCACATTCAGCCTCCTTTCCTAAAGGATTGGACTCTCTCAAACTCACACCCAGAATAGATCAAGTACACTCATATGTACACTACGCTTCCGCTGCGCTACTCTGATGGCGGACAACCGCAGAGCAGAAACACACTACAAACACCAAATAGCAGACGAATCACGTAGCGGTCAACACATAGCAGATAGTTGGCAATGACACGGAAGCGCAGACATGCAAACACCCGACAAATCCCAATGAAAACCAAACTTGGCTCTGATACCACTAAACGTAACGACCACAAAACCACCCTAGTTGAGAGACCGTTACACGTTACGTGCTTATTATCCTAAGACACGCAGGGCTACACTAGCGAATTCCCAAATAGAATTAAATACTCATATATTAACAATGATGATACATATTGTCTTATAAATTACAAGTCAAAGCCAAAAACCAACAGAAACTAATTACAAGAGTGGCCTCATGACCAACTGTACAAATACAAAACTGAAAAGCCAAATCAAACACAAAAGCGGAGACTCCATCACAGAGCTAAAACCTGTAAATAAGACGGAAATAGGGGTGAGCCAAACTACAGCTCAGTAGGTGATAAACTTCATCAGCTAAGCTGCTCAAAATAGATACTGAACATACATACACACTTATATGAAACCTTAGCGAAATCAGAAACAAAGGCATTAGCGGAAGACGATAGAAATAGAAGCTTGATAAACTAGAAGCTTTTAGAAGACGAAAAGCACACAACAGTCTGTCAGAAACCAGAAATAGTTAAAGCAAACAGAAACAAGGTACCTACCAAATCAAAGGTTTTAAGGAGACATCAAACACACACCAGCCTGCCAGAAATCAGAAGCAGGCAGAACAGACAGAACTAGAGAAATTTAAAACACAGAGGTGGACCACTAGTACTGAGCACACACATACACAAAAACGGTTGGAAACCCATGGATCCTCAAGATCCCTCGACAACGCAGAAATGGCCTAAAGACCAAAGGGCCCGTTGATCCTGAGAACAGAAATGGGCATGACCCAACACATACAGAAAAAACATCTACATAGCATGCCACGAGATAGCTCGACCCACCCATCCACGGCTCTTAGGGCACATAAGACTAGGTCCCAAAATAGAACGAAAGGTGTTGAAGAACACAAACACCAAAGCACAAGGCCTTGAACACAACAAAAACAGAATTCATAGCTGAAATGGAAGTCTTAAACAAAAACTAGCAAAATACGAAAGGCAAAACCGTAGTCAAAAGCTGAAACACATTTTCAGAGCAAGTGAAAGGTTAAAGCACAACCCAGGCTTTTGGAACATAAATACACATAAAATCTTGCTAAAAGATGTTAAGATAGATAGTACTCAAAGAGAGGAACACAACACCACAAACGACGATCAAATCAGAGCTCAAACGAAGAAGTTAGACGAAATTAGAGGTGTGTCCGGACATACGTTCGAACCTACAAGTCTGAACGCATGTCATGTGTAACACCCCTACTCATAAAGCCACACTTATATCATAAACCTCCATTCTCTGTTATTAACTTTGCAGCGGATTTCTTACAACCTTTGGTGTTACCGCCGTTAGTCACCCACGTGACCAACTGGGCATACTACAATCTCCAGGGTCTAGCTACGGTCTAATGGACCCGAATGTACCGAACATTACTACTTACAAGCCTTAACCAATTACATAACAAATCTTACAATCTCCTCACATCCTATACAACTTACTAACTCAAAATACCATACGAGAGTACATGCACAACACGTAGGTCACACTTAGACCCACAGTATGTCTACCCCATCTTACTCTCAGGACAGTCGCCTTCTGACATTCACCTGCAAAATATAAACAGTAGCCCCCGAGGGGGTCAGCACCTTTGCTGGTACGATCCTCTCATGGCCCTCAAGCTAATGTGGCTACGATGACTAATGTCGATAGCATGGAGGTTGATTAGATGCACAACATAATAGAAAGTGCAATAAACAACAAGCCACATATGAACAATCAAAGTTCAAACACAATGAACGACTTAAAAGTGTTCCCTTAATTAGTGAGTTAATCATTTAACTCCTTAAGTTAGGTTTCCTCTTAATCTCAGTCCAACCTTATCTTACCTCAATCTTAATCCTTATCTCAGACTTAGAATACAAACCATTCTTTAAGTAGAAATGGTTGTAACTTATCTCAAATATTATCTCAAATTTTATCTCAAACAAGACAACCGTTCTTTAATCAGATTCGGTTATACTTAGTCCATTATTTATTTTTGTCGGGTCAAAAGTAACCCTAGGCAGCGGCCGAGAACTCCGCTGGTTCAATAAATAATAATTCTCAAATTAGTTGGGATTTAGGTAGATCCCACCACACCATCTTAACTCCTCCTACCTTGGACTGGAAATCCAATGTAGCTGAGCCAACATTCGACCCTAGGCGACAAGTCCGAAGACAAGTCCTTAAGCGGAAGTTGGATCTGATTCAGATACCAACCCCCTTTCCTTAACATGCATTATCGGAGTCAGTCCCGAATTCTTCACTCCCCCCAAGTTCTAGTTAGTAGAAATCTCAATGTTAATGTTTGTTGGTTAACCTCTTTTGGTTACTATAAGACAATATTTGGGAGTGTTCCTTAATCTCACACAATTCATTACTAAGCTTTGTTAGTAAGCTCTCACAGTAGGTTGTGTTAGTGTATCACAATCACACACAACATATATTCCGGTTGCATGCTTTATCTTGTTTAGTTGGCACACAAAAACAAATAGCACACAAGCCAAGGGACACCTCGTTAGCAAGAAGGTCACAAGAAAACCATACAGTTCACCGTTGGTCGTTCAGTTGCTTACTCTCCTCCAGAGTCCAAATTCTCAAACCCTAAAACATCGATCGAATTGGGTGGTTAATTTCTTTTAATTAACCTAACTCACATCATCACTAATGATCTCCAACTAAATACCACTAAGTCATTGTAGTTTCAACTTACCCACTTATGTTATTTACTTCTCATTTTACCTCATACTTGTTCACACCCTAATGGCCTTAAAACTCCACCAAACAACTCTTAACAATCATATAATAACATTACCCAACAAGGCCCATCATTTACCATCTAAAAGTGCACTTTATTTGTAAATTTGCCTGGTCTGGGACATGGTCCGGACCTAAGGTCTCAGACCAATATGTCTGATGTACTCTCGGCCATATTTATGGGGTGGTCCGGGTCTTTGTACCTAGCCTAGGTTCCGGACCACCTCTGAAACAGATTCTCGGCAAGTTTTTGATGCTGGTCCGGGACTTTATCCAAGGACTAAGTCCCAGACCACCTTATAAACTGTTATAGTTTTGAACCTCATTCTCCACTTATTTTTTTGTCCAAACTTCTTCTAATCTTTCCCAAAGTATTCACACATATTCTAACACCATTCTAGCACTTAAAATCCTCGTAACTCATGGATCGACTCATCTCCAAATTCTTTGATCATCATTCAAGTTCTTACTAAATCCTTAACACTTATAACTTAATTCCTTACACTTCCAACATGTAAATTTTGTCTAAAACTTCAACTAACCAAAGTGTTTCCTTTCAACCAATCTAAATACTCCTCAAACATCATTATTCATCCATCTTTCCTTTGCTAAACCTTCCAAGGTTATCTTACATCTCCATGCACAAATCTCTCTCCTTTCCATTTTTTACACATCTTCCAAAACCCTTGAGCTTACTTAAACATTTCTGCCCATCCTTTTAGCACCTTAACATTGTTCTTCATTTACCTTGACCATCCTACACCCTCCTTAGACATCTTCGTCTCTTTTTCTCAACTTACTCACCATTCTCATGATCATACACTCTTATACATTCCTAATCATTCTCCTTGACAATTTTCACATCTATCATCCAAGTCTACTCATTACCATCCAAACTACAACCTTATTAATCCTCCACTAGCATCTTCACCACTTACTTAAGCTTCCCAAAATTCTCATTGTCATATTCTCTAGTTCATACCTAAATCATCTTAAAACATCATACATCATTTCCTCTAGATATTTGCTCAAGTCTTTTCATTCCTCATAACATGATGTTGGTGTGTTTAATACACCCACCTAACCTCTAATTCCTCCTAGACAACTCTAGGTCATTCTAATCCTCAAGAACTCCTTAGTTAACTCATTTCCACTCAAATTCCTTTTAATGTCTCCTAGTAAACCCTAGGTCATATCAATTCACAACCACCACTTAAACACTTCATTTCCTACTCAAATTTCACCATTGCTCCTCTAGTATATTACCATGCCCAAATGCATTGTTTTTCTCATTCAATCATCTCACACACATTATCTCCTTTCTCATTATATGTTCTCCCCCAAATCTACTCATTCACAACAAACTCAATATAGTGCAATAATCTTAAATTGCATAGTACTAAGGCTCTTAGATGACATGGCTCTTAGGCCCTTAAATGACTTAAACTTAAACCCTGAATTTCCACAATAATAGCTTTCAACCTGCAATTACACCCATCAATCTCATAGTAGTTATAATAATCTTAAAACCCATCTTGAGCTTATCTTACTAATTTATTTCCATTGGCTCCTTAATCACAAGTTCATAAGCTTGTTTTAATTCTTTTTTCTAGGTTATATACCCATTACATAATGTAAGCTTTAAGCTACATTAGTACTTATCTAAAACTCATCTCTTAAAACTTAAACCACCATTAGGTAAGCAATTTACCTTATTTTTCTCAAGCTTTTCTTACTTCTCTCCTTAGGTTATCTTGATTGAATTTCGGCAAGGACTTTAATCCTCGTTCCAATGTTCTAATTCACATTCAAACAATCTAATGAGCACTAAGTAATATGCCTAAACTCATAGAATTCATTCTTAGGTTAAAATATGTGTTTTAAAGCTTAAAAGTGGATTATTACCTTTGAAGTCTCAAAGTAGACTTGGGCAATGAATGAAAGAGGACCTCCACTAGTCCTTGGTGATTAAAACAAGATAGAACAAGGCATAAAAACAAGGCCCCTTGAGTGGTAATTTTCGGCCATGTAAGAAAGTGGTGGAAAGATGATTTTTCTTACATTTTCCTTACCTTGAATGAATGGAGAAGATAATGAACACCTCAAGCTATTTTTTCCTCCTCTAATGGCGATTTCCTGGCTCCAAAATGAAGCTTTTCGAATTTTGAAAAGATATGAAGCAAGGCCTTGGTCTAACTAAGAGAAATCTATGCTTAGTTTTTGATTTGGAGCTAAGATGAACATTTGGTGGACAAATGAAGATGGTGGTGCCATGGGTGCTGCTTGGACGGCTTTAGAAAGAGAAGAAGAATAAAATTGGTGGGAAGAAGATAAATGAAGAAGAGTGGAGAGAGGTAGGCTAAAAGAAGATATTTTGTATAAAATGGCAAATAGTAACTTTTCTCTCTTTTCCTCTTCTTTTCCTTAATGTGCTGGCTCCTCATGGTGAGTCACCATTCAAAACCGTCCCCCCCTTTATTAATAAGAGACTTTTGGTCTTTGTTGGCCAATTTATTGACTTATGTTGACTAAAGGCTTAAACTAGGCACTATTTGGCACTATTCACAAACTAGTGCACAAAATTTGTGAAATTTTTGGTTTCCCATTGATTTAGGCTTCCTAATGTGATGCTAATTAGTAAGAATGTTTAATAAGGTGTAATCATGGGCATTTAGCCACTCAAAACCCATTTCTAAGACAATTTCTCAAAAAGGTGCTTTAAGAAGTCTTAAAGCACATTTTGTGTTTAAGCTTATTTTTGAGCTTGGTTTTCTTTGGTAATTTATTTAACATGTCCATTAGCATGTTAATAAGGTCTTATAATGATATTTGGGTGCTAATCAAAGTCACTCCAAGCTTAGAGCACATTTTTGCTTAAATTGCCCTTATGTTGTTTTCTTTGTTTTCCTTGGTTTAAATTGTCTACCAATCTTTCTAAGGCATGTTTTAGCCTTATTACATCATAACTTGATGTTTACTTAGCATAATTAGGTTTGGGATATTTCAATCTACCCCCTTAAAAGAACTTTGTCCCCAAAGTTCTAATGCATCTTATTTTATTAGAATACATGGCTTACCTCATTTCATAGATCATATAGATCATGCTTATATGTACTTAAACTTATTGACTCATTAGGTCCTTCTTATACTCAAATATCACACGACATGCTTAAGCATGTATAACACTCAAAATTCCCTTTGTTCCTTTTGATGATTAAAACAATCACATAATTTTCATCGTATTCTCCCATGTCAACGGTCCCTAGATGAAGGCACATTCGTCCTCGCCTTCATGGGCTAGAATACAAAACAACTCTGTTCTCCCCATGTCACCGGTCCGAAGACAAAGGCTCATGCGTCCTCGACTTCATGGCCGAGACTCAGCAAAAAGGAAATCCTTTTTACGAGGTCAAGTGAGGAATAATTCCTCTAATTGAAAATACAATCAACTCCAATTCCATTTTATCCTAATGCCTCTATCCTTAGCGTGATTTAATTGTGACCACTGGTAGGGAGTTTCAAGAATCATCCAACCCTGATGTGATCAGCATCAGTGTTGAACTATCCTTCCACCCCAATTTGTGTTTGATTTCCCTTGATCCCTAGAAAATCAAGTTCCACCTCCCACGTCATTTTCAAACATCAAATAATTCACTCATTTCCAATTTTCTATCTTTTTAGTCTTTCTAATCACAATCAATACATCTCCAGGGTGTGGACTCAGTCCATCGATCATTTCCAATTCATCTCTTAGTAATTACCTCAGGACTCTCATTCCTACTAAGTTCTATATCAGTCTCATACCAATTTTCGCCATCTTATACCTCATAACATTACTATTTCCTACCTCAAACTTGTATCGAATAATATCTCATAGTGTTATCTTATTCTTATCTCACACATACTTTCATATCAACTCATATCTCATATATTCCTTAGGTCTCCTTAATCTTTTTCACCAGTTCTCTTAACTTGTACTCACACCGGAGTTTATAAGATAGGTACTTAATATGTGTGGTATTCTGATATTCTGTGCGCAATAACCATAATTCATCTCAAAATTGTTTATGTAAAACAAATTCTCAAATTATTTTGTGCTATACACACCGTAGTTTACGTACTCAGTACATAAGCATACGCTAAGTGGTTTTCGCTCTACCCCCCTTAAAATGGATTACACCCACGTAATCAACATTATATCATCCTTCAACATAGGTTCAAGATGTCTAATTCTCACCAAGCATTCTAGCTTCCATGTCATGTAACACCCTTACTACAACCATACGCTTAACAACAAACTGCAGTGGAAAACTTAACTCATCACATTACTTAACTCAATTGTGTTACACGCCGTTAACCACCCACGTGGCTAACAAGGCTAATACATATACATTGTATCAGTCTGATGGACTAGATTCCCGAGCAACTACACATTACTATCCCTTTCTATTAACAACAACCAATATACATATACATTCCAACTGTACCGAGTATTTACAAACTAATGCCGACAACAATTTCAGTCTTACTACACCTACAATACATACTCAATTTGAATGGCTACCCATGTACAAACAACTACACCATCCTACTCTCGAACGGCTTCCAGCTCCTTGTACCTGAAATAGAAAATGAAAGAAAGGGTGGCCCCCAAGGGGCTCAGCACCTTTGCTAGTATGGTAATCATGCAGCCCGCATGCTACCGGGCCACGCACAACTAATTGTCGTCTAAACATGCGGTTGATTATATTCAAATCATGCATGAAAACTATAAACACACAACACATTGCATACCCACAACAACGGGGTTCAACAAGTCAATCAACACTTCTATACTTAATAAATCGCTCATTGTGTTCTTTAACCCTAGAGGGTTTCTCCTCTAATGAAGCTATTTCCTTAATAGAAGACACTACACACTAGTCGGGTTATACTCAAATTCGTCTTTTAATAACCTGGACTCATATCCATGATCCGCATTCTCCACATAACAACTCATTTCACGCTTCAACGTACATACAACATAACATCGCAATAAGAATTGTAGTACAACAATAACACATAACATAACGGGAACGATTCTCTTAGGGAACCGACCCAAACATAGTTAGTTCACTTGTAGAGCCAAGAGAATGTTGCCAAACTCATGATAAGCTCGTTACATAACTCATTACCGTCCTGTTAGATGAACGGATAACTTAATCCCAAGGTGCAACGAATATAGTAATCCAAGCACACCGAACAAACATAGTATGCCCCTATGGCCCGACGTGAGTTAGTAAAATAGTCTTGGTTAAGCTAAAGGGAAGGTTGGAAACCAAAAAGGAAAACAACCATAACATACAGAGAGGATCGAACCTGATATGACAACGACCCCCACACTCACGTGTGGCCAGAACGACCGGACTCCTCACTCCCTGGTTAGCACTTGTTAGGAGTCCCATTATTGGACTTAGTACATTAATTCACAAATAGGTGGTTAGGTCTAGTTAGACACACAAGGGTAGTGAACATACTTACACACACAAACAACATACAACTAACTCACGCATAGCCGTGGTTAGAACGTTCCCATGGTTTGGGTCGTTAGATCTGAATACCGATCTATTATGTAATCCTAGAGTTGGTTAGTTAAGTTTAGCACATATTTAAAGCTAAATGGTATCGGAACTACACACGCCACATAATTAAACAACTGTAAACTCATTACATGTTTTTATCTTAAAAGGTGGCAAACATACAGAAAAACACATTGGCATACAACCCGGTGTAATCCGGTAGGACACAGGTTGCAAGAAAACCATACCTTTCACCACGGTCTACTATATTGTGTCCTCCAAGGTTCCTTGAACAAATCCCGTACAACTGGTAACATCACAATTACTTTCATTAACATTGGAGCAACATGATTGCTTAACGTCTAACGCGCCGATAGTTAACCCCGTCATCCCATTATATTTAATTTTACTCCTGTGATCTTATGTTCACAACTCTCACATCAAACCTAACACTTGTTTACACATTTTAAGGCCTTTACATGTCACCAAACAAGGCCTAAACATCATCTAAAACCATTACCATTCAATCCCCCATCATTAAAAGCCTTAAACAAATTTTTTTCTTTCTCTCTGGTCTGGACCGCCCCACTGGGGAGGTCCCAGGGGCGGTCCACATCAGAAGCTCCTACGGCTGCATAATTCTACTGGACCTCCCCACAGGGGCGGTCCCTAGGGGCGGTCCAGAACAGACCCCATTTTTCAAAGTGCTTTGCTCCTCATTTTGAACTCCAAATACACCCCAATCATTTCCTATGCATTACACATGTTTACCCACATGTTTTAACATCTTTTTGGCACACTAAAACCCTCTCTAATCATCCCAAAAACTCCTTAAACTTTTACTCAAACTTTTACTAAATCCTTAACACTTAGAACATTTTACTTACACTTGTAACTTGTAATTTTTGCTTAAAACTTCCACTAACCAAAGTGTTCTTCCACCACAAGATAACCACTCCCAAAGCATCATTTTGCATCACACTCATCCCCTTTACACACACTCCTCAAGTCTTTCCCACAAGTTCCTAATTAAACCTTCACAAGGCATTACACTTCCATTGTTCACCAAACTTTGCACAAGACCTTACCACACCTCCACCATGATCTTGGTGTATCTAGAAATCATCCATTAGTTCTCTAAATCTCCAAGACTATGCCCAAGGCATCTTAACACTTAAGAACACTCTAATTCACTTTCTTTCACCATCTTAACACTTAATAATTCCTAGTACCTTCTCGGTCATAAAATCTCATTACAACATGTAAACTCCTTTGTTTACCAACTAAATTTTGCCATAGCTTCTTTTGTATCACCTTACACCAAAACACATAGTTTTCCACCTTTACACAATCCAAGAACACTCAATCACTTAATACACATTCCTTGCACACGAACACATGGTTTTTTTCATCCATTAACCATCAAAGACATTCACCTTCACAAGAGATATTCTTTACACACAACTAAACCTTTAAACAACACTACATCACAATATAGTGCATAAACTTAAATTGCTTGGCACTTAGGCCCTTAAATTGCATTAAACTTAAACACTGAATTTCCACATTTAAATGCCTTCAACCTGCGAATACACACAACAATGCTCCCATGTCCTTTTAGTCCACCTTGTGGATAGTTTTCTATCTCATTTCCCATTGGCTCTTTAGGTTATTTATTAAACAAATATAGCTTAATTCCCCCGTACACAAAACAACATTAAGAGAGGTCATTTACCTCTTTGTTTTCCAAGTTTTCTCACTTGTTTTCTCATGTTCTTTCTTGATTGAAAATCGGCAAGGGCTTTTATTACTTGTCAACCTTCTAACCAATTTACATATAAGGGTAATGGAATTAAGTTTCATACTTAAACTCACATATAAACCCTAAATTTACATAAGTGTCTTGAAACACAAAAATTAATGTTTACCTTTGGAATTTGAAAGAGGACTTGAATAAGTAGCAAGATAGGACTCCTCCTAGTCCTTTGAAGATTGAATTAAGCTAAGAAGAGAGCAAGACAAGGCACCATTAAGAGGTGAATTTTCGGATATACCCAAAAAATGAAGGAAACTTGGATTTTCTTTGATTTTCCTTACCTTGAAGCAAAGGAGAATGACAAGGCATGAAAATATGATCTCAAGCTCCTTCAATGGTGAATATTCATGGCACCAAAATGGAGTTCTTGAAGATTTGAAAAGAGGGAAATGAAGAGCTCACTCTAACTAAGACAAAGGTAGTCTTGAAATTAAATTTGGATCATTGAGCTAGGAGTTACAAAGATTTGAAGATTGAGAAGTATGGTTGCTGTAGCAAAACGAGATGGAGAAGGGAGGATGAAGATAAGTGACAGTGGGAGCAAGGAGAAATGAAGGAAAAGTGAGGAGAGAGGTAAAATTTGGAGATATTTATGTTTTAAAGGTAATTTCTACTTTTTACTTACTTTTCTTCCTTTCTTCTTCTAACTAGCACATGGTGGTGAGTCACCACATAGAAAACCGCCCCCCCTTGCTTATTAGAGATATTTATGGTCTTTGTTGACCAAATAATTGACTTATGTTGACTTATAACTTAACTAGCACTATTCACAAATTAAGGCACATAATTATGAAATTTTTGATTTCCCATTGATTTAGACTTCCTAATGTGATACTAAGTAGTACATATGTTGATTTAAGAGTAATGATAGACATTTAGCCACTCAAAACTCATTTCCAAGACAATTTTTCAAAAATGTGCTTTACGACTCCTTAAAGCACATTTTGTGTTTTAACTTGTTTTCAAGCTTGGTTTTCTTTACTAATTGATTTAACATTTTCATTAGCATGTTATTAATGTCTAGGAATGACCTTTAGGTATTATACAAGGTTACACTAAGTCTAGGGCAAGTATTTTCTTAAATTGACTTTATGGTGTTTTCTTGTGTTTTCTTTGGTTTCATTGTCTACCAATGTTTCCTAAGGACTTAATTAGCCTTATCAAATCATAATTGAATATTATTAAGTCTTGGTAGGCTCTTTGGGTCCTAACCAAGTTCATTCCAAGCTTAGAGCGTGTTTTTGATCAAACTGTATTTATGGTACTTTATTGTTTTTACTATGGTTTAATTTACTTAATAGCATTTCTAAGGCAATTTTTAGCCTTTATACACCATAGTATAATATTTAAACAACGAATCAAGGTTTGGGGTATTTCATGTCATCTATCTCACTTATAATTTGATCAGAGGGTCATAACTATGTTAATGGCTTAATCTCTGTATCGAGGATTCTTAATGGTACTTATACCATTTTCTTAACTTAGTTTGGTCTAATATCAAAGATACTGATCTGCTAGCTTCCGCTGCGTGACTTTGATAATCTTAGGCCTAACTGCCTTTCTTTTCCTTCATAGTATTGTATATCCTTGTGCCTCCTTACGGTTTAGAAATATTGGTCTCTCAATGGATGTGTGTTGTCTTTAATTATACACGGCCTTAATGAGTTGTAACTCATCTATTCAGTCTCTTTGGAGATCTAATTCATACTCTTAGTGTTCTCTCAAGATGATTCTTAATCTGAAACTACTCTTTAGTGCTTATTGCGCTTTACAGTTTTATCCTCTAACGTCTTAAGACATGTCCAATGTCTGTACTTAACAATCCGTGCTCTTCACACTTCATACTTCCTAATTATTTGTTCTCTGATTCCTTTGTGTTGTTGGTTCAACTGAATTCCTTCTCTTCGACGATTTGTGGTGGTAGCTGCTCTTGCCTGATCTTGCGTCGTTGACCGTGGTACGGAGTCGACTACTTCCGTGTACCTTACACCACTCGTCTACATGCATGGGGTACCTTACTGATACATTACTACTAACCTGACTAACTCATAAATGAGCCTGTCAGGCCTGCAAGCCCCTGTGGGGTGCAGTCATCCCACATCTCGTTTTAGTAAACTCGTAGTGTCCGTCACACGTTTAGCCATTGCTGAAATACCCAGAACTTAAATATAGCGATTAAAATAATTCTAATATGTATTTAAGGGCCTAATAACGCCTAAGTAATATTGGTAAGGAAAAATAATCCAAAAGAAATGAAGAAACGCTTAAAAAGCAAAAAACGCTAAATAAGCGTTAAATAACCATAGGAGGTACGAGACCTTGGATAGAGTATTATGTGGATTCCTAAGGCTTAATAAGGCCTAAATATATATGGGAATAACTCTCGAAGAAAACGGATCCAAATAATGTATTAAAACGCTAATAGAGTTTTAGCGCACGTTTTTCAAGAAAACCCGAAAACGTTATTTTGAGTGGTCAAACGAACCCATAAAAATTATAAATCATTAAATAACAATAATTAAGCATTAATGGAAACTTAATAACCAATAAAATTAAAGAAACGAGGAAATTCCAGAAAACGGGCCCGGTTAGTGAATAGTACCAAAACCGGGTAAATTAATGAGCATTTTCTGTAAAAGACAAAAAAAGCTCCAACTAGTAGTAATTTGAGGGGCCGGCTTTTAATAGATAATAAGCTCCCTCACACACACCTAATAAGCTATAAAGGAATAAAGGAAAGAAAGAAAGAAAAGTAGAAAAGTAGAAAAGGACCTCACCCTCTCTCTCCTCCCTCACTTTCTCTTTTCCTTTTCTCTTTCCTCTCTTTCTTCCTCCTTTACCATTTTTCTCCTCCCTCTGGTGCAGCCGATTTCTTCCTCCTCCTGGATACTCCAACTTCAATCTCATGCCCAAGCTTTATTAAATCTCCAAATGCAAAAATAACTACATATTCTTGCTCCCCTCATCATTCTCTACACTTCCCTCTTTTTTGAATTTCCAAATGAGGAAGTTCATCTCCATGGGTTTTCCCCATTCAAAGAGAAAATAGCATCAATGGGTAGCTTGGAGTCTCCTCTCTCCATTAAGGTAAAAATCTACATGAAAAACTCATGTTTTCTTCATCTTCCTTTGTAGCCGATTTTTGCCCTATGTAATACTCTATTTTATCTCTCTCTTTTGAGCATCAATTCAACCTTGCAATTGTGGTGGAATCACCTTCTTGAACCAAGGGCTAAAACCCCTCCTAAAACACTCCAAAGGTAAACCCTAGAAATTGTGTTTTAAACACTTCAATGAATTAGTATAAATCTAAGGGTTAGTATTTTAAGTACACTTATTTTTGTGTTCATTGGGTGATGGGAATGGAGTTTGGAAACTCCATTGCCCACTTAACCGATTTTGTGCAAGAAAGAGAGAGGAGGAGATTGGAAAAAAGAAGAAGGAATATAAGCTCAATGTAAGAGCTCCTTCTTAATGCTAAATTTTAATGCATTACAGTAATGGGAATGTGTAAACAAATAAAAGAACCCAAACTATTGTATTAGTATTGTAGTTGTGGAAGTTTGAGTATTTGTGAGCTTGTATTTGGATTGTAGGCCTTAGAGCCAAATAAATTGTGTATGAGTATTGGTATTGTTGTTTGATGGAGTATTGTTGTATTGAGATTTGTTTTGACTGCTGGTAGGACCCTTAAATGGGTGTGGCTAGAATAGGAATGAATTTGGTGAGAAAGTATGTATGTGGAGAAGTTAGAATTGTAGGTGAACTATGGCAAAATTTTGGTAGGAAATGTGCATTTATGGATGACTTGGTGAATGGGAAAACCAAGGTATGTATTGGGTTGAGTAAGGATGTTTAGTAACCATGGAATGGTAGTAGTAGTATGTGAATAAAAGTATAAAATCTGTAGCAAGAGGTGTTAAATGCATTGGAGAAGTTATGAGGAAATAGTGTGCAAGACCTGGTGAAAAGAGTGTTGAACTTGAAGAGGTAAGATAATGCATTGTAGGCCTTGGAAATGATATTAGGAGAGGAAAATATGTGTGGAGGAAGCAAGAACCAAAATCTGTAGCAAAACAAACTAGGAAGGAATTGTATAAGTGTTGGAAGGGAGATGTAGAATGTAAAGTGTGTGAATTAGTATGAAAGGATGTAAGAAGTAAGTAAAGGATTTGAGGTTGTTTAGGAGCTTAATTAGATGCTTAAACATGTGGGATTAAGTGTAGGAACATTAGGGATTTGAATGACCACCCCCTAAAAACGCCCCGAGAGTAGATGGCCTTGTATGATCCGGGACTTAGCTCTGTGTTAAGGTCCCGGACAACCCTAAAAATTTCTACCGAGAATGCACCCAAAGTATGGGTCCAGGACTTGGTCCCCATACAAGGTCCCGGACCATACCTTATTTTGTGTCCGAGAGTGTAGGCAACATTTGATCCGGGACTTAAGAGAGGGGTAATGTCCCGGACCATAATAGAAATCCACCCGAGACTCAAGACCAGTGTTGGTCCGGGACTAAGGACCCGGACAAGGTCCCGGACCAACACCAAAAATGAATTCTAAGCTTATTAAATGGGTTTTATGGAAAGGTAATGAATGGTAATGATAGTATAAGATAATTAGTACTTGATTAATGATATTCAAAGGCCTTAAGGAGTGTAAACAAGTATGAGAAGTAGTTATGAGAAATTGTAAGTTTAAGAACATTAAGTAAACCGAAATAACGGGATAACGGAGTAAGTACAGGAGTAGTAATTATGTATTGTAATGCTTAGAATTAATTGAACCATTTGGCATGTAGTCATTGGTTCGAGAATAAGACTCGAGAAGCAAGTAAGGACTAAGGAACAAGGGGACATCCGGTAAAGTAAATTACAGTTAAAGGTATGATTTCTTCATGCTTTGTATCCTAACCTGGTTACCCTGATTTATGTGCTTATTTGATCACCTAAATAAGATAAATGCACGAATCGGACTTTAATGCACTTACTTGTGCTTGTTTATATTTGTTCTTGCTATTTTGTCTTGAACATTTAGTTTGTATAATTCATGAAATGAATGGATGAAGATGGAGTGTGTATGTACCGTGTGTATACTTGTGTAATGTAATGTAGCTTGTATGGATGTGGATGTAAGTAATGTATTGTTGTATTGATTTGATGTGTGACTTCTACAATTCCTAACTACCTAACTCCAACATAAGTATTGAGTAAATTGGAATGAGTAGAAATCCGATATAGTTTCGGCCAAGCGTGAGGATGAGGAGACACAAGAGTTGGATCCGATTCCTGCTCTTAAACTTTTCCACGGCCCAAACCCTTAAATGGGTAGCATCCTGCTTTAGTGAGCCAAATAAAGCCCACTGGTGGGACGGTTTAGTCCCTGCCCGGATGTCCCGGCGACATGACTTGAGTAAGTAGTAAGTAAGTAAGTATGTATAAGTTATGGTCTTGGCTGGTGTAAGTCATTGACCCCGAGTAAAAGAGTAATCTCCACCCGATTAACCCGGGTGGACAAATGGAGCTAACAAGTATTGTGTATGTATTGCGTTTGTGCATTTCGGTAAAGGTAAGCAAGTATTGGTTGACTTGTATTGTCTTCCTTGTATGTATTGAACAGTGTATGTATCCTTGTGTATTGTAGTATTATGATTGAAAGCATGTATGTTTATATGTATTTGTAAAATGAACTGCATGTATTCGACCAAGTGGTCGGCGTACCCTCGCTAGTACGCGGGGTATGCGGAAGTCATATGCAGCGTAAGCTGAGCCCCTAGGGGCGATGTTTTTAATGTACAGGTAGCGAAACAGTTAAGGTCACAGTAAAAGACCGGCGGATATGCTTAGATCATTAGGAATGAAATGTAGATAGTAGTGAATGGAATTGGGCTTGTAGCCTTGATGTTGAAGTGTACCAAGAGGTACACCATATGTATTGGAAATGTGTAGTGTGTGAGGAATGGGTACATGTAGACTCTTAAAGAGTATGTACAAACTTGAAAGAATTGTTGTATTGTATTTGTATTTGGATCTTAGTAAACTCGGTATGTTGTATTGTAATTATGGAGTATTGTATTGAATAGAGTATTGTAGTACTTGGTAGGTAATGTGAGTATGTATTGTAACTGTGTAGTACTTGGATATTCCGTCCATCAGACCGATGCTGTATGTAGTAGTAAGCCTTGTTAGTCACGTGGGTGGCTAACGACATTGTATCACCCACCGTTGTGTAAGTATGTATCCGCTGCGTGAGTATGGGAGTATGAGGAGTTTGGACGGTAACGACGGTATTAGCGGTAGGGGTGTTACAAATGCTAACTATGAAGTATTATATTGTCGATCTCCTCTTTAATCGTTCCATAATAACACTTATTGTTCTTCTTGAAGTTAATCAAGGGAAATTTGTTTACTGTGTTCTTGGGTGTTATATGCTCCAGCTCCTTTCTGTATTTCGTACTTACTCAGTCTCTTGGTAACTGAGGTCTCTTTCCACAGAGCCTCTTATCTTGTTTCTCAAATTGGTCTACTAGGAACGCACTTCCAATTCCTTAAGGAATAGAAAGTGTGCTTCTTGTGGAATCTTACCTCGCCAGGTCTAGACTACTGGCATCAATGCACAGTTCGTCTACCATCTTATTTCCATACTTATGTCGGTCTTATCTCATAAATCTAATTGCCTTTGTGCCAATATTTGACGGTTTATGTATGATGGTCGCTTTACTACGCACCATGACTTAATCCCCTTATATAAATATTGTTCTCACGACCACTACTACCGTGGTAGTTGGCCTTTACTCTGTTGCCCATTGATGGTGCAACTCCTCAATCCCTTAATTTAACATCTTATCTTATACTCAATTCCTTCCTGGTGTAAACACACTGGGGGTTCTCTAATTTCGGTGTTTGGCGGTTGCTGTACCATGTAGAAAAATGGTTATTTCTTAATATGAAGATGTTATGCTTCAATTTCAGTTTCGTATGCAGGTCAGTCTCTCTCACGTTCTTCCATCCCTTATGATGTTAATTACCACGTAATTTAACCGGTTACTGAAGAAGTTATCCGTTGAATCACAAGCTCTTCTGAGCGTTGGTCACTTGATGTGCCAAGTAGTGCACTCACAATGTTTATTTCTGACGATTACTGATTCTTAAATCCTGGGTGTTGGATATGAGGTCTGTCTCTACAGCCTTCCTTATTACTCAAGTGTATCTTGTATGTTCTAAGGTAATCTCAAGGTTTACAGTTTCCATCCCCTGACAAAAGCGTATTATATCCTTTTTTGAGGGGTTTATTCCCACTCATGGCCTCACCCCAGTATCCCACTGTTGTGATATTGTCCGCTTTGGCACGTAGGCCGCACGGTTTTGTTCCTGGGGTTTCCTAGCCCCACAAGGCCTCACAACAAGAAGAGGTATCCCCACCCTAAAAGGAATGGTTCGTTCTCCGCCCCTGGCAATGTACTATCTCAATATTCTCATTGGTGCCCATTTGACAATTCTTCCACAATCTAAGTTATAGGTTTGTAACTGTTCTATCTACAATTTGTAGTTCATTCATAGCTTAAATAAGTGTTCTTACAACTTATTGTGCCTCGGGTTCTGATGTGGTTAACATCCTTGGCTCGTAGGCTCTTAGTGCTTAATGTCTTAGTTCATTACTTGTACTCTTACTCATCTGTAGGTTATCCTCATAAGTTTCGGGCTCCTTGAATTCTCTCAACCATTAGGTTACATGTTAAATGCAGTACCGGGTTTCATGGTAAGTTGCTGCATCCTGCTTTACGGTGTATAAGTTGGATATTATCCTGTCATCTTATGCTTCCATCTCAACGCTTCGTTCAACATTTGTTGACTACGCCACCCGTCAATGATTAGTCATACCAGGGTGTTAATGAGGTAGGCAACCAATACTAACCGTCGTTTATGAGTTTGTTCGGCTCGACTATGCCCGCTCTGTAGGGATAGTCCTCTGAGCTTTTCTTTTTCAGGGTTGTATGTCCTTAATCCTTAGTAGGTTCTAACTTATGTTCACTTCCTATGTCCCTGTTTCCGGGGTTTACTAACATCTTCAATGAAGAATGTTTATTAATGGTATTCTTAGTGTTCGCTCTAGGAGTCTTATCCCGTTCTTGTTGGAAGATGTTGTGTCACAGTCTCATTGGAATCTTATAATACATTCCTTGTATGTTATTGTGTACATAGTGTTTTGCTCGGGTCACTGAGCGATCTCTTAGGTTTTTCCCTTTAGGGTTCGGGATTGGTGTTCTTATCGTACGGTCAGTTGTTGTTGTAGTAGGTTTTATCGTTGCTAGTATCTACATCATTTAGTATTTCGTCCAAGTTTAGCTCCCTGCTGACTGGTGAGTCGACTCATCTCTTCATGTCAGGCCATCAGGCCTTTCCAAGGTCTCCTCTTTCATTCTTATGGATTACAATCCGCTAGTTTAGGTGTTATTACGCCTGTAGAGTTCTACCACTCTCATGATGGCTTTCGTAGCTTAACCGTGGTAGCACTTACTATGGCAAAGTGCGCCATGCAAGATGGGCTACCGGTCTGTGCACGTCAGTAGTGGTACCATCTCCTAATCTCATTTAGTTGTCGTCCTCCAGATTCCTTAAATGTTCCTTCATTTTGGATAACTGACCATTTAGCGGTTTCCTTGTCGTTTTGACAGTACTGTCACTTATCAGGATGTCCCTCCTTTTGAGAGAACCCCTTGTTATTTACTTATGCCTTAATCATCGCTCCCGTTTCCACATATTATGTCGGGGTTACTAAGTACTGATTTCTCCTCTAGGCACTACATTGTAGTCCTAACTCGGTATGCATATTGTATGAGTTCCTACCATCATCTGCGTTATGTCAGCCAGGTTTGTAACCTTCTTCATTGTATGGGGTTTGGAGTTCTCGTTTCTAACTGGACTTTCCAGTAATCTTTACTCTCATGCTTTGTATTTTCCCACTGCTATGCTCTCTCGGACCACTGTCCGGTACTCATGTCGCTTATCTTTTCCTCTCCATTGCACATGTAGTGCTTTTCTTATCATTGGTATAGCGGTGTAACTCGACTGGGTAGCATGTCGACCCATATTGCCGGTAATTTCTGTTCTCTTACTGGTAGAATTCCCTTGGTAGCACCTATTTCCCCCTTGCGTTCCAATTAAAACCTCCAAGTTCTCGTAAACTGTTGTACAACAAGATGTTCCTCGTATTGCTTACTGTTAACTAACCACCAGATCGGGTTTCCCCGAGTAAGAGAAGGCTTTCTTCTCTCTGGCGTTTATTCCCCGTAATTCAAGCAAGGGATGTGGAAGGCGGGTTTAGGTACTATGGGTATCCAGTAAACACCAGGAAGTCCTAACTAACGCACCTCTCTCTCTATCACTCAACCCTTAACCCATAACTCAAACTCAACCTCAGTATTCTCCTAAGTTTCAGTAATTCTTGTCATCAGACCGTAACTACGCTCTGACACCACTTTTTGCAGCACCCCTACTCATAACGCTACACTTATATCATAAACCTCCATTCTCTTTTATTAACTTTGCAGCAGATTTCTTACAACCTTTGGTGTTACCGCCGTTAGTCACCCACGTGACCAACTGGGCTTACTGCAATCTCCAGGATCTAGCTACGGTCTGATGGACCCGAATATACCGAACATTAGTACTTACAAGCCTTAACCAATTACATAACAAATCCTACAATCTCCTCACATCCTTTACAACTTACTAACTCAAAATACCATACGAGAGTTGTAACACCCCTCTCCATAATCACGTAATAATCTCTCACGTAGCAATAAATAAAACGTCTCGCAGCGGAAAATAAATAACAATTTCAAAACTCACTCGGGTGTCACCGGCCATTACTCGCCCATGCGAGCAACGAAGCCAAACTACATCCAACTTCCAACACAATACAAACTGCTAACCGCCGTGATAACGAGAAACTCCTATACATCATACTAAGTCCATAAATCATAAACATCGACAAGTGAGCGTCTACCCAATCCCAAACATACATAATCTTACCATAATACAATTCACCATCTTCATTGTCATATAGACAAACTCCATGTGCAGTTGTAATTAAAGTAAAACTCCATTTACCCTGTTCCCGCTCTTCGGCTTCGACAATAATCAACAACCTGAAATGGTGTAGTATCAGCGATAGACGCTGAGTATGCCGGGCCTGGACCCTAATGGTCACTTGTCATTTTAACCATCTTAATATTAGATTGGTTTCATGCTTTACCATTTTACAGTTATAATCAATACTGTAATATAAATGTATAATATACATAATCATTCATCCAAATATTCATAAACATTTAATCATCCATCCAATCCAAACATTCATAGAATATTTCATACAACAATTGTATATCGAACGTATCGAGCAATAACAGTATTATGTACAATGTACAACCGCCGTAGCGTATGCCATCTCTTTTTTTTTAAACTTAACTTTACTTGGCCTTCAAGGCACCACCACCATGTACAATGACATTCGCCGTAGCGTACAATTTCATAGTTAATTTCATTCAAGACTTTCACCAAAGGCCCCATCCATCCAAACCATGTTTAATTATCATATCAGTTGGGCGTCTGTTAGGACACCACCCGATAACACTCCAACCATGGACAGTAGTCCTCCGTACACACAAAGGTGCTCATTTCGCCAGAGGTCCGGAGGCCCCCGACTCTCTTATGTCTCATAAGACGTCCATATAAAGGCCGTAGCCACCTGATCCACGATCCAGTTTGGGCTCGTTGGATATAACCTGGAGCGGAATCCAATTAGGAAACCCCTCAGTGATCACAAATGCGCAACCAAGTAGTTCGTAAACTACCGGGATTCCTCACCTCAACTCATACCATCTCTCTCTCATAATGTTTAAGATATGCTCTTAGTCTTATGGAGAATAATTATTAATTAGCTGCCCAATGGGTCTCACGCATACCTAGTAGTAATCTAGGTTATATTCATGTTCGAGATCCATGCTCTAGAGACCGACAATGTCGTGACTCATCCCTAAGTGTTTTACTTAGGTTCCCATATACTTAATATTAATACTATGGTATTATACCAAGTAACCGTCATGTCATCACAATAACGTATATGTATGTTTATATAAGTCGATCTATAGTCGACGTAGTGTTAGTCCCGTAGGACGCTCGTGCATAAATAAATAATGCAGTAAAACTTAATCACATACATGTATCCACACACATAACACACAAGTTATATCAACCAAATCCGAGCCCAAGGAGCTTCCTTAGGACAACTCGGATCAAACCCCTTTACATACCGTGCGTCATAATATTTCAACTGTTAAGTTTAATTCGTTATATTTCTTAAATCTTATCCACCAACAAATATAGGTACATAACCCATAGTTGCATGTATGCATGCATGATTATATTATATTGTATCATTCTCCCACCATCCATTATAATACAATGTATTATATAATCTATTATCTTAGCAAATTACATTTGCATTCAAAAACTCATAACATATAGTTTGTAACTATTTTTTTTAAATAACCACCACCATTATATTATATGGTTTCCAACCATAATATATATATCCATCCTTATATACATCATTATTGTGTATGTATATATTTACCACGTAGGTAAGTTTCATGAGTTTAATAAACTCTTATATTTTATGTTACTTTTTATCATCTTTTACTAGATGATTATTCCCATTAGTTGTATTATATTATACAACTCATATTAAGATTATTACCCTAACATTATGTGACATTTTATGTTGTATAATTACAACTCCTAAGGTTTATTCGATAAATACCTTAGTTTATAAATCTCATTTATTTATAGTTTGTCACATTATTTTATGTGAATATCCTTACTTATATTAATTCCATCTAAACCATATAATTGTTATAACATTTATGACATAGTAGACCATAGTCTAAAATTCATTTTCCAACCTTTAATATTTTCGGTACAGCCCTTGAATTTGTTTAAATTCTATTTTGACCACATAACATTATGTAATGTTATACCATATCCTAATATCATATATTATGATATTTTTATTTCCTTTAATTTATAACCTATAGTTTTTAGTACAAAACTATTATATATTGCCGCATAGGCCCATATATTAAACCTTATTCCTTTCCATAAACCATAGTTTCCTTTATTTACAAAATCACCCCATATTTATACCATGTTATATATACCATTTAATATAACATTTCTAACCTATAAAAGAGTATAACCTATGGTTATTTTTTGTAAATTCCGAACAGAAACAATATATATCCTATATTTGCCATTTGGCCCCATTTATAACATATAGTTTCATAATATCATTAAAATCATATCTTATACACATATCTTAATAAATACTCTTATATTGTAACACCCCTACCATTAATACAATGCTTACCGTCCAATCTCCTTACACATCAGATACACGCAGCGGATACATACTTACATACCGTGGGTGATACAATGCCGTTAGTCACCCACGTGACTAACACGGCTACTACTTCTACATACAACATCGGTCTGATGGACCGGAATCCCGAGTACTACACATCTATAATACATACTCCATTCATCAATCAAATACAACGATGCTCCAATCAATACTTACTCCCCCATAATCCATACAATACAATATACTTAACCGAGTCTACTAGGATCCTTATACAATTATAATATCTCTTCCAAGTTCATACATACTCACTAAGGGTCTACATCTACCCAGTCCTCACAACTACTTACTTTCTAAGTACAAGGGTGTGCCGCCGGTCTCTTACCTTGACCACATCCGCTTCGGGTACCTGCACACTAAAAACGTTCCCCCTAGGGGGTCAGCTTTCGCTGCGCATGATAACCGCATACCCCGCGTACTAGTGAGGGTACGCCGACCACTTGGTCGAATACATGCAGTTCATTTTCATTCAACATACATGCATACATGCTTCTATACACAATACAATAATACTTACGCAAGCATACATACATACACTTCATTACATACAAGGAATACGATATAACCATCCAATACATACTTACCTTCTTCCGAATACACATACTCATTACATACACAAAGTACAGTTCTTGTTAGCTTCATTGGTCCACCCGGGTTAATCGGGTGGAGATTACTCTTTTACTCGTTACTCCATACATACGCATACATACTCATACTCATACATACTTACGGATCCATACTTACTTACTCTTACTCTTACTCATGTTAAGTCGTCGGGACCTCCGGCCCGGGGACTACTCCGTCCCACCACCGGGATTTACTTGACTCACCAATCCGGGATGCTACCCATTTAAGGGATTTGGGCCGCGGACCAGTTTAAGAGTCAGGAATCGGATCCAACCTCTTGTGTCTCCTCATCCTCACGCGTGGCCGAAGCTATATCGGACTTCTACTCATTCCAATTTACTCACTTAAGTTAGGAGTTAGGTAGTTAGGAATTAGTAGAAGTCAACATCCAACCACATACACAAATACATTATTCATATACACCTCCATACAAATACAATACAATATACAAGTACACTACAAGGTACGATTACACATCATCATCATTCATATATTTCATGAATTATACAAACTATTGTTCAAGACAAATATCGAGAACAAAGTAAACAAGCACAAGTAAGTGCAATATAATCCGATTCATGCATTTATCTTATTAGGTGGTCAAATAAGCACACAAATCGGGGTAACCAGATTAGGATACAAGGCATGAAGAAATCATACATTTCACCGTTGTACTTGTATCCCAACATTCCTCCGGTGTTCACAAATCAAATCCTATGATATACATACAACCGAATAATTAATCTAACTATCATTAATTTAATTCGGTTACCCTTACGCTTCCTAACTCATACTTACTACGTCTTCACATTCTTATACTTACATTTTATTTACTTACTTTTCATTGCTTAACAATGGTATACTTACATATATATGCACATATGTATGGGTGGGTATACATATACATATATATATATACTAACCTTAGTCTTATATTTTTTTTTTGTAAGTTTTGACTCGACCGACCTTACCCAGGGTCGGTCCCAAGGTCGGTCGAAGTCAGTAAGAAATTACGTTGGGAAATTACAGGGCCGACCGACCTTGCAAGTCCAGTCCCAAGGTCGGTCCATCCAGTGACTTACTTAACGGAAAATTTTAGCCCGACCGACCTTGCAAGTCCGGTCGCAAGGTCGGTCCATCCCTGTAGCTTACAAGACGGAAATTTTTTGAGTCGACCGACCTTGCAAGTCCGGTCGCAAGGTCGGTCCATTCCAGTAGGTTGCAGACGGGAGAATTTTCTGGTCCGACCGAACTTGCAAGTCCGGTCGCAAGTTCGGTCCATTCCAGAAGTTTTCTCGTCTTTGTAAATATGGGCTCGACCGACCTTGCAAGTTCGGTCCTAAGGTCGGTCCGGCCCAGTATTTGCATTTTAATTTCTGTTTTCAGTTCTCTCTTTCACCCATTTCTTCCCCAATCTTTCTACATGTAATCCCACATGTTTTAGTTACTACTTAGGCCCTAAAAGTTGCCTTAGTTCATCCCACACATTCCTTACTCATTCCTATATCCCCATACACAATTTTTCTCACTTCATCAAAACACTCACAATGGTTTTCATTCCTCTTATGCTACAGATTTTCAAACTCCATCCCACCATCCATTACTTTCTCAACCAATGCCATTCCTTGCTTCCAAGTACATTACCTTACCATGCCAATTCATTTCCAAGCAATTGCACCATCTATACCCAAGTCCAACACTCTTTTTACCAATTCTTGCACACTAATCTTTCCTAACTTCTCCAATGCATGTTGATACACTTTGCTACAGATTTTCCATTCTTTCATTATCATACTATAGTCACTACTCCATGGTCATTAAACATCTCTTCTGCCTCCAATACATACCTTGGTTCTCCCATTCACCAAGTCATCCTTAAATGTACATTTCCTACCAAAAATTGGCCATGGTTCACCTACATTTCTAACTTATCCATACACACATTTTCTCACCAAATTCATACCTATTCTAGCCAAACCACAAGGGTTCTACCAGCACACATACAAATACAAATTCCTCAATATTTTCTCCATCCACAATTCCAATACACATACACATCACATTTGGCTCAAAGCCTACAATTCACATACTAGTTCACAAATACCCAAAATTCATAATTCTCAATACTAATACAAAGTTTTGGGTTCTTTAAGTAGTTTACCCATCCCCACTACTCTAATGCATTAAAATTAACATTAGTAAAGAGCTCTTACCTTGAGCTTATAATCTCTTCATTCCTTTTTTCCATTTCTCCTCTTCTTTCTTTCTTGCCCAAATCGGCCATGTGGGGAACGGAGTTGCCAAACTTCATTCCCATCATCCAAACACATAAAACAATTGTAATTAAACTACTAACCCTTAAATTAACACTAGTTCATTGAAGTGTTTAAAATAAAAATTCTAGGGTTTACCTTTGGAGTGTTTTAGGAGGGGTTTTAGCCCTTGGTTCAAGAAGGTGAATCCTCCACCATTGCAAGGTTGATATCATGCTCAAAGGAGAGAGAGAAAATGGAGTGTTACAAATGGAGCAAAATCGGTTGTGAAGGAAGTTGATGAAAACATGAGTTTTTCATGTAGATTTTTACCTTGTTGGAGAGAGGAGACTCCAAGCTCCATAATGGTGTGCTTTTCTCTTCAAATGGGGAAAACCCATGGAGATGAAATTCAACCTTTTCGAATTTTGAAAAGAGAGAATGATAGAGGAGAATGAGGGGAGCAAGAATATGTATTTATTTTTGCATTTGGAGCTCACATGGAGGTGGAGCATGGAGAAGAAGATGAAGTTGCCATTGTTGTTGTTGGGGGAGCTCAAAATTGCTCAAACCAGAAGAGAGAGGAGGGAGAAATCGGTGGAGAGAGGAGGAAAAAGATGAGAGAGTAGAGAAATGAGGGAGGTGTGAGAGTAAGTGGGGGTAAAGTAGTTTTTACTTTATTACTTTTTGCTTTTGGCTCTCTTATTTAGTTAGCTAGTTACATGTGTGTGTGAGGGGTTATTCAACCCATTAAAAACCGGCCCCCTACAGTTACATTAGTTGGAGCGTTTTTCGTCTTTTAGAGAAAACGCTGGTTATTTTACCCGGTTTAGGTGCTATTCACTAACCGGGCCCGTTTTCCGGAATTTTCTCGTTTCTTTATTTTTATTGGTTATTAAGCTACTATAAATGCTTAATACTATTTATTTAATGATTTATAATTTTTATGGGTCCGTTTGACCACTCGAAGTCACGTTTTCGGGTTTTCTCGAAAGACGTGCTCTAAAGCTCTATTAGCGTTTTAATTTATTATTTGGATCCGTTTTCTTCGGGAGTTGTTCCCATATATTATTTAGGTCTTGTTAAACCTTTGGAATCCATATAATACTCTAACCGAGGTCTCGTACCTCCTATGGTTGTTTAATGCTTATTTAGCGTTTTCCGCTTTTTAAGCGTTTATTTATTCTTTTGGATTTATTTTTCCTTACCAGTATTAATTAGGTACCATTAGGCCCTTAAATACGTATTAGATTAATTTTAACCCCTATATTTAAGTTCGGGGTATTTCAATCTACCCCCCTTAAGAACTTTGTCCTCAAAGTTGCTCGAGGTCATGGGATTACTATACTTACTCATCCATACTTATCTAATGCCAAAGCCATACGTTCTTCCTCCTTACCAATCCCAAATCCGTCACTCAAGGTTCCTACATACTATACCATACCATGCCATACTAATGCACAATAATTACTCCAATCCGCATTACCACCGACCATCCGGTTCCTCATTACCAATTTATAACTACATACAATGCAAAGATATTCCCAAGGCAATGCAATAGACCTACAATCCCGCAGGCACTCAGGTCATCTAGACACAGGACTCCTTTATGTCCTGCTGCCCTTGGAATAATACAGCATGTTACACCACTGTCTTCTCCGGTATGAGTTCCTAACAAATCCTTCATCTCCAGGCTAAGAAAATCCTTCCGAGCGGCTACTTAGGATCCTTCTAAAACATACAACTCCAAATTCCAGTTTATATTCATTACCTCTATCCTATGCGTGATTCTTGTGACCACTTGAGGGGAGCTTCAAGTATCATTCGACCCTGATGTGATCAGCATCAGTGTTGAACTATCTTACCACCCAAATTTGTGTTCGGTTTCCCTTGATCTGATCAGGATCAAGTTCGACTTCCCACATCAGGTTCAACCAAACAAATAATTTAATTGTTTTTATTTTCTATCTTTTTACTCTTTCTAGTCGTGATTACGAATTCATACATCTCCAAAGGAAGGAATCAATCCATCAATCATCCTCACTCTACTTCCCAAATGCTTTACTCCGTGGTTCAATACCTAAATGCTCACTTCATCGACTGTTACTACTTCCATTCATTACTCACCATCATCTCCAATATTCTATCCAAGAAATACTATACCTATGAGATTTAGTTGTCTTCAATTTGCTTCAAATAATTTACCTACGATTTCACTACTCATAAACTTCATTCATCTACTATCCTCATTCATTTCGTACTATTTCTTCAAAGGCTACAATACTCGTGGAGCTCCGTCCACTACTCATTACTTTTCTTTTACTAATACTCTTACCTTGGTGTTACAAGATGGGTATATTCATCCTATGGTATTTGCATATCTAATGCCTAGTTACCATAATTACAATATGAATGAACACTTATGTTTATTTAACATAGTATCAATCATCAATTTGATTCTCATTTGTGCTATGCACATTACGGTTTATGTGTTTTATTCACAAAACTTACATTAAGCGGTTTTCGCTCTACCCCCCTTAAAAGAGATTACGCCCACGTAATCTCCAATATGTTAATATTAGACATTGGTTATTTAATTCGGGCAGTCTGAAGCGTCTAGCTTCACTACGGTGTACTATATAGTATACTCTGGTCAAACGGTCTTAACCATACCAATGGTTTAGTCTTTGCACCAAGGATTTCTATATGAGTTTATTTAACTCATCATTAATTCGGTTCTAGCCTATTAGGCTTCAAGGCATTAATAGCCATTTTGCTATACTTACTAGGTATATTGTCTCCTAGCTAGGGCCCACTAGCTTCTGCTGCGCGACCCTGATACTCGGGTTATTCACCCTTCTTGTTATCCTTAATGTGCTATACATCACCTTCTTATCCGTCTATTATGGGAATAAGGTTTACTAGACAAATGCGGTATTCTTTTACCGTGTTTGAACTCAATGAGTTTAAGATTTATAACCAGCTCTCTGGTAATCTAGTATACATACTATTCGTACTTCCACGATCATTCGCTAAGCTCCTCCGACTTATTGTCGGGCGAGGTTAAGTCACTACTCAGTTGTAGTGCTTCCTCTGTTGTCAATAGCTTTTGAATTATACCAGTTTTTCTGGTTCAGTACAAGTGTCCTTTACTTGTATAACCTTGCATTTTCTATGCGTCGGTCCTTGCGACTTTCTTAAGTCCCTTTTCACTCTTTTATTCCACTGGAATTCACAACTGTGATTGTTAGTGTGTTTCACACTCTTCGTGCTCCTTTGGCCTTAGGCCGCACGGTCTGTTGCTAAGAATGTTTGACTGGCTTATGCCATGTTTGTGGTGAAAAGAAGGGTTTACTACGGTTTACATTCCCATATCCCTAGCCATCTCATTAGATCCTTAGCTGAACAAGTGCAATGCCAAAACACTCAGTCATACAGAGTGCAGAGGCGTAAACGCTTGACAGTAAGTCACTTATGTGGTAGGAAAGAATATTTCTGCCGGTCATCTCATGCTTATACTCCGTGTTATTATCTGCTACTTCCTCATAGCGGTCGCTTGTTGTGCACCGTATTCTTACTCATTGTACAACATTGTTTTTACTGCTTCTGTTACCGTGGTAGTTCCTCTTTACTTATTGCCATGGTCATTGGCACCATTTCCTTATGGTGTAAATATACTAGGAGTTTCCTGTGTTCGTGTGTATGACGGTTGTCGTAGCATACTGTAATACTATTATATTCCCATTGTGGGGATGTTTTATCTCAATTTAGGTTTCATGTGTAGGTCAGCTTACCTCACATTACTTCCTCATTCAAGATATAGTCTGTCAAATATCTTGGTTGAACAAGGATGAAGTGGTTTATCGGTTTACGAGCTCTTTTGAGCGCCGGTTATTCATGGTGTGCAATGTGCACTCACATTATTTGTTTTTGACAATTACTGTCTCCTTAGTGCTGAGCATTGATCATAGGCTCTAGCTGTGCAATCTATTGTGGTAAGTATATCACCGGGACATCCCAAGAAACTTCAAGGGTTTTTTTTCTGGTCCTGTTCTCCAATTGAGGAGTACTCTGTCATTGGTAAATGAGGGTTCTTGTTGAGGGGGTTTGTTTCCACTCATAGACCTCATGACGAGGTTCACCATGTTGGTGTTTATACAATGGTTCACACATGCTTAGGTGCATATGGTGTATGCTTACTCCTTTACGTCGTAATGGTTTGGAAATCTCATTTCTTATTCCATCGCCCCTTGGCAATATCTATTGCGTGGGCTTTATTGTTATAGTAGATGGAAGCCTTTTCTAAGGGCTCACATCATCACCGCATTGGTGGTCTCTGGTTACCGAGGGGTACCTTCCCTTGGGTTTCTCGTAGTGTCCAAATGTGGACTAGGCCAATTTGGCATTATCCTGATTCTTATGCCTCTGTGTTATTATTGCTACCGAAGGCATGAGGGGTAATTAAACTCCGTCAACTGTATACTAGGCTGGTGCTCTAGTGACAGTGACACTGAGGTGGCCATTACTCCAGGCCACTCAGGATGTTGGATTTGAATTGATGGTCCAGTTGTTGATTTCTTTGTCGTATGGGACAATATCCCTTGCAAGTCTTGTTATCAAATGGTGTGGGTTATGCAACCGTTAAGGTTTACATAACATAGTTGGTTGATGGCTTTTAAGCCGTATTGCTGCAAGCTATGGTCTTTGCAAGCTGCTTATACATGTTTCCATGCCATGTATACCCCATAGGTTGGAGGTATTACTAGGCTCCATGGTAAGTCGTGACATCACGCTTCCGTTCATAGGAGACCCTTTTGGCAATCTGGTGTTAATTCGGGCCTTCTGGTACTTTAGGGTATTTCCTGTTAAGTGAAATCCCTTTGGTGTCCTAACCGAATATTTCTTCTGGCTCATGTGCTCTTATCATGACGCTTTGTTCGACTGCTGTTAACTCAAGCACCCTTCAGGGATTGCTCCTGGGTGTTGTTAGGTTACGCCGTTACATCCGACTAATGTTTATGATATGTTATCACTATACCGTCTTGTGGTATTGTATTTGAGTTACCCCTTTGTGGGTTATAGCGTCTCCCGTCCTTGGGTATACCGTTTGTAGTTCCTCCTAGTATTCTTGACTAGGTTATATTCCTCTCCAATGATGGATTGTGCTTCGTAGTAATCTTATGATTGCTCTTGGGAGTTCTGTCCCGTTTGTTGAGCATTGTGGTGTTCTCGTTAGGCGATTGGCTTACTGTTTTAGGCTGGGTATACCTCCAGCTGTCACGTATTTACTTGAAGACTTGAGACATATCCAATGTCTATACTTATTAGTCCGCACTCTTCGCGCTTCTTAATCCTCATTCGTTAGTCTCAGATGGGTTCTCTGAGTTCTTTTATACTTGATCGTCTGAGGTGTCCAGCTTTTCTGATTTGAACTCACTCATGGTCCGTAGAACGGAGTTGACTACTTCCCGTGTTTCGTACACTACATGTATACATACGTGGGGTACCATGTTGATACGTTACCACTTACCCGACTATGTGTCAGGCCCGCAAGCTCCTTCGGAGTGCGGTTGTCCCACATCCCGTAATTGGGTACACTCGTAGTGCTCGTCACACGCCTAGGTGAAGTATTCTATTGTCAACTCCTCTTGTATCACTTTATGATACCCACCGTAATCATGTTGGTTCGGTTTTCAAAATCCAAGGTTTTAAAAGAAGGTTTGTGGGTTTGAAAGAAAACTTGGTTTGAAAAATAATAGCTCGGTGTTAAAAGATGTTCTTCATGGCATAGCCATGTTGAGGTCTTGACCAAGTCCAGCTTCTTGCTGACCGGTATGTCCTTATTACAAGGGTCAGGCCGTTAGTCCTTCCCAAGGTTCCATTCTTCCTGTTTTTAGGATACGTGATCCGGTAGTCGCTTCTTTGCGGTCTCAGTACATTACTATGTGCTTGTGGTGTATTAGTGTTCCTCTACATGCTCCTGTCCTTACTGCACTTGCCGTGGCAAGTGCGTGGTACTGTTGGTTTTTGAGTAATCCTATACCGATCACGGTATGGTTTCCACTCGTATTTGTTAGTCTTGTTGACTCTTCCCTCGATCTTATTGATTTATAATTGGTATATTCGATCCCTTAGGTAGCTTTTTGGTGGTCTAGACGTGGCTGTCGTCGATCTGGGTACTCCTCCATTCCGTGGAGATTCCCGTTCTATTTGGTTAGTGTTGTTCCTTGTGACTCGTTCCCACACATTTGTGGTGGTTACTGAGCCTTCCTTGTTTAGGTCCTGCTCTTGTAGTCCTGTTGGATTATATCTCATGGTTGCTCTTGCAGTGGTCTGAGCTATATTGGCCCGGTATTGCAACCTTAATGGCGTCGTAATTCTGGAGTTAACCGCTTCCGACTATATCCTTAGCCAGCTAGCGTACCGTTGGTGGTATTGTTCAAGTATCACTATCCCGTAGACTTGTGTCTCGGGTTCCGTTACTGCTTCCTTTTTCCGTCGTTGTACGCTTAGTGCTCCTTTTCCTGCTGCTGGTTGGTTAGCCAGGTTTTGCGACTGCTGAGCACGTCGCCCCATGTTGTTGCATGTTGTAGTCTCCTTATGGTTGGAGTTCTCATTCTTCCGCCGTTAAGTGCGGGTATTGTTGTTCGACCGGGATCCATCTCCGGGACTTCCATTTCTTGGAATCTACTATATGTCAGGTTCTTTCCTCTTGTAGGAATATCTCATTACTGCCAGATCGGGTTTCCCCGAGTGTGAGAGGGCTTTTCCTCTCTCTGGCGTCCTTCCCCAAGTTATACAATGGGGATGCGGTGGGCGGGACTGGTATTGTAGGTATCCGGTACTCACCGGGAGTTCCTATCTAGCATATCTCTAATGCTAACACTCAGCCCTTAGCCCTAAGCTTCTGAATCCTAACTCGGTATTTCCTAAACTCGGTACTTCCAGTCATTAGAGCGATACTTCGCTCTGATACCACTTTTTGTAACACCCCTACCATTAATACAATGCTTACCGTCCAATCTCCTTACACATCAGATACACGCAGCAGATACATACTTACATACAGTGGGTGATACAATGCCGTTAGTCACCCACGTGACTAACACGGCTACTACTTCTACATACAGCATCGGTTTGATGGACCGGAATCCCGAGTACTACACATCTATAATACATACTCCATTCATCAATCAAATACAACGATGCTCCAATCAATACTTACTCCCCCATAATCCATACAATACAATATACTTAACCGAGTCTACTAGGATCCTTATACAATTATAATATCTCTTCCAAGTTCATACATACTCACTAAGGGTCTACATCTACCCAGTCCTCACAACTACTTACTTTCTAAGTACAAGGGTGTGCCGCCGGTCTCTTACCTTGACCACATCCGCTTCGGGTACCTGCACACTAAAAACGTTCCCCCTAGGGGGTCAGCTTTCGCTGCGCATGATAATCGCATACCCCGCGTACTAGTGAGGGTACGCCGACCACTTGGTCGAATACATGCAGTTCATTTTCATTCAACATACATGCATACATGCTTCTATACACAATACAATAATACTTACGCAAGCATACATACATACACTTCATTACATACAAGGAATACGATATAACCATCCAATACATACTTACCTTCTTCCGAATACACATACTCATTACATACACAAAGTACAGTTCTTGTTAGCTTCATTGGTCCACCCGGGTTAATCGGGTGGAGATTACTCTTTTACTCATTACTCCATACATACGCATACATACTCATACTCATACATACTTACGGATCCATACTTACTTACTCTTACTCTTACTCATGTTAAGTCGTCGGGACCTCCGGCCCGGGGACTACTCCGTCCCACCACCGGGATTTACTTGACTCACCAATCCGGGATGCTACCCATTTAAGGGATTTGGGCCGCGGACCAGTTTAAGAGTCAGGAATTGGATCCAACCTCTTGTGTCTCCTCTCCTCACGCGTGGCCGAAGCTATATCGCTTCTACTCATTCCAATTTACTCACTTAAGTTAGGAGTTAGGTAGTTAGGAATTAGTAGAAGTCAACATCCAACCACATACACAAATACATTATTCATATACACCTCCATACAAATACAATACAATACAATATACAAGTACACTACAAGGTACGATTACACATCATCATCATTCATATATTTCATGAATTATACAAACTATTGTTCAAGACAAATATCGAGAACAAAGTAAACAAGCACAAAGTAAGTGCAATAATCCGATTCATGCATTTATCTTATTAGGTGGTCAAATAAGCACACAAATCGGGGTAACCAGATTAGGATACAGGGCATGAAGAAATCATACCTTTCACCGTTGTACTTGTATCCCAACATTCCTCCGGTGTTCACAAATCAAATCCTATGATATACATACAACCGAATAATTAATCTAACTATCATTAATTTAATTCGGTCACCCTTACGCTTCCTAACTCATACTTACTACGTCTTCACATTCTTATACTTACATTTTATTTACTTACTTTTCATTGCTTAACAATGGTATACTTACATATATATGCACATATGTAAGGGTGGGTATACATATACATATATATATACTAACCTTAGTCTTATAGTTTTTTTTTTAAGTTTTGACTCGACTGACCTTACCCAGGGTCGGTCCCAAGGTCGGTCGAAGTCAGTACGAAATTACGCTGGGAAATTACAGGGCCGACCGACCTTGCAAGTCCGGTCCCAAGGTCAGTCCATTCCAGTGAGTTACTTAACGGAAAATTTTAGCCCGACCGACCTTGCAAGTCCGGTCGCAAGTCGGTCCATCCCAGTAGCTTACAAGACGGAAAAGTTTTGAGTCGACCGACCTTGCAAGTCCGGTCGCAAGGTCGGTCCATTCCAGTAGGTTGCAGACGGGAGAATTTTCTGGTCCGACCGAACTTGCAAGTCCGGTCGCAAGTTCGGTCCATTCCAGAAGTTTTCCCGTCTTTGTAAATCTGGGCTCGACCGACCTTGCAAGTTCGGTCCTAAGGTCGGTCCGGCCCAGTATTTGCATTTTAATTTTTGTTTTCAGTTCTATCTTTCACCCATTTCTTCCCCAATCTTTCTACATGTAATCTCACATGTTTTAATCACTACTTAGGCCCTAAAAGTTGCCTTAGTTCATCCCTCACATTCCTTACTCATTCCTATATCCCCATACACAATTTTTATCACTTCATCAAAACACTCACAATGGTTTTCATTCCTCTTATGCTACAGATTTTCAAACTCCATCCCACCATCCATTACTTTCTCAACCAATGCCATTCCTTGCTTCCAAGTACATTACCTTACCATGCCAATTCATTTCCAAGCAATTGCACCATCTATACCCAAGTCCAACACTCTTTTACCAATTCTTGCACACTAATCTTTCCTAACTTCTCCAATGCATGTTGATACACTTTACTACAGATTTTCCATTCTTTCATTCTCATACTATAGTCACTACTCCATGGTCATTAAACATCTCTTCTCGCCCAATACATACCTTGGTTCTCCCATTCACCAAGTCATCCTTAAATGTACATTTCCTACCAAAAATTGGCCATGGTTCACCTACATTTCTAACTTATCCATACACACATTTTCTCACCAAATTCATACCTATTCTAGCCAAACCACAAGGGTTCTACCAGCACACATACAAATACGAATTCCTCAATATTTTCTCCATCCACAATTCCAATACACATACACATCACATTTGGCTTCAAAGCCTACAATTCACATACTAGTTCACAAATACCCAAAATTCATAATTCTCAATACTAATACAAAGTTTTGGGTTCTTTAAGTACTTTACCCATCCCCACTACTCTAATGCATTAAAATTAACATTAGTAAAGAGTCTTACCTTGAGCTTATAATCTCTTCATTCCTTTTTTCCATTTCTCCTCTTCTTTCTTTCTTGCCCAATCGGTCATGTGGTGAATGGAGTTGCCAAACTCCATTCCCATCATCCAAACACACAAAACAATTGTAATTAAACTACTAACCCTTAAATTAACACTAGTTCGTTGAAGTGTTTAAAATAAAAATTCTAGGGTTTACCTTTGGAGTGTTTTAGGAGGGGTTTTAGCCCTTGGTTCAAGAAGGTGAATCCTCCACCATTGCAAGGTTGATATTATTCTCAAAGGAGAGAGAGAAAATGGAGTGTTACAAATGGAGAAAATTTGGTTGTGAAGGAAGGTGATGAAAACATGAGTTTTTCATGTAGATTTTTACCTTGTTGGAGAGAGGATACTCCAAGCTCCATAATGGTGTGCTTTTCTCTTCAAATGGGGAAAACCCATGGAGATGAAATTCATCCTTTTCGAATTTTGAAAAGAGAGAATGATAGAGGAGAATGAGGGGAGCAAGAATATGTATTTATTTTTGCATTTGGAGCTCACATGGAGGTGGAGCATGGAGAAGAAGATGAAGTTGCCATTGTTGTTGTTGGGGGAGCTCAAAATCGCTCAAACCAGAAGAGAGGAGGGAGGTCGGTGGAGAGAGGAGGAAAGAGATGAGAGAATGAAGGTGAGAGTAGTGGGGGTAAATAGTTTTTACTTTATTACTTTTTGCTTTTGGCTCTCTTATTGTAGCTAGTTACATTTGTTGTGAGGGTTATTCACCCATTAAAAACCGGCCCCTACAGTTACATTAGTTGGAGCGTTTTTCGTCTTTTACAGAAAACACTCGTTATTTTACCCGGTTTAGGTGCTATTCACTAACCGGGCCCGTTTTCCGGAATTTTCTCGTTTCTTTATTTTTATTGGTTATTAAGCTACTATAAATGCTTAATACTATTTATTTAATGATTTATAATTTTTACGGGTCCGTTTGACCACTAGAAGTCACGTTTTCGGGTTTTCTCGAAAGACGTGCTCTAAAGCTCTATTAGCGTTTTAATTTATTATTTGGATCCGTTTTCTTCGGGAGTTGTTCCCATATATTATTTAGGTCTTGTTAAACCTTTGGAATCCATATAATACTCTAACCGAGGTCTCGTACCTCCTATGGTTGTTTAACGCTTATTTAGCGTTTTCCGCTTTTTAAGCGTTTATTTATTCTTTTGGATTTATTTTTCCTTACCAGTATTAATTAGGTACCATTAGGCCCTTAAATACGTATTAGATTAATTTTAACCCCTATATTTAAGTTCGGGGTATTTCATATATAATTCTAAAAATCACCAATTTCACCAAAGGGTTATAAATATCCTTATTAACCCATATACTTTCGGTATTTACCATTCCACCATCTATATTTCTCCAAAGTGTCATAATGACATAATAACTATATATTATACATATATAGTTTATTTTAATTCCACAAAAAACAACCCAATAAATTCCTAAAAATTCCTAATAGCCCATGGGTGTTTAAAATACCATTGTACACCTTTTATTTTCGGTAATAACATATTTACCACATATGTTATAAAATTGTTACACTAAAATACTTATCTTATTATTTAACCTTAAATAAGTTATCTAACTTATCTAATTTGGTCAAAACCTACCATATGGTCAAGGTTGACCACCTTAATATTTCCTTGACCACCAATTCCTAATAATTACGGTTTGCACCCATACTTTTTAGAAATTACCATTTAACCATCAAAACATTATAAAATCTTATAAACTTTATTTTAAATCCATTGAACCTCTAATTTTCGGCCTTATTATTTTAAAGCCCTCAAATTTAATTTAATTACACTTTAACCCCCTTATTCATTTCGGTAATATATATATATATATCACCTAAAGCCTACTTTAAACTAAATATAAATAAATGAAATGGCCTAAAGTACAAGGCCTTATTACAAACATTTGCTCACAAAATAAATTACACATAAATGTCTCAAAAATGCTTATAAATCTCGGCCTCACCATATATTTTTCATTATTTACCAAACTTCCACATAATGTCTTAAATTAGACAATTATGCTTGTTTAATTAGTTATAAAATTTATTAAACCATTCCTTACTCATTTTAAGGTCAAACATGACCATATCACCATGTTCTCTCACGGCAATTTAAATAGAAATGGCCTTAGAACATATTAACTTAGCAAAGTTAATGTTTAAGTGATTTATACCTTGATTTAGCAAGTTTAAGACCTTGTTTGGTCTCACCACCTTAAGGAGAATTTCTCCACAGCTTGATCTACTTGTCTTCATGTAGAAAACAAGACATGATTAAACTCCAAGCATGAGCTAACCATGAGAAGTAATTTAAGTCATGAAAATCATGAATTTTTACCTTAGATCTTCAAGTTTGTTGGAGATCTACCTCGGCCCTATTTTTCCAGTAGAGAAAGAGTATCAAAACACTCTTAAAAACAAGGTACAAAACCATGGGTCATTAGCTTGGAAGATGGCTAAGATTTACCTTGTTTAAGATGCCAAAAATGGTGTTTTTGGCTTGGATCTAGCTACTCCTTGTAGATCTTGGTATACCAACTGAATCCACATGAAAATGAGAAGAAAATAAGGCTAGGGAAACAAGGTTTACAACCGAAATTTTCAAGGAAGAAGAGATATGTGCTTAAAGCACATTTTTACCTTAAATGGTCAAGACTTGAACTTTTCTCCTTAGATCTTGTTATGGCCGAAAATAACTCTTCCTTTAACCTCCAAAACACTCTACATAAATGTATAGAAATGGTTGGAGTCTAGATCAATGGAAAAAGGAAGGAAAGATGAAGAAAATGGGCATTTTTCTGCCTTAGAAGCTTACCTAGAGCAAGAGCTCTCATCAATGGAGTTGGAATGCTTACCTACGGTCAAGGAGGAGCCAAAGAGAGCTTATGGCTGGAGCACTCTTGGCTGAATGGAGCAAATGAAGGAGGGTAACCTAAATTGTCCTTAAAGTCATTTTTTGTTTATTTTATGTTCTTATTGTTTTGATGACTCACCAAGGACTGATTGGTGTGATTAATCAGTGGAGACAAGAAGCAAGAGGCAGCCGGCCATGATGGCGAAAGGTGGTGGTGATTGATTCCTAATTGATTCAATAATTGAGTGTTAATGTTACTTTAATCAATTAGTGAGAGATGAGTCATCACTCCTTGTCTTGCTAGCCTTGGAAAGCAACCGTATAACAAGGGAAATGGAGGCTCCAAATCGGCAGCATTCACATGGGTAAGCAAGTGGTAAGCTCACTTTATGTTTTAATATGTTAAAGTTTACTTTTCATTATTTTATGTAAAAGTAATGGGGTATATTTAATTGTCACATGGGAATTGTCACATGGTCTGTTAGGAGCCTTAATAATCTGATTTTATAAGGTCCAATTCGTGGTCAATGGTCAACATTGACCAACTTAGTCAATGTTGACCCAAACGGGCCCCCTTTTAGGGTTTTATTAATATTTTAATATTAAATTTGTAAAAATTTGTAAATTTCTGGAATTAAATTCCTAACATGATATAATATGATATATTATCATATTTAAAGGTAATTATAACCTTTTAGCCCATTAAAACCAATTTAGAAGGCAATTACACAAAAACGTGCTTTAAGGAGTTTTAGTGCACATTTTGTGCCGCAAGGTGTTTCTGAGCTTGGTTTTCTTTGACAACGGTTTTTTGTGTTCCTTACATGATATTTGACCATGGTATCCAATTTTATATCATTTAGAGGTCATTAGACCTTTAAGGTATTCTTAGAGCACATTTTTGCCCTTTTTGACCTTGAAACATGTAAATGCTTGTTCTTTGTGTTGGAGTGTTGTCCAACCATTGTAATATGTTTAGTAATGTGTTAATATGCTTAGGACAAATTTTTAGGTCCTAAGAAGTTCATTTGGGTATCTATTTACCCTAAACAGTCAAAGAGTGCAATATCTTGCTTTGTGTTGACCACTGTTGTTATCAGTTGACTTTTAAGGCATGTTTAGGCCTTAATTAATGTGATTAGATATTTAATCCATGTTTTATTAGTTTGGGGTATTTCAAGAGTACATGCACAACTCGTAGGTCACACTTAAACCTATAGTATGTCTACCCCATCTTACTCTCCGGACGGTCGCCTTCTGACATTCACCTGTAAAATATCAACAGTAGCCCCCGAGGGGGTCAGCACCTTTACTGGTATGATCCTCTCATGGCCCCCAAGATAACGTGGCTACGATGACTAATTATCAATAGCATAGAGGTTGATTAGATGCACAACATAATAGAAAGTGGAATAAACAACAAGCCACATATGAACAATCAAAGTTCAAACACAATGAACGACTTAAAAGTGTTCCCTTAATTAGTGAGTTAATAATTTAACTCCTTAAGTTAGGTTTCCTCTTAATCTCAGTCCAACCTTATCTTACCTCAATCTTAATCCTTATCTCAGACTTGGAATACAAACCATTCTTTAAGTAGAAATGGTTGTAACTTATCTCAAACAAGACAACCGTTCTTTAATCAGATTCGGTTATACTTAGTCCATTGTTTATTTTTGTCTGGTCAAAAGTAACCCTAGCCAGTGGCCGAGAACTGCGCTGGTTCAATAAACAATAATTCTCAAATTAGTTGGGATTTAGGTAGATCCCACCACACCATCTTAATGCCTCCTACCTTGGACTGGAAATCCAATGTAGCTGAGCCGACATTCGACCCTAGGCGACAAGTCCGAAGCCAAGTCCTTAAGCGGAAGTCGGATCTGATTTAGATACCGACCCCCTTTCCTTAACATGAATGACCGGAGTCAGTCCCAGATTCCTCACTCCCCTCAAGTTCTAGTTAATAGAAATCTCAATGTTAATGTTTGTTGGTAAAACCTCTTTCGGTTACTAATAAGACAATATTTGGGAGTGTTCCTTAATCTCACACAATTCTTTACTAAGCTTTGTTAGTAAGTTCTCATAGTAGATTGTGTTAGTGAATCACAATCACACAACAAACATAATATTCTGGTTGCATGCTTTATCTTGTTTAGTTGGAACACAAAAACAAATAGCACACAAGCCGAGGGACACCTCGTTAGCAAGCAGGTCACAAGAAAACCATACAGTTCACTGTTGGTCGTTCGGTTGCTTACTCTCCTCCGGAGTCCAAATTCTCAAACCCTAAAACATCGATCGAATTGGGTGGTTAACTTCTTTTAATTAACCTAACTCACATCATCACTAATGATCTCCAACTAAATACCACTAAGTCATTGTAGTTTCAACTTACCCACTTATGTTATTTACTTCTCATTTTACCTCATACTTGTTCACAACTTCAATGGCCGTAAAACTCCACCAAACAACTCTTAACAATCATATAATAACATCACCCAACAATCCCCCATCATTTACCATCTAAAAAACGCACTTTATTTGTAAATTTGCCTGGTCCGGGACATGGTCCGGACCTATGGTCCCGGACCAATATGTCTGATGTACTCTCGGCCTTATTTATGGGGTGGTCCGGGTCTTTGTACCTAGCCTAGGTCCCGGACCACCTCTGAAACAGATTCTTGGCAAGTTTATGATGCTCGTCCGGGACTTTATCCAACGACTAAGTCCCGGACAACCTTATAAACTGTTACAGTTTTGAACCTTATTCTGCACTTGTTCTTTTGTCCAAACTTCTTTTAATCTTTCCCAAAGTATTCACACATATTCTAACACCATTCTAGCACTTAAAATCCTCCTAACTCATGGATCAACTCATCTTCAAATTCCTTGATCATCATTCAAGTTCTTACTAAATCCTTAACACTTATAACTTAATTCCTTACACTTCAACATGTAAATTTTGTCTAAAACTTCAACTAACCAAAGTGTTTCCTTTCAACCAATCTAACTACTTCTCAATCATGATTATTCATCCATCTTTCCTTTGCTAAACCTTCCTAGGTTATCTTGCATCTCCATGCACAAATCTCTCTCCTTTCCATTTGTTACACATCATTCCTAAACCCTTGAGCTTACTTAAACATTTCTTCCCATCCTTTTAGCACCTTAACATTTTTCTTCATTTACCTTGACCATCCTACACCCTCCTTAGACATCTTCATCCCTTTTTCTCAACTTACTCACCATTCTCATGAGCATACACTCTTATACATTCCTAGTCATTCTCCTTGACAATTTTCACTTCTATCATCCAAGTCCACTCATTACCATCCAAACTACAACCTTATTAATCCTCCACTAGCATCTTCACCACTTACTCAAGCTTCCCAAAATTCTCATTGTCATATTCTCTAGTTCACACCTAAATCATCTTAAAACATCATACATCATTTCCTCCAAAGTTTTGCTTAAGTCTTTTCATTCCTCATAACATGATGTTGGTGTGTTTAATACACCCACCTAACCTCTAATTCCTCCTAGACAACTCTAGGTCATTCTAATCCTAAGAACTCTTTAGTTAACTCATTTCCACTAAAATTCCTTTTAATGTCTCCTAGTAAACCCTAGGTCATATCAATTCACAATCACCACTTAAACACTTCGTTTCCTACTCAAATTTCGCCATAGCTCCTCTAATATATTATCATGCCCAAATGCATTGTTTTTCTCATTCAATCATCTCACACACATTATCTCCTTTCTCATCATATGTTCTCCCCCAAATCTACTCATTCACAACAAACTCAATATAGTGCAATAATCTTAAATTGCATAGCACTAAGGCTCTTAGATGACATGGCTCTTAGGCCCTTAAATGACTTAAACTTAAACACTGAATTTCCACAGTAATAGCTTTCAACCTGCAATTACACCCATCAATCTCATAGTAGTTATAATGCTCTTAAAACCCATCTTAAGCTTATCTTACTAACTCATTTCCATTGGCTCCTTAATCACAAGTTCACAAGCTTGTTTAAATTCTTTTTCCTAGGCTATATAACCCATTACATAATGTTAGCTTTGTGCTACATTAGTACTTATCTAAAACTCATCCCTTAAAACTTAAAACACCATTAGGTAAGCAATTTACCTTATTTTTCTCTAGCTTCTCTTACTTTCCTCCTTAGGTTTTCTTGATTGAATTTTGGCAAGGACTTCAATCCTCTTGCCAATGTTCTAATTCACATTCAAACAATCTAATGAGCACTAAGCAATATGCCTAAACTCATAGAATTCATTCTTAGGTTAAAATATGTGTTTTAAAGCTTAAAAGTGGATGATTACCTTTGAAGTCTCAAAGTAGACTTGGGCAATGAATGAAAGAGGACCTCCACTAGTCCTTGGTGGTTAAAACAAGCTAGAACAAGGCATAAAAACAAGGCCCCATGAGTGGTAATTTTCGGCCATGTAAGAAAGTGGTGGAAAGATGATTTTTCTTACATTTTCCTTACCTTGAATGAATGGAGAAGATAATGAACACCTCAAGCTAGTTTTTCCTCCTCTAATGGAGATTTCCCATGGCTCCAAAATTAAGCTTTTCCAATTTTGAAAAGATAGGAAGCAAGGCCTTGGCCTAAGTAAGAGAAATCTATGCTTAGTTTTTTATTTGGAGCTAAGATGAACATTTGGTGGACAAATGAAGATGGTGGTGCCATGGGTTCTGCTTGGACGGCTTTAGAACAGAGAAGAGAAGAAGAAGAAAAATCGGTGGGGAAGAAGAGAAATAAAGAAGAGAGGAGAGAGGTAGGCTAAAAGAAGATATTTTGTATAAAAAGGCAAATAGTAACTTTTCTCTCTTTTCCTCTTCTTTTCCTTAATGTGCTGGATCCTCATGGTGAGTCACCATTCAAAACCATCCCCCCTTTATTAATAAGAGACTTTTGGTCTTTGTTGGCCAATTTATTGACTTATGTTGACTAAAGGCTTAAATTAGGCACTATTTGGCACTATTCACAAATTAGTGCACAAATTTGTGAAATTTTTGGTTTCCCATTGATTTAGGCTTCCTAATGTGATGCTAATTAGTACACATGTTGATTAAGGTGTAATCATGGGCATTTAGCCACTCAAAACTCATTTCTAAGACAATTTCTCAAAAAGGTGCTTTAAGGAGTCTTAAAGCACATTTTGTGTTTGAGCTTGGTTTTCTTTGGTAATTGATTTAACATGTCCATTAGCATGTTAATAAGGTCTTATAATGATGTTTGGGTGCTAATCAAAGTCACTCCAAGCTTAGAGCACATTTTTGCTTAAATTGCCCTTATGACGTTTTCTTGTGTTTTCCTTGGTTTAAATTGTCTACCAATCTTTCTAAGGCATGTTTTAGCCTTATTACATCATAACTTGATGCTTACTTAGCATACTTAGGTTTGGGGTATTTCATCATGACACAAAACAAAGGTGTCTAGACATGTGTCCGGACTTACAAGTCCGGAAGCACTCCAGATCATAAAATTAATATACGTCCACACTTACCTTTGGGGCACAAGTCTGGACGCAAATCCAACTTGAAAACAAAGAGGGGTGTCTGGACTTCTGTCTGACCCACAGGTCCGGACAGAGTCCAAAAATCAAGATACGTGTGTCCGGGCTTACAAGTTCGGACATAAGTCAAACTGCAAACCCGACATTCATCCTCTCACCCTGTCCAAACTTACAAGCCTGACCGGAAGTCCGGACTTCACTGAAAATAAACGGAATTAGAGGCGTCCAACCCTACGTCCAGACATACAGGTCCGGACGCAAGTCCGGACACTGAAAATCTACTAAATCGAAGACACATCAGAGGGCAATTCCAAAGCTCCAAAACTTCATCGAAATGCCTTGAAATGCTCATAACAAAATATACAAATCTGAACACTCTCCCACGGGGATTTAAAAGAGAAAAACATGATTTTGACTTCACATCAAATTCACCACAAATCAGAGACAAAACCAACAACATATACCGAAACTAAAACGAAAACCCCCTTGGGTGAGCATACACAACCAAATCCGACAACCACCTACCTCACAACCGAAGCAAATCAATCTTAGCAAACTTCACACATCGCTCTACTTGAATCTCTACTTGAAATCATGAACCCTCAAACAAATTGGTAAAAGACCGCATCGGAAGGAAGAGCAAAGGACCACAACCAAACTCGGAATCCCCACACGAGATCTGACGATCTCGGATCACCAAAGACGAAGCCAAAACTCTAGATTAATTGAATGATTGAATTGTAGAAAGGAAAAGATGAAGAGGCGAGGGAGCACAGAGAGGTTACCTTTGAAGAACAAAACGGGAGTTGAGAGTGAGAATAGAAAGATCATGAAATTAAAGTGTGGAAGGAGGGAGAAAGAACTAATAACGTGAATTTGAAATGAGGAAGAAATGTTAAAAAATTGTAAGAGGGAAATTGATTTCCTCACTCATTAATCAGTAACAAAATAAAAAGGAATGTTAATCCCTCTTCCGTCTAACTAATACAAATGACTGGAATAATATCATATGTTATTTAACATAAGATCAGAAAAACGTTAAGCTCTCTTTGCGAATCAGAAGGAAAGTTTTTTTGGGGCACAATACCTTTGTAGCGGCCTGGGCCCGAGCCCCAAGTACCTCTCCGGATCGATCCTTACCTAGGTTGATTAAAACGACAAGTGAGGGCATGTTGAACTTGTATGTAAACCTTGTTTTCTTGTATGATTAGCCGACAACCAGCCTTAGTACATTGATAGGAGTTATCCTATACCCGATTCAACTTCATTCGGACCTCTGCTAATTTTGGGTAAATCGAATCAGGTAATTAGAGAAAATACCCAAGATGAACCCTGTGGTAGCCAGCAAGGATTCAAGCATGGTCAATCTAGTTGATTCTAGTAGTAAGTTCATCGTGTTGGAAGCAAAGCATGCGGCGCCTTTGAAAAATTTGGAGTCTAAGTATGCCTCCTTGATAGAGGATTTGAAAGCCAAGGTCAATTCCTTTGAGGCGGTCTCCCCAATGTGCAATCCCCTTGATGAGCTTGATAACACCAACGACGAGTCCCTAGACGCCTCCACATAGCCGGATGACAAGGAAAACTTGAATGAGTTAGAAGCAAGAATACCCAAGGAATAACCCATAGAAGATACCACTGAGGTTAATCTCAGGACCTCTGACAACCCTCAAATGGTGAAATTAGGGGTATCTCTGAATTATAACAAGAATGCTGAGTTGACTAGCCTGCTCAAGGAGTTCGAAGACATCTTTGCTTGGAGTTATGATGAAATGCCAGGAATAGACCTTGAAATAACGGACCACCATATCCCGACTTACCACGACGTGATGCCTAAGGTTCAGAAGATGCAGTGTCTAAAGCCCAACCACAAATTAAATTGAAGGAGGAAATAGAGTAGCTACTACGAGTAGGCTTCATCAAAGTTGTCAAGTACCTCATTTGGTTCACGAACATTGTCGTGGTAACAAAGAAAAATAGGAAAATCAGGTCTGCATTGAACCCTAGGATCTCAACAAATCTAGCCCGAAGGATAGTTTTCCATTACCACACATTGATGTTATAGTGGATGGTGCATCGAAACATGAGCTTTTCTTTTTCATGGATGGATGCTCAAGCAACAACCATGTGAAAATGGCAAAAGAGGATCAAGACAAAACGTCGTTCACCACATAGTGGGGCACCTATTGTTGTATGACATTCGGGTAAAAATGCGGGTGCCACTACTAAAGAGAAGCCACCATGATCATTCATGATATGATGCATAAGGAGATTGAGGTGTACGTGGATGACATGATTGTCAAAGTCAAGCAGAGATTTGATTACTTAATTAATCTCAAGAAATTCTTCGAGGGAATCTGGCTTTAAAAAATGTGACTCAATCCAGAGAAGTGTAGTTTTGTGGTAATGGGTGGAAAGTTTCTAGGCTTCGTGATAACACCAAAAGGTATCGAGGTCTATCCAGACAAGATTACTGCCATCAGAAACATACAACCACCTCAAACTGAAAAGGATGTTAGGAGTTTCCTGGGACAGGAGCAATACATTAACTGTTTCATCCAGAATTTGACTATGATTTGTGAGCCCATCTTTAGACTTCTTAAGAAAGAAGCCCCAAAATAGTGGAATGACCAAAGTCAACAGGAATTTGAAAAGATCAAGGAATATCTACAAGAACTGCTAGTTTTGGTGTCACCGATCGTGGTAAGCCTTTGATGATTTACATGTTGCCCAGGAATTCTCCATGAGAGTCATGCTAGCCCAAAATCAAGGTGACCCACCTTGGGAGTATGTGTTATACCCAAAATTTCAACCCCCTCGGAGTACTCTCTAAGGCATACGTGTTACAAGGGCAAAATGGTCAAAATGCACCAATGCGGGATTTTTTAAGGACATTCTCGGGATTTTCTATTTTCATATGACTTATTCATTATCTCCAAACACTTCCAAATATCATAGTCATAATGAAAGGTATTTCATGATTTTCTCATAATATTTATTCTGGAAATTTAGCTTTTAGTTCATATTATAAGCTAATTCCTTTAATAATTAACACGTGAAATAGCCTCAAAATAGAAATAAAAAGGTTTTCAAAATTAAAATAAAATTTTCACATGTTTATCACGACTACATACGATCATAAACCTGAAATTATTTTATTTGAACCTTAGCCCAAATTTTAAAAGAGAAATTCAATCATTTTTGCAATTTTCTCTCTCCTTTGGAAAATACCAAAATCAAGTCCAAATGTCATGAAATTTTAACACAAGATAGAGAATGATTTTTAAAATCTAACACCGTTGAAATTTCATTATTTCAATTTTCCGATCGTAAGTTATGAATTATGGTAAATTCCAGATTGTGAGATTTTTATCTAATCGGTTATTTATCAAAATAGCCCGATTCGAACTCTAAAAATTCCTAAAATTATCCTTTACCTTCAGTTAAAATTTCGAAATTTTTATCAGCCTACAGGATATTTTAAAAAATCAAATTCTCTTAGTGCACATAAAGATTTTCTACAAAGAGATCTTCCTTTACCCTTTTGCTCAGCCTTTTACTATAAAAGACCTTCCTAAAAACAAACTGGGGCAGAGGAGATCATCCCCAAAGTCAGATAACACGGCCGTTGACCTACTTCTCACGTTTTTGCAATCCCGAGCCTCAAATCTATACCGAAATCATCCCGAAATCACCAAAATACATTCTCTTCTCTCCCATTGAGCTTCCTAGCACCAAAACTCCAAAAATACAGAACTAAACTATGGTTAATAACATAAGGAAGGTGGGGTCAGAAGCTCGGGTCAACGTCGAATCGGATTGGCCATCAACGAAGCTCTTGAAGATTCCTGATGTGAAGGAACAATCAAATCCCGAAGTCAAAACAGGTTGGAATTTGAATTCTTTAACACCCCTGATCTCAATACACTTCTGGTTGAAATGTCTAATCGAATTGACTTTTCTTTGCTTCTGAATTAAGGCTTATTTGTGTTTCTGTTCACTAACTTGTTCAATAAGTTTCATTCTTAATTCGTAGTCAAATTGAAAACTTTTGATCACTAACATGTTTAGAATCTTTCAAGCTACCTACCCATAGGTTTTGAGCTAAAAACACTACCGGGAACCGCCCAAACGCCACCGTCTAAGGGCGGTCCGCACCCACGGACGCTACGTCCGGGGTCCCGGACGCCCTATCCGTAAGCACGGATGCCCCTGGACGGTGGCGGGACAATTTTATTTTTAAAATCTACGGTTTTTCAACTTATGTCCGGGCCCACGGACGCCTTGTCCATGGCCCGGACTTTTCAAAATCACGTTTTCTGTTTAATTCGACTTTTATCTTCACTTAGATTAACTAGGGTCCGTGGGTTCGGACATTAGGTCCGTGGCCACGGACGGAATCAAAATTTGACCCAATTCTGCCTCTGAAACCCTATGTTAGGTATTTTAATTTTCACTTTAATTTTCTGTCAAAAAATGATAAAAATTAAAAAAATTAGAAGTTCGTGCACTTAGGTTAAAACGATTCGTAATTAAACTAACTAGAGAAAAAACGACTTCGAGGGGTAATGAAAGTAATTGAACCCTAAATAAGTTGAATACGAAGCCCCCTAACCTAAACTCTCCTTTCCTAATTTACCCTTGGTTAAAATTAGGTGGCGACTCGTAATAGGTTCCTGTGAGCTAACTTAGGATTTAATAATTAGTGTTATATGACATAGTTATTATTCTTAGGGTATAAGTGGACCTAGAACCCGATCAGATCCTAATCAATCTAATCGACATAGGATAGGGTTCAAAAATTGAGGCTCACAGTATGCCATTTACTATTTAAGTAAGAAATTGGAGGATGTGATAAGTGTGAAATATATATACTTTTATGGTTGTAATTCATTATGTATTCGCAATAATTCACACCATATTTATAACTTATCATATGTTTTTCTTAGTTTATGTTTTAATGTGAACTGATACATTTTATGTGTTAAATGCAGGAAAAAACCTAGGAAATGCATAGATGTTCCATGGGGTTTCCAATGCAAAAAATAGGGAGCAAAACGGAATTCAAATGAAGAATCTGGATCATGTTTAAGTTTTGTCCTAACATGTGTCCAAACATACATGTCCTGACAAAACCTAAGAACAACCGTAGATATGTCCAGACATGTGTTGGGACACATGCCGAACCAATCACCGCGCATCAAATTCATGATACAAGCACCATATAATATGGACTACACACTCACGAGAATCTATATGTTTTATTAATGAGTGCTTCATTATTAATTAATGAGTACTTTAATATTAATCAATGTCTGCTGCATATGTCAATTTCATAGTGGCAACAAAAATCATTATTCACTCTCATTGACCGTTGCTCAGTATTACATGGCGGACAATCAGTTTAATTATTCATCACATTTATACTATGTTGTTGCACCGGATAATTCTCACATTTATGGAAATGAGTGTATTGGTGTTATACACAAAATTTGATCATCGGGAAAGGATCCTAACTCACAAAGACAAGGTTAAGGGAAAAACGGTTAAAAGGCACATGATCATGATATTTCCAAGTGCTATAGGGGTATTTTTGGGAGTTTCTATTTTTATATGATTTGTACATCACATCATATATTTTCAACATCATATTTACCATCAAGGGAACTTTAACACATCATAGGGACATAACAGTAGTCAAATTTTAAACTTTGTATATTCCAGTAGTTATCTCGAAATTTGTGATTAGATCAGGTTGAAACATCTATCTAAAATTACTACCTTACCAAAATGAGATAATATTGCACTGGAAAATTAAAAAAATCTTCTTAACATGCTAGTAAAATACCTTAACAATCTTCCACTCAGAAGTTAAATTACTATGGAGGGTGATTTTTTGGTATGAGAGGGTCTATCCCAAAAATGTCATTTTGTGGAAGGTGGAAACCCGTTATTTTAGCATCCCTCAAATACCTACTTTATCGTCTGTCTTTCCTAGAAATCTTGAGGGGAATGCCAGTGAGCACTACATCTGCTCTCAATGGGCTCCACACGGACTTATGCCTTAGAGACAGAAATTGACTAGACCTGCCATCTAGTTTGACCTAAAATGAATAGAGAAAGAAAAAGGGTTTTAAGAACCATTAATTAACTCTGAGATTTGTTGTCTATGGATAGACTTATCTAATCATACTAGATATCCTGTGTGGGTTCGTACTAGGTTACATCCCTTAGAAGTGGAATGACCATGGATGGTGGCCGAGGAAAACTCGCTCTCCAATTGTCGGCATTGGCTTCTTTGAAAACCTTTTTAGAAAGATTCATTTTCAGGGCCACAAGGATATGGTAGGATAGGAAGTGAGAGTGAGAGTGCTTGATGATGCGATATTTTCTGCCAAGATAACTCCAAGGCTTGGATTGATGGATAAAAGCAATAGAAAGAGTATGAGATGAAAGATGGAAAAAGTCTAGGATTGAATGAATGAATAAGACTTGGAGTCTAATGGTTGCGGATCTGTGAGAGTCAAAGGAGATCTAAGGGGTTCTCTAGTTTTTTAGAGCTTCGGGAGGTAGAGTAACGCCTTAGAATTGGAAAGGGGGGGGGGGGGTTTGAATGGGATCGCACCCTGAGCGGGTTGCCTACGTACTCAACTTCCCGTTGAGATCAAACCATACGTAGCCTTCAGGCTTTTGGGAATTTTAGGGTTTTGACATTTTGGGTTTTTGAAGGGTCAAACAGGTTTTATGGTCATTTTGTGGAATAGAAGGTCTATGATGAGATTTGATCTATTAAGACATTTGAGTCTTTCAAGTGATTTGAGGAATGAGATGAATTTGAGATTGTTTGACTTAGTTTGGATTTGGTAAAGGTGTTGGTCATTCGAAGTCCTTGTGGAGTGTCGTGATTGAGCTGGAGTTTGTCTCGTGAGAAGGTTCAGATTTCCTTAGGTTCAAGATGCTAGAAGAGCTGAAACCTTAAGGATTTCGAGATTCTAAGAAATTAGGATTCTTAACAGAGCTTGGGATTTAGAAGTGTTTTCTGAAATTTATAAGTGTTTTCTGAAATTTAGAATGTTACATTAAAATTTTGAAGTAATATATTTTTGTAATGATTCATGAAATGATTTTTTAAATTAAGAATGGTTTTTAATTTTGAATGATTTTTTAGATCGAAAATTTGAGATGACTTTCTTTTATTTGATTTTGAGAAGGATTTTTGAATTGGATTTTTAGATTTTTGAAAAAGAATTTCGTGTTGGACTTTGGATTTTTGAGAGAATTTTGTGTTGCACTTTGGATTTTCAAGAAGGAATTTTGCATTGAATTTTGAATTTTTTGTGAAGGAATTTTCTATTGGATTTGGAATATTTTTTTAAATTTTTTGTGGCTTTCTTGAATTGGGTTTTTGAATTGATGTTTTAGGCCTTTTACGAATTAGGCTTTTGAAATTTTATTTTGTCTGTGGCTACGGACCTATTGTCCGAACTCACGGACCATAGCCTAATTAAACAAAAATGTTAAATTTGCGAAAAACATAAAAAAATTTGTTGAATCTAAAGCCACGGACTTCACGTCCGTGGGCCCGGACAAAATTTGAGAAAATCTAAATGTTCAAAAATTAAATTCCGCCGCCGTTTGAGGCCGTCCATGGCCACGGACGGTGGTGTTCGTGCATTTTCCGGTGAAGTTTTTAGCTCAAATTGTATGGGTATGTAGCCTGAAAGATTGTAAGTATGTTCGTAATTGAAAGAACTCAGTTTGAAATCAAATTGAGTGCAAAACTTAGTAAACAAGTAATTGGACAGAAGTAAAATAAATAACAATTCCAAAGCTGTTTGCACTCAAAACTTGACGTACGACTGATGAAGTCATGGGGAATCAGAAAATAGGATTTTAACCTATTTTACCTTTGGGATTAGTGAGACTCTTCACGTCAGGAATCTTTTGGTGCTCTATTGAAGTCGGTTCCGAATTGACTTCGACTCGAGCTTCTAACCCTGGTGAATTGAGGTTGTTCTTCAAGTTTTGGTGGTCGTTTGATATTTTTTTGATGATTGTTATGGTGATGGGAGTTGAAAAACGAGTTTATGTGGTGATTTTAAGGAATTTCGATGAGATTTCAGTTCTTGAGAGTTGCAAAATGTGGGAGGTTTGATACGGCTGGGTGTTTGTCTAGGGTTCTTGATGTCACTGAAGATAGAAAGGGTCAGTAAAAAACGAGATTTAGTGAAGTCTTAGCTAAGTGACTTTCTGAAAAGAATCTCAGTAAAAACCGAGATTTAGCGAAGTCTTAGCTAAGTGACTTTCTAAAAGAATCTGACTATGAAATTTTAACCACATGTAAATGAAGATATTTCTGATTTTTCTAAGGAGAAATTAGAATTTTCGGATATTGTGTCAATCGAAAATTGCTAGAAAATTAATGAAAGTTCAAAAAATCAAAATTCTAAAGCCATTATGATCAAAATGTCATTCTCTATCATGTATTAAAATTTCAAAGCATTCCAAATTGATTTGAGTTGTCTTCGAAGGAGAGAGAAAGCTTATAAGAGGTCTTAAGAGCCTCAAAATTTACGAAAACACTCCCATGGGTGAGTAAGTTGTCACTAACACTCCAAAACACGCCGATCGAACCGGGATTCCTCATCATTTGACAAAATTACCCCTTGCAACACTAAAGCCTTAGAAACCCTACACCGGGAGGGGGTCAAAATTTGGGGTATAACACTTCCCCTCTTGGATCTTTGTCCACAATTACTCGACACACCCCAACGGTCGTATTTGGGTCCTTTTCAATCTCTCTCTTATTTCCATCTCTTCCCTCCATATCTCCGCGCAATTGATTTCCTGTAAAGCTACCCTCATGGGTAAAATTCACATCACCCTTTTGATTGTCTATGACAGTAACAACCTGGTTCTTAGATCCCATCTCTGGAAGGATATCTCAAACATTAGCCGTAATACTAACAGCCCATGGTTGGTTGTGAGGGATTTCAATAACATTTTATTTATAGAGGATAGCCTCAGCTCCCGTACCCCTTCGGTTAGAGACTACCGCGACTTTGCTGAATGTGTCTCTAGAGCCGAACTTAATGACCACCGCTACTATGGTCGATTATATACTTGATGGAATAATCAGTATGACAATAATCACATCATGAGAAAAATTTATAGATTTCTTGTCAATGAGGATTGGATCCTAGCCTTCCCTTCCAGCTATGCTTCCTTCCCCCCATCTTGGACCATTGCCCTATGATGGTTACTATTCCCTCCTCTGCCCCCCGAACGAGAAGCTCCAAATTTTTGATCTTTTTGGACTGATGACCCCTCCTTTAAACCCCTAGTGTGTGAGGCCTGGAACATCCCGCCTTCGGGGAGCCTTCTTTTCACTATTGTTAATAGGCCTCACCACTTAAAAACTACTCTTTATGTTCTCCACAAATCGGAGTTCGGCTCACTCATTGCTAAAGGTCAGTCCATCAGGAATGAGCTTATCAATATTCAGCATCTCTTGGACCTGGACCCTTGGAACCCATCCCTCATCACTAAGGAAAAAACCTTGAGACATAACCTCCTGATTAGAGACAACCACGAGCTTTTATTCCTTAGGCAACTTTCGAAGTCTTGTTGGCTCATTATACGGACTCAAATTCCACCTTATTCCATAAAGCCATCAAAGCGAGGAGAAAAAAACACTAGTGCTTCCATTACTAATGATCTCAGTGAGGTCCTGATGACCCCTATTAAGGACTGCCTGATGGCCCATTTCCAAAGCTCTCTTGGTTCCAGGGTGAAATACCCCTAACCTTAAAATTTAATTAAATGATCTATTAATGATCTAAGATGATTAATAAACATCTAAGTATTACTGGGGAACAATCTAAAAGATCTCAACAAGGCAAAACATGTCTTAGGATCGGTAAAGCCAAAAATGTGCTTTAAGACACCATAAAGATTGTATGACCTCAAATAGGATCCAAAGTGGATTCCTAAGTATTATAATGAAGTAAGGAACACAACAAAACTATTATCAAAGAAAACTAAGCCCAGAAGCACCTTGCAACACAAAATGTGCACTAAAACTCCTTAAAGCACATTTTTGTGAAATTGCCTTCTAAATTGGTTTTTAATGGGCTTAAAGGTTATAATTACCTTTAAATATGATATTATATCACATTATATCATATTAGGAATTTAATTCCAAATTTTTACAAATTTAATATTAAAATATTAATAAAACCCTAAAAGGGGGCCCACTTGAGTCAACATTGACTAAGAATGGTCAAGAGGTCAATGTTGACCCCTTGGACCATATGAGTTCGGCAGCCACTAGCAAGAAAGGCTTGAAATCGCCACTTGCTTACACCATGGACAAGACTCCAACATGTTTCCCTAAATTAAGGGTTACCTTTTAGCTTTTGATTAGTTTATACACTCACTTTTGGCTCCATTATTTGACTCCTCCAGCTCCAAACTGTGTGAGCCTCTCCTTTCCCTTCCATTAGCCAATTTCCTTGCCCCTTCTTATCTCCTTGATGAGTCATCACTCATTAACAAACATTAAACTAATCTAAAGTAGCATTTTGAATTATTAAGTGAAATACCCCAAACCTAAGTATGCTAAGTAAACATCAAATTATGATGTAGTAAGGCTAGAATATGCCTTAGAAAGATTGGTAGATGATTTAAACCAAGGAAAACACAAGAAAGTGCCTTAAGGGCAATTTGGGCAAAAACATGCTCTAAGCTTGGAGTGACTTTGATTAGCACCCAAATACCATTATAATACTTTAGTAATATGCTAATGGACATTTTAAATCAATTAGCAAAGAAAACCAAACTCAAAAACAAGCTTAAACACAAAATGTGCTTTAAGACTCCTTAAAGCACCTTTTGAGAAATTGTCTTAGAATTGAGTTTGAGTGGCTAAATGCCCATCATTACTCTTTAATCAACATGTGTACTAATTAGTATCACATTAGGAAGCCTAAATCAATGGGAAATCAAAAATTTCAGAAATATGTGCACTAATTTGTGAATAGTGCCAAATAGTGACTAGTTTAGTCTTTAATCACTTAAGTCTAATTAGTTGGTCAAACTAGACCATGACTTGCCTTAATTAATAGGGGGCCAGTTTTCTAGGGGAGGATGAGTCACCATGAGTAGTCAAATAATGTTATAAAGAAGAGGAAAAAGTAAGAAGTTACTATTTGCTTTTAAAAGCAAAATATCTCTTATAAGCTACCTTTCTTCTTCTCTCTCTTCATTTCGCTTCTTCCCACCGGTTGCACTATCTTCTTCCTCCCTTCATTCACGTAGGAGCAGCCCCCATGGTTGCCTCACCTTGCGTTGTCCATAACTTGCTCATTTTAGCTCCAAATCAAAAACTAGACACATATTATTCTTAGTTAGCTCAAGCTCTAGCTTTCTATCTTTTCAAAATTGGGAAAGCCTCATTTTGGAGCCATGGGAAAACTCCATTGATGGAGGAAAATCAAGTTTGAAGAGCTCCTTTGGTTCTCCATTCGTTCAAGGTAATGAAAGTGAAAGAAAAAACAACTTTCCATCCTTTTTCTTAGATGGCTGAAAATCATCACTCACGGGGCTTTGTTTTTATGCCTTGTTCTAGCTTGTTTTATTCACCAAGGACTAGTGTAGGTCCTCTTTCATTCAATGCCCAAGTCTACTTTGAGACTTCAAAGGTAATCATCCACTTTTATACCTTAGAACACATTTTAACCTAGGTTTTCATTCCTTAAGGCTAGTGTATTGTTTAGCACTCATGTGAGTCATTGAATATTGATTAGAACATTGGTAAAGGAAATTTAAGTGGTGGCCAATATTCATTCAAGAAGAAGGTCTAAGGAGGAAGATAAGATATCTGAGAAAACAAGGTAAATTACTTACCTAATGGTGGTTTAAGGTTTTAGGAATGAGTTTTAGATAAGTATAATGGTGGCTTAGAGCTTACATTATGCAATGGGTTTATATCCTAGGAAAAACAATTTGAACAAGCTTATGAACTTGTGACTAAGGAGCCAATGAGAATGAGTTTAGTAATATAAGTTTAAGATGAGTTTAAGAGCATTATAACTACCATGAGATTGATGGTGTATTTGCAGGTTGAAAGCTTCATATGTGGGAATTCTGTTTAAGTTTAAGTCATTTAAGGGCCTAAGAGCCATGCCATTTAAGAGCCTTAGTGCTATGCAATTTAAGATTATTGCAATATATTGAGTTTGTTGTGAATGAGTAGGTTTGGGTGATGAGATATGATGAGAAAGAACTTGATGTGTGTGAGATGGTTGAATGAGGAAAATAATGTGTTTGGGCATGATAAGATACTAGAGAAGCTATGGCGAAATTTGAGTAGAAAATAAGTGTGTAGGTGATGGTGGTGAATTAATATGACCTAGGATTTACTAGGAGTCATACAAAGGAATTTGAGTGGAAATGAGTTAACTAAGGAGTTCTTGAGGTTTAGAATGACCTAGGATGGTCTATGAGGAAATTAGAGTTTAGATGGGTGTATTGAACACACCAAAGTCATGGTATGAGGAATGGTAAGACTTGTGCAAAAAAAATCTGGAGGAAATGATGTATAATGCTTTGAGATGATTTAGGTATGAACTAAGAGTAGAACAATGAGAGTTTCGGGAAGTTTGTGTAAGAGGTGGTGATGTTAGTGGTGGACTAGTAAGGTTTAGTTTAAAATGGTAATGTGTGGATTTGGGTGATGGAAGTGAAAATTGTAGAGAATGTTGTAAGTCGTTAAGGAAAATGACTAGAAACATATAAGGGGTAGATCATGAGAATGGTGAGTAAGTTGCATAAAAGAAGTGGAAATGTCTAGGAGGGTGTTGCATGGTTAAGGTAAATGAAGAACAATGTCAAGGTAATAAGGTAATGGAAAGAAATGTATAAGTAAGCTTAAGTTTAAGAGTGATGAGTAACCAAAGGAAAGGAGAGGAATTGTTACATGGAAATGTAAGATAACCTTGGAGGGTTTAGCAAAGCAAAGATGTAATGTAATGATGTTAAGGAGGTGTTATATGGGTTGAGAAGAAACACTTTGGTTAGTTGAAGTTTTAGATAAAATGTACATGTTGGAAATATAAGGAATTAATTAACAAGTGTTAGGGATTTATTGCAAGGATTGAGCAAAAGGTTGGAATGATCTTTGGAGGTTATTTTAATGAGTTTGGAGGATGATTATAGGTGGGTTTAAGGGTCTAAATGATGTTAGAACACATTAGAAGGCTTTAGGAGAAGTTTGGTGAAGATTTAACAATTTTTGGACATGTTTTGGTGGCGTCCGACCCAGGGGTCCGACCCAAGTTTGGGTCGGACGGCCACTGTTAGACGCCAGTGAAGTGTTTCTGGAATGGTCCGACCCAGTTGGTGGGTCGGACGGAGGAGTTTTAAAAGACGGAAGGACTTCTGGAATGGTCCGACCCAGTTGGTTGGGTCGGACATGGGTCAAACAAGTGGAGTTTTTCAAACCCGAAAGTTTCTGGAAGGGTCCGACCCAGTTGGTGGGTCGGACGGTGGGTCGGACGACCCTTAAGACTTAAAAAAAAAACCTAAGAGAGTTTAGTGGTATTGAGGGTACCCCATTGAGGTGGCAAAGATTACTAGAGGTATAAAGACCTAGGGGATTAAGTTAAGTATAAGCTTAAAGGTTTATGGTTAAGTTTGTAAGATTAAGTTGTAAGACTTAAGAGGTGTTAGGTGGGGATCATTAAGGGTTAAGTAAGTTAAGTAAGATAAGTAAGTTGAATTGGGTTAAGTGATTAACAACCTAAAACTGGATGAATGTTTTAGGACTTGGAAATTGGACTCCGGAAGAGATTAAGCAACCGAACGACCAAAGGTGAACGGTACAGTTCTTCTTGTGACCTGCTTGCTAACGAGGTGTCCCTCGGCTTGTGTGCTATTTGTTTTTGTGTGCTCACTAAACAAGATAAAGCATACAACCGGAATATTATGTTTATTGTATTGTTGTGTGATGTTTGAAAACTAACACAACATACCGTGAGAACTTACTAACCAACGTTTAGTAAGGAATTGAGTGAGACTAAGGAACGCTCCCTAATATGAGTTTGATATAAACCGAAAGAGGTTAACCAACAAACATGGTCTTGAGACTACTACTAACTGGATCTTAAGGGGGGGAGTGAGGAACCCGGGACTGACTCCGGTCATGCATGCTAAGGAAAGGGGGTCGGTGTCTATAGCAGATCCGACTTCCGCTTAAGGACTAGTCCCCGGACTAGTAGCCTTGGGTCGGTTGGCCGGCTCGGCTACATTGGACATCCAGTCCAAGGTAGGTGGCTTTAAGATGGCGTGGGGGGATCAAGCCTACATCCCTAACAATTTAAGAATGTTGTTTATTGCCGGTAAGTGTCCTGCTGCTGGCTAGGGTTAACCAAGCCCTACAAAAATTAACAACGAACTAAGGGCTAACCTGTTCCCAATGAGAGAACGGTTGGCATACATAAGGTAAGGTTAAGATAAGTTGCAACCATTCCTCTTTAAAGGATGGTTTGTATTATTAAGACTAAGATAAGTTACATCCACTCCCTTTTAAAGGATGGTTGTTTCCAAGATTATTATAAGACTAAGATTGAGGTGAGATAAGGATGGACTAAGATTAAGAGGAAATATAACTTGAGGAGTTAAATAATTAACTCTCTAATTAAGGGAACACATTTAAGTCGTTCATTGTGTGTGAACTTTGATTGTTCAAATTTGGTTTGTTGTTTACTGCACTTACTATTACGTTGTGCATCTAATTAACCTCCATGCTATCGACAATTAGTCGTCGTAGCCACGTTAGCTTGGGGGCCATGAAAGGATCGTACCAGCATTCATGCTGACCCCCTTTGGGGGCTGTTTTTACTACACAGGTGAACATCAGGAGGCGGCCGTCGCGAGAGTAAGAAGGGGTACAAGTGTTACGGGTTAAGCGTGGCCTACGAGTTGTGCATGTACACTCGTATGGCAATTGAGTTAGTAAGATGTATAGGATGTGAGGGGATTGTAAGAAGGATATGTAATTGGTTAAGGTTGTTATGTACTAATGTTCGGTATATTCTGTAGTCAGACCGTGGCATGGTCCTGAAGTGTAAACAATTCCGCTGTGACATGTATATATATATGCTGTTAAGTTGCGAGACCACATTTGGATTGAGTTGGGGTGTTACAAAAAGTGGTATCAGAGCGTAGTTACGCTCTGAAGACAAAAATTACCGAACTTAGGAGAATACTGAGGTTGAGATTGAGTCATGGGTTAAGGGTTGAGAGATAGAGTGAGAGGTGCATTAGTCAAGACCTTCCGGTGTTTACCGGATATCCATAGTACCTAGACCCGCCCTCCACATCCCTAACCCTGAATGTGTGGAACAAACGCCAGAGAGAAGAAAGCCTTCTCTTGCTCGGGAAAACCCGATCTGGCAGTTAGTTAACAGTAAGCAATACGAGAAACATCTTGTTGCACAACAGTTACTGAGAACTTGGAGGTTTTTACTGGAGCGCAACAGAGAAACAGGCGCTACCTATGGAATTCTATCAATAAGGGAACGGTAATTACCGGCAACACGGGTCGACATGCTACGCAGTCGAAATAACCCGCAACACCAATGATAAGGAAAGTACTACGAGTGCAATGGATAAGGAAATGATAAGAGACATGAGTACCGGACAGTGGTCCGAATGAGCATAGCAATGGGATAATACAAAGCTTAAGGGATAAGATTACTGGAAAGTCCAGTTAAGAAACGGGAACTCCAAACCCCATACAATGAGGAAGGTTACAAAACCTGGCCAACATAACGCGGACGACGGTAGAAACTCATACAAATTGTATACCGAAATAGGACTACGATGTAGTGCCTAAAGGAGAATCATTACTTAGTAACCACAACAAAATACGTGAAGACGGGAGCGAGGATTAAGACATAAGAAAATATTAAGGGGTTCCCTCAGGAAGAGGAATTCCCTGATAGATGACAGTACTGTCAAACAACAAGAAAACTGCCGGATGGTCAGTTATCCGAAATAAGAGATTATCGAAGGAGTCCCGAGGACTACCAATTACATGGAAATTAGAAGGAAGTATCACTACCAATGTACCTTGTACCAATAGCCCATCCTACATGGCGCACTTGCCATAGCAAGTGCTACCACGGTTAAGCTACACGGAAAGCCATCATGGCAAGATAGGAGAACGCTACAGTAGCAACACATATTAATACCGGATTGTAAATCCATAAGAATAGAAGAATAAGACCTTGGAAAGGCCCGATGGCCTGACCATGATGAGATGAGGTGACACACCAGTCAACCGGGAGTAGAACTTGGACGAAATATTAGACCATAAGAATATTAGCAACAGTACAACGTAGTACGACAACAACAACCGACAGTGCAGTAAGAACACCAAACCCGGATCTCAAGGAGGAACCTAAGAGATCGCTCAATAATTCGAGCAAAAACACTACGTAAGTAATAACATACATGGAATGTATCAAGAGATACAATAAAGGCAGTCGACAGAATGACTTCCAACAGGGATGGGATAAAACTCCCAGTTTGATCACTAAGAATACCAATAATGAGCATTCTTCAATGAAGATGTTGGTGAACCCCGAAAACAGGGACGAAAGGAATAAACTTAAGCAGTAATCTACTAAGGATTAAAGATATACAATCCCGACAGAGGGAAGCTCAGAAGATTACCCACACAGAGCGGGCATAGTTGAGCCAAATAACCGATGAATGACAGCTAATACTGTTCGTCCAACTCATTAACACCCAAGTATGATTGATCATCAACGGGTGGCATAGTCAACGGAAGTTGAACGATGCGTTGAGATGGAAGCATAAGATGACATGATGATATCCAACTTGGACACCGTAAGGCAAAAGCCTAATACCAACTTATCCTTATTTGCTAAAAGACATAAGTCTAATAAAACGACAGTATTGTCAAGGACACTAAGTAACCTCGGAACGCCTGAATAAACTTCCATAGCGGGAAGCAGGACGCAGCAACTTGCCATGAAACCCAATACTACATTTATTATGTAATCTAGTGGTGGATAGTGTTCAAGGAAACAAAAACCTTTAAGAATGACCTACAGATCAGTGAGAGTAAAAGTAATGAACTGAAGCACTAAGCACTAAGAGCCTACGAGCCAAGGATGTTAACCACATCAGAACCCGAGGCGCAGTAAGTTGTAAAAGAGCTGATTCAAGCCATGAAGGAACTACAATGTGTAGATATAAACGGTTACCAAACCTATAATTTAGATTGGGGAAGAAATCCCAAGAAAGGGCACCAATGAGAATAAGGGGATAATGCTAAGGACAGGGGCGGAGAACGAACCATTCCTTTTAGGGTGGGGACACCTCTCCTCGTTGTGAGGCCATGAGTGGGAATGAACCCCTCAAAAGGGCTTTCACTTATTAGAGATGCAATACGCTTTTGTTAGAGAATGGAAACTGTAAACTTGAGATTACCTTCGAACATATCAGATACACTTGAGTAATAAGGAAGGTTGCAGAGATAGACCCCATATCCAACACCCGGGATGTAAGAATTCGTGATCGTCAGAGATAAACATTGTGAGTGCACATTATGGCACGTCAAGTGATCAATGCTCAGAAGAGCTTGTGATTCAGTGGATGACTTCTTCAGGAACCAGTTAAATTACATGGTAAGCAACGTCATAAGGATGAAAGAATGCGAGGGAAATCAGCCTATTTACGAATCTACGATTTAAGCAGAACATCTTCACATCAAGAGTCAACTATTTTACAACATGGTACGGCAACCGCCATACACCGGAATGAGAGAACTCCCAGTGTGTTTACACCAAGAAGGGATTGAGTATAAGGTAAGACATTAGAATAAGTGAGTAAGAGGTTGCACCATCAATGGGCAACGTGGTAAAGGCCAACTACCACGGTAGTAGTAGTTGTGAGTACAATATTTATATAAGGGGGATTAAGTCATGGTGCGCAGTAAAGCGACCATTATGTATGAGCCGTCAAATATCGACACAGAGGCAATGAGATTTATGAGTTAAGACCAATATAAGTAAGAAAACAAGATGGTAGACGAACTGCGCATTGATGCCAGTAGTCTGGACCTGGTTAGGTAAGATTTCACAGGAAGCACACTACCCATTCCTTAAGAAACTGGAAGTGCATTCCTAGTAGCATAAATATGAGAAACAAGGTAAGAGGCTCTACGGAAAGAGACCTCAATTATTAAGAGACCGAATCAGTACGGGATACAGAAACAGCTAGAGCATACAATACCCAAGAACACAGTAAATGGATTTCCCTTGATTAACTTCAAGAAGAACAATAAATGTTATTATGGAACGATGAAAGAGGAGATCGACAACAGAATACTTCATTATTAGCAATAGCTAAACGTGTGACGGACACTATGTGTTTACTAAAACGAGACGTGGGACGACTGCACCCCACAGGGGCTTGCAGGCCTAACACGCTCATCTATGAGTTAGTTGGGTAAGTAGTAATGTACCAGTAAGGTACCCCATGCATGTAACACCCCATCCAACAACAAACACATAACAACAATTTGCAGCGGAAAATATACTACTTCACATTACTTAACTCGTTGGTGTTACACGCCGTTAACCACCCACGTGGCTAACAAGGCTATTACATAAACATTGTACCGGTCTGATGGACTAGATTCCCGAGCGACTACACATTACTGACCCTTCCATTAACAATAGGAACAACATACACCTTCCAACTATACCGAGTATTCACAAACTAATGCCGATAACAATTTCGGTCTTACTACACCTACAGTATATATACAATTGAATGATTACCCATGTACAACTACTACCCCGTCCTACTCTCGAACAGCTTCCAGCTCCTTGAACCTGAAATAGGAAAAGAAGAGAAAGGGTGGCCCCCAAGGGGCTCAGCACCTTTGCTGGTATGGTAATCCCGCAGCCCACATGCTACCGGGCCACGCACAACTAATTGTCGTCTTAGCATGTGGTTGATTATTTTTAAATCATACATGCAACTGTAAACACACACACATAATCATTTCGCCTCAACGGGCTCAACAAACGGATAATATATCCTTACTTAATAAGTCACTCATGGTATTCATTATCCCTAGAGTGTTCCTCCTCTAATGGAGCTACTTCCTTAATAGACGACACTTACCCTTAAATCGGGTTATCCTTAAACGCCTCTTATCACAAACTGGGAATCATATCCATGATCCACACACTCCATATCTTACACCATATAACATTCCTCACATAACAAAACATAACAACACTTCCACGTTTCGACGTGCACAAGATAACATTGCAATAGGAATTACTTACAATGACATCACATAACATAACGGGAACGGTCCTCTTAGGAACCGACCCAAACATAGTTAAATCACTGGTGAGCCTAGAGAATGGTGTCACCCTCATGGTAAGCTCGTTATACAACAACAACACTCATTACCGTCCTAATAGTCGGACGAGTAACTTAAGTTAAGATGGTTCGGGTTTGGAGGCCTGAACACATCACACAAACACATGTTCCCCCTAAACCGATCATAAGTCAGAATAGCTAAGCTTTGGAGTGAGCTATGGGAGATCATAACCCGTGAGGGAAACAACCATAACAAAGAGAAGGGTAAGGCTAAGAAGGATACCCTCTCCCAAACAACGCGCGACCGGCCAAACCGGATTCCTCACCACTGTTAGTACATACTTACTTTAGATATTAGTTAGAACCCCACTATGGAGTCTATCATAACTACACACCTTACAGTATTACAACTGGGTTAAACACACAAGGGAGATCCCTACATTCACATACACATATCACACAATTAACACACGCATAGCCGTGGTTAGTACGTCCCATGGTTCGGGTCGTTTACTCCGAATACCGAACTCTCATGTGATCCTAGCTCAGTTAACTAAGGTTAACACTTCCGAGGTTAAATGGTATCGGAGTTGTACACGCCACATAAATGAATTACTGTAAACTCATTACATGTTTAATCTTACAACGTGGCAAACATACAGAAAAACACATTGGCATACAAGCCGGTGTAATCCGGTAGGACACAGGTTGTAAGAAAACCATACCTGTCACCGGGGTCCACTTTATCATGTCCACTTATGTTCCTCGAGCAATTCTCGAACAACTGATAATATTACATGTACTTTTATTAACATCGGGGTAACATGATTGTTTAAAGTCTAATGCTTAAAACTTTCCCCCGTTAACTTAGTTACATAACTTTACATTTTAACTTGTTTTACTTTTACATTTCAATACATTTCATTTTATAACCTTAAACATTTAAATCATCTTACTTAACTTAATCTCTTAAGTCCTTTTATAATTATTTTTCTAATCATCAATACTCTCTTAATGGCATACCACTAATACCACTTAACATTCTTAAAATTTAATTTAATTAATTTTTTTTTTAAGGTCCGACCGACCCACCGACCGACCCACCCCCTGGGTAGGTCGGCTGCAGAGATCATCTAAGTTCACAGTTTCAGCCCGACCGACCTAGACTGGGGTCGGTCCCCTGGGTAGGTCGGCTGCAGAAACTTCCTAAGAATTGTCCAAATTGTTCCAAACTTTTCCTTAAGTCTCCCAATGTGTTGCAACACCATATGACACCTCAAACACACCTTTAGCCATGTACTAAACTCTTTAAATCACACACCAAAACCATCTTATCATTCACAAATTCCTTACAAAATTCTTAGCACTTGGAATGTTTCCTCCTTAAGATTTCTAAGTGGTATTTCACCAATATTGACCACTTTACCAAGGTGTTTCCTCTACACCTTACATCATCTCTCAAATTTCTTTTCTTACAAACTAAATCTCCTTTTTCACATCTTACCTAAACATCACTTCTTCCTTGTACATCAACATTCCTAAACCTTAAACAAACTTCTCCAAGACTTGAATACACTCTCAAAAACACACATTGAATTCCTAGAACTTCCAAGATAATACCTAAATCCTTGCATCACCCTAAATCACCTTAATACATGTTTTCTTCACTAGAAAACACTTGTTCACCTTTAACACTTCCTAGTTCACCAAAACTTGTTTAAATCACTTAGAACTTCTTATACATTTTCCAAATTTGGCCACAGCTTCTCTTGTATATACTCACATCCAAACACTTAGGTTTTTACCTTATTTCATTCAAACACCTAAAATCCATCAAACACATTTTATACACAAACTTCACACATTTAGCACTACATCACAATATAGTGCATAAGCTTAAATTGCTTGGCACTTAGGCCCTTAAATAACATGGCTCTTAGGCCCTTAAATTGCATAAACCTTAAACACTGAATTTCCCACATAAGTAATGCCTTTGACCTGCAAATACACCCAACAATACATATGCCCTTAATAAACTCCTTGAGAGCATTTCTCTAGGTCATTCACCATTGGCTCCTTAGGTATTTTCCATAAGAAACACAAGCTCATTTCTTCTAAGGCTTTTAAACCACATTAGGTTAACACATTTACCTCTTTTCTTTCAAGACTACCCACTTGTTTTTCTTTGTTCTTCCTTGATAGAAAATCGGCAAGGGCTTTTTATCTTGTCAATCTTCTAATCAATACACATATAAGGGTAATGAGCATTAAGTTTAATACTCCAACTCATAGTTAAACCCTAGGTTTACATATGTGTCTTAAAACACCAAAATTTGATGATTACCTTTGGAATTCGGAAGAGAGCTTGGTTAAGTAGCAAGATAGGACTCCTCCTAGTCCTTTGAAGTTTGAATTAAGCTATGAAGAGAGCAAGAAAAAGCACCATTGTGAGGTGAATTTTCGGACACATACAAAAATGAGAGGAAACTTAGATTTTCTTTGGTTTTTGTTACCTTGAAACAAAGGAGAATGACAATATGAAAGAAGATGAGCTTTTCCCCCTTCAATGGAGATTCTTCATGGCACCAAAATGGAGTTCTTGAAGATTTGAAAAGATAGAAGTGAAGAGCTTGGTCTAACTAAGACAAATATGGTCTTAGAATTTGATTTGGAGCATTAATGAACATTTGGAAGACAGCAATGAAAGTTAAAGAGAGGTGCTGCACCATGATGAACGGTTTTGGTTGGGATAATGGAGGAAGATGAGGTGGGAACAAGAGGAAATGAAGAAAGGTGAGGAGAGGGCAAAGTTTTGAAGATATTTATGTATAAAGCAAATAGTAACTTTACTTTATTTTCTTTTACTTTTCTTAGTTGGATGGCCAAGTATGGTGACTCACACCACTAAAACCGTGCCCCCTTACATATTAGAAGGGTATAATAGTCTTTGTTGACCAATTTAATTACTTATAACAACATATGTTACAAACTAGCTTATTTTAGTTACTATTCACTAAAAACAAGGCACATAGAAGTGAAATTTTTGATTTCCCATTGATATAGACTTCCAAATGTGATACTATATAGTACACATGTTAATTAAAGAGTAATGATGGACATTTAGCCATTCAAAACTCATTTACAAGACAATTTTTCAAAAACGTGCTTTAAGACTCCTTAAAGCACTTTTTGTGTTTTAACTTGTTTTCAAGCTTGGTTTTCTTTGGTAATTGATTTAATATGTTCATTAACATATTTATAAGGTATAGGTATGACCATTAGGTCTTATACAAATTTATCCCAAGCTTAGAGCACATTTTTGCTCTTATTGACTTTAAGGTATTTATTGTGTTTTGTTTGGTTCCAATGTCTACCAAGGTTTCCTAAGGACTTAATTAGCCCTATTAAATCATAATTGAATATTATTAAGTCTTGGTAGGCTCTTTGGGTCCTAACCAAGTTCACTCATAGCTTAGAGCATGTTTTTGCTCCAACTGTGTCTTAGTGCTTTATTGCATTTTACTATGATTTAAATTGTTCACTGATGTTTCTAAGGCACTTTTTAGCCTTTACATACCATAGTTTGATATTTAAACCACATATCAAGGTTTGGGGTATTTCAATCTACCCCCTTAAAAGAACTTCGTCCTCGAAGTTTACACTTCCCACACATCATTAAATTAGAATACGGGGATTATACAGAAATAAACTTCTATAATCAAACACACTTTACATCACAACCTCGGACTTAATGGTCCGGGCAACACATTCACATCCATACATAACATAACATATTCATTTGATAACCTCGGACTCCATGGTCCGGGTATCTTAACAACATTACACACACATAACAACCCTTAGACTCTCTGGTCTTGGGTAACATAACAACATTTAGACACATAGGTCTATGTAACACAACACATTTAGACTCATAGGTCTTAATAGCATACACTTTAGGAACTCAAGATCAAAATAATATTCATTACACATACCACACAACATGTCAGAGCATGTATAGCAATCAAAAATATCCTTGATACACACTGTGATCCCGCAGAACCCGGTCGCGATGGACACCTTCCATCCCCGTGCCTTTGGGAGATTAAAACAATCACTTAAATTTGAAATTTTTCCCTGTGAGGTTAAGTAAGAAGACTTTAATTATGTAAAGTATCTATCAACGTCTTATAAATACCAATTGAAAATCCTTTTGAAAACACACACAACTCCAAGTCCAACTTAAGCTCTTTGCTTCTTTTCTTAGCGTGGTTATTTGTGACCACTTATAGGGAGTTTCAAGAGTCATCCAACCCTGATGTGATCAGCATTAGTGTTGAACTATCCTTCCACCCCAATTTGTGTTCGGCTTCCCTTGATCACATGCAAATCAAGTTCCACCTCCCACTTCATTTTCAAGCATCAATTAAATCACTCATTTCCAATTTTCTATCTTTTAAATCATTCTAGTCATGATCATAACATCTCCAAGGGATAGGACTTCGTCTATCAGTTATTTCCATTCACTTAAATGTTGTTACCTAGGGAATCTCATTCTCACTAGGTTCTATGTCAGTTTCGTATTCTTTCATGAATCACTATATAGTATATATATACATATATATTTTATCAAAATACAACACACCATTTCACATTTATACACTGTCGGGGCTTTTGTTCCCCCGGGAGTTTCTCTACTCCCCACACTTGTACTATCACACACAGCTGTTAACAAATACACACACTTATCACAATGGTATTCGCATCTTCTGTGCGCAATTACCACAATTAAACCATGAATGAATGTGTATGTTTACGTAACACACACACCAATCATCAAAACAATAATATAATTTTGTGCTATGCACAATATAAGTCACATACACTACGTACACTTGTACGGTAATATACACTAAGTGGTTTTGCGCTCTACCCCCTTAAAAGGGATTACGCCCATGTAATCAATCACTAAACATTGGCTTATAATGTTCTGCCGTCGTGAAGTGTTTTAACTTCCACGCGGTCTATTACACAATGGATTCTGATTAGAGGATCTTAACCATATTGGCGGTTTAGTTCCTAAACCAAGAATTCTCATTGGAGTTTGTTTAAACTCTTAGTTGGTTTCGATTCTGGCCTGTTAGGCTTCTAGGCGTTAATAATTAGCCATTCACTCATGTTCACCATGTACATTCAACACTTGAATCACTGCTCACTAGTTTCTGCTGCGAAACTCTAATAACTGTAGAGCTTAATTGCTCCCTTTTGTTATTCTTACTGTATTGTACATCCCCAATTGTCACCTTCATCTTGGTAACAATGGTTTCTCAACCGACGCGTGGTATCTCTTACCGTTAGCGAATTCGGTGAGTTATACACTTTCTATCCACTTCCATAACAATTTACTGTGTATACCACTATGTATTTCACAATGATTGACTTGTTCCCTTCCGACTTACAGTCGGTTGAGATTGAGCTACTACCTAGTGTGTAGTGCTCTCTCAGGTATTTACAACATTTGGGGTATATTCCATACCGATATTTGGCAGTTTGCTGCTATAGTCACTTGCTGTTACTCATGTCTCCACATTTGGTTTTGTACAAGTACTCCTTTATTGGTGCGGCCTTGCATTTCCTATGCATCGGCCATTATAACATTATTCCTCTATAATTAACATGTTTCCAATTCCTAGCTATCCCACTCGATCATTACTGCGCAAGTGCAATACCAAAACACTCAGTCATACAGAGTGCAGAGGCGTAAACGCTTGACAGTAAATCCCTTATGCGATTCGCCATGGAATTCACACTGAGTTTCCTTATCACATAGTACCGACCATTGGCTTATTGCCCAGTCTGTGTATCATCACTTGCTTGCATGTCCATTGAGTTTAACTCATAACTGGTCTTATCTGCCACATCATTATTCAACAACACTTATACAACGGTCGCTTACTGCGCACCGTGCTTATTGTATAACACTAACTTACATGGTATTTATTGTCACATTAACTTCCACACATATACTTACATCATTCGTATTATGGTTCATCACTCATTTGGATGGCTACTGAATGCTCCTTGAGCATCGATCATTCGAGTCATAAGCCGGCATTATTCAGCTCGGTGTTTCACTTTATACACACATGTTACTAAGCTAACTGCTCTCTTTCAATAACAATATGGTCAATCCTTAACATATTTCTTGGGCTTGATACACATAACTACCGCTCCTGCGGTCTCACAATATCGAGAGGTATCCCCACTCTTAATGCAGTGGTTCGTTTACCACCCTATTCACTTATACAACATAAACTTCTACAATCAATTGAATTTATATAACATATCTTGCTTATGGCTTATGAGCCTTGTTTGCCTTGAGCTGGGCTCATTGTAGGCTGTCCACACATATGTACTTCTCTGTACAACATTACATGGTTTGGATATTATATTGAGCTCCATGACAAGGTCGTTACATCACGTTTCCTTTTACGGGATGCCCCTTAGGATTGTCAGTCCGTCTCCTGACAACTTATGTCTAAACTGGGTGTTGGTTTCAACCCTTGTGCTTCTGTCACGTTATTTCGAGCAACAATTGTTGATGTGAACACCCTTTAAGGATTGCTCCTGGGTGTTACTAAGTTATGCCTTTACATCTGGTTCACAGTTATTGGTATATTCAGTTAGCCACACCTTTTTGCGTTCTTAACTGGTTATTATCATTATCTTCTTCTGTGAAGATCAACATTTCCTGATTGTGTAGGTACTCATTCTGGGAGTTTCATCCCGTTCATTGCACATTAATGTGCCCACATTGGGCATCTGCCTTGCCATGCACAGGCTGGGTCTCGTTCCAGCTATTATGTTCATCCCTGAGGATCCTTAGGACATATACGATGTCTTTACATTTCAGTTAGTGTACTTCACACCCTGACTCTTAAACATTTCCTTGGAAGGAATTCACTAATTCCTTTAGTCTCGTTAACTTAACTGGGTTCCTTAGTTTCAACATTCCTGGTAATCCCTAGTTCTTGTTTGATTTATACTGCTGACCGTAGAACGGAGTCGACTACTTCCCGTGTTTCGGACTCCACTCGTATACATATGTGGGGTACCATACTGATACATTGCTACTTACCCGACTAACCCATAAGTAGGTCTGTCAGGCCCACAAGCTCCTATCGGAGTGCGGTCGTCCCACAATTCAGTTGGTACACTCGTAGTGTCCGTCACACGCCTAGGTGAAGTATTCTGTTGTCAACTCCCTTATATTGTCCCGTGACAATATTCATTCCTTGCTTCCCGAACTTAATCGAGGGAAAGTTTATCCACTGTTGTATCTTTATCAACTGCCCTTGGTTTTACTGGTTTGGTTTAAAAGAAGGTTTGAAAGAAGTGTTGGTCTGAAAGAAAATCTGGTTTTGAAAAGAAAAGGGTTAGATAAATCTGGGTTTGAAAGAAAATTTTCATGGTTTCACAACATCTTCTTACCTTAGCCAAGTCTAGCTTCTTGCTGACTGGTGTACTTCCAATTACAGGGGTTAGGCTAACAGGCCCTTCCACTGTTATGACGATCACATTTAACTTTATGGTACTTTACCAAATACTTTGTAGTGGTTATAACTTTCCCGAACAGCCCTGTTATAGCAGCACTTGCTATGGCAAGTGCGCCATGCTAACTGGCTATCGGTTTAACACATACCAGTTGTGGTATTGTTTTTACCCATACTGTCATCAGTGGCCTTGTTGGCCCTCACTGATCTTACTGCCTTGATAATAACTCTTCTAGGTGACTTCTCACTGTCCTCATATGATAATCATTAACTAGGGTGTTTCCCATTCTGGGAGACCCCCTCTTTTCTTAGTATTGTATTCACTTTGTAGCCCGTTCCACGTATTTGGGCACTACGTTGTAGTTCCCTTGTCGGTTGGTATACCGTTGGTGTATTATTTATCAACTGTGGTCCCGTAGACACTCGTCTCGGGTTTTATTAATCCATTTCTTGCCTGTTGCACGGTTGGTGCGTTGCAAGCTGGTTATCCTCGACTGCTCGGCATGTCGACCCAGGTTGCTGGAAATTCTATTCTTCTATACACAAGATTCTTCATTCTTCGCTATTAAATGCGGTTAACATTGTTCAGATGGAAACCGTCTCCGGGATTCTCAGTTTTCAGGATCTACCGTATGACAGGTTCTGTACCCTTAGAGGTATTCAATAACAGCCAGATCGGGTATTCCCGAGTAAGAGAGGACTTCCATCTCTCTGGCGTTGTTCCCAAGTTAAAAACAGGGATTGTGGAGGGCGGGAAGGATATAGTAGGTTTCCAGTATTCACTGGTAATACCTAACTAGCGTATCTCTCACGCTATCACTCAACCCTTAACCCAAAGTACTTAAATCCTAACTCGGTACTTCCTAAGCCCGGTAATTCAGTCAACAGAGCGATACTTCGCTCTGATACCACTTTTTGTAACACCCCATCCAACAACAACAAACACATAAACAATTGTGCAGCGGAAAATATCTACTTCACATTACTTAACTTGTTGGTGTTACACGCCGTTAACCACCCACGTGGCTAACAAGGCATTACAAAACATTGTCCGGTCTGATGGACTAGATTCCCGAGCGCTACACATTACTGACCCTTCCATTAACATAGGAACAACATACACCTTTCCACTATACCGAGTATTCACAAACTAGCCGATAACAATTTGGGTCATACTACAAACCTACAGTATATTCATACAATTGATGATTCCCATGTACAACTACTACCCCGTCCTACTCTCGAACAGCTTCCAGCTCCTTGAACCTGAATAGGAAAGAAGAGAAGGGTGGCCCCCAAGGGGCTCAGCACCTTTGCTGGTATGTAATCCGCAGCCCACAGCTTACCGGGCCACGCACAACATTGTCGTCTTAGCATTGTGGTTGATTATTTTTAAATCATACATGCAACTGTAAACCACACAACAATAATCATTTCGCCTCAACGGCTCAACAAACGGATATTATATCCTTACTTATAAGTCACTCATGGTATTCATTATCCCTAGAGTGTTCCCTCCTCTAATGGAGCTACTTCCTTAATATACGACACTTACCCTTAATCGGGTTATCCTTAAACGCCTCTTATCACAAACTGGAATCATATCCATGATCCACACACTCCATATCTTACACCAATAAATTCCTCACATACAAAACATAACAACACTCCACGTTTTCGACGTGCACAAATAACATTGCCATAGGAATTACTTACATGACATCACATAACATAACGGGAACGGCCTCTTAGGAACCGACCCCAAACATAGTTAACTCCTGTGAGGCCTCCTAGAGAATGGTGTCACCACCCTCATTAGCCGCTCTTGGTTCGGCACGATAACTTAATTAGATGGTTCGGGTTTGGAGGCCTGAACACATCACACAACACACATGTTCCCTCCATAAACCGTCATAAGTCAGATAGCTAAGCTTTGGAGTGAGCTATGGGAGATCATAACCCGTGATGGAAACACCATAACAAGAGAAGGGTAAGGCTAAGAAGGATACCCTCTCCCAAACAACGCGCTACCGGCCAAAACCGATTCCTCACCACTGTTGTACATACTTACTTTTAGATATTAGTTAGAACCCCCCTATGGAGCTATCATAACTACACCCACTTACAGTATTACAACTGGGTTCAACACCAAGGGAGATCCCTACTTCACATACACATATCACACAATTAACACCGCATAGCCGTGGTTTAGTACGTCCCATGGTTCGGGTCTTTTACACTCTGAATACCGAACTCTCATGTGATCCTAGACTCAGTTAACTAGGTTAACACTTCCGAGTTAAATGGTATCGGAGTTGTACACGCCAGTAAATGAATTACTGTAACTCATTACATGTTTAATCTTACAAGTGGCAAACATACAGAAAACCATTGGCATAAATCCAAGCCGGTGTATCCGGTAGGACACAGTTGTAAGAAACCTACCTGTCACCGGGGTCCACTTTAATCATGTCCACTTTATGTTCCTCGAGCAATTCTCGAACAACTGATAATATTACATGTACTTTTATTAACATTGGTGGTAACATGATTGTTTAAAGCTCAATGTCTTAAAACTTTCCCCCTTAACTTAGTTACATAACTTAATTTTAACTTGTTTTACTTTTACTTTCAATACTTTCATTTTATAACCTTAAACATTTAAATCATCTTACTTAACTTAATCTCTTAAGAGTCCTTTTATAATTATTTTTCTAATCATCAATACTCTCTTGGCATACCACTAATACCCTTAACATTCTTAAAATTTAATTTAATTAATTTTTTTTTTAAGGTCCTACCGCCCCCCGACCGACCCACCCCCTGGTAGTCGGGCTGCAGATCATCTATTTCACAGTTTCAGCCCCGACCGACCAGACTGGGTTCGTCCCCTGGGTAGGTCGGCTGCAGAAACTTCCCTAAAATTGTCCAAATTGTTTCCAAACTTTTCCTTAAGTCTCCCAATGTGGTTGCAACACCATATGACAACCTCAACACCACCTATTAGCCATGTACTAACTCTTTAAATCACACAAACCAAAACCATCTTATCATTCCAAAATTCCTTACAAAATTCTAGCACTTGGAATGTTTCCTCCTTAAGATTTCTAAGTGGTATTTCACCAATATTGACCCTTTACCAGTGTTTATCCTTCCTCTACACCTTACATCATCTCTCAATTTCTTTTCTTACAAACTAAATCTCCTTTTTCACATCTTACCTAAACCATCACTTCTTCCTTGTACATCAACATTCCTAACCTTAAACAACTTCTCCAGACTTGAATACACTCTCACAAACACACATTGAATTCCTAGAACTCCAAGATAAATAACCTAATCCTTGCAATCACCCTAAATCACCTTAATACATGTTTTCTTCACTATAAAAACACTTGTTCACCCTTTAACACTTCCTAGTCACCAAAACTTGTTTAAAATCACTGAACTTCTTATACATTTTTCCCAATTTGGCCCAGCTTCTCTGTATATACTCACCATCCAACACTTAGGTGTTTTACCTTATTCATTTCAGAACACCTAAAATCCATCAAACACATTTTATAACACAAACTTCACACATTTAGCACTACATCACAATAGTCAGTGCATAAGCTTAAATGCTGCACTTAGGCCCTTAAATAACATGGCTCTTATTGGCCCTTAAATTGCATAAACCTTAAACCTGAATTTCCCACATAAGTAATGCCGTTGACCTGCAACACCCCAACAATCATATGCTTAATAAACCTTGAGAGCTTCTCTAGGTCATTCACCATTGGCTCCTTAGGTATTTTCCATAAGAACACAAGCTCATTTTTTCTTCTAAGGCTTATCCAATTACTACATCCCTTTACTTTTTACACATTTACCCTCTTTTTTCTTTCAAGACTTCCCACTTGTTTTTCTTTGTTCTTCCTTGATAGAAAATCGGCAAGGGCTTTTTATCACTTGTCAATCTTCTAATCAATACACATATAAGGGTAATGAGCATTAAGTTTAATACTCCAACTCATAGTTAAACCCTAGGTTTACATATGTGTCTTAAAACACCAAAATTTGATGATTACCTTTGGAATTCGGAAGAGAGCTTGGTTAAGTAGCAAGATAGGACTCCTCCTAGTCCTTTGAAGTTTGAATTAAGCTATGAGAGAGCAAGAAAAAGCACCATTGTGAGGTGAATTTTCGGACACATACAAAAATGAGAGGAAACTTAGATTTTCTTTGGTTTTTGTTACCTTGAAACAAAGGAGAATGACAATATGAAAGAAGATGAGCTTTTCCCCCTTCAATGGAGATTCTTCATGGCACCAAAATGGAGTTCTTGAAGATTTGAAAAGATAGAAGTGAAGAGCTTGGTCTAACTAAGACAAATATGGTCTTAGAATTTGATTTGGAGCATTAATGAACATTTGGTGAGCAATTGAAGTTGGAGAAGAGAGGTGCTGCACCATGAACGTTTTGGTTGGGATAATGGAGGAATATGAGGTGGGAACAAGAGGAAATGAAGAAAGGTGAGGAGAGAGGCAAAGTTTGAAGATATTTATGTTATAAAGCAAATAGTAACTTTACTTTATTTTCTTTTACTTTTCTAGTTGGATGGCCAAGTATGGTGACTCACACCACTAAAACCGTGCCCCCTTACATATTAGAAGGGTATAATAGTCTTTGTTGACCAATTTAATTACTTATAACACATATGTTACAAACTAGCTTATTTTAGTTACTATTCACTAAAAACAAGGCACATAGAAGTGAAATTTTGATTTCCCATTGATATAGACTTCCAAATGTGATACTATATAGTACACATGTTAATTAAAGAGTAATGATGGACATTTAGCCATTCAAAACTCATTTACAAGACAATTTTTCAAAAACGTGCTTTAAGACTCCTTAAAGCACTTTTTGTGTTTTAACTTGTTTTCAAGCTTGGTTTTCTTTGGTAATTGATTTAATATGTTCATTAACATATTTATAAGGTATAGGTATGACCATTAGGTCTTATACAAATTTATCCCAAGCTTAGAGCACATTTTTGCTCTTATTGACTTTAAGGTATTTATTTGTGTTTTGTTTGGTTCCAATGTCTACCAAGGTTTCCTAAGGACTTAATTAGCCCTATTAAATCATAATTGAATATTATTAAGTCTTGGTAGGCTCTTTGGGTCCTAACCAAGTTCACTCATAGCTTAGAGCATGTTTTTGCTCCAACTGTGTCTTAGTGCTTTATTGCATTTTACTATGATTTAAATTGTTCACTGATGTTTCTAAGGCACTTTTTAGCCTTTACATACCATAGTTTGATATTTAAACCACATATCAAGGTTTGGGGTTTTCAATCTACCCCCCTTAAAAGAACTTCGTCCTCGAAGTTTACACTTCCCACACATCATTAAATTAGAATACGGGGATTACTTACAGAAATAAACTTCTATAATCAAACACACTTTACATCACAACCTCGGACTTAATGGTCCGGGCAACACATTCACATCCATACATAACATAACATATTCATTTGATAACCTCGGACTCCATGGTCCGGGTATCTTAACAACATTACACACACATAACAACCCTTAGACTCTCTGGTCTTGGGTAACATAACAACATTTAGACATAGGTCTATGTAACAACAACATTTAGACTCATAGGTCTTAATAGCATACACTTTAGGAACTCAAGATCAAATATATATTCATTACACATACCACACAACATGTCAGAGCATGTATAGCAATCAAAAATATCCTTGATACACACTGTGATCCCGCAGAACCCGGTCGCGATGGACACCTTCCATCCCCGTGCCTTTGGGAGATTAAAACAATCACTTAAATTTGAAATTTTTCCCTGTGAGGTTAAGTAAGAAGACTTTAATTATGTAAAGTATCTATCAACGTCTTATAAATACCAATTGAAAATCCTTTTGAAACACACACAACTCCAAGTCCAACTTAAGCTCTTTGCTTCTTTTCTTAGCGTGGTTATTTGTGACCACTTATAGGGATTTCAAGAGTCATCCAACCCTGATGTGATCAGCATTAGTGTTGAACTATCCTTCCACCCCAATTTGTGTTCGGCTTCCCTTGATCACATGCAAATCAAGTTCCACCTCCCACTTCATTTTCAAGCATCAATTAAATCACTCATTTCCAATTTTCTATCTTTTAAATCATTCTAGTCATGATCATAACATCTCCAAGGATAGGACTTCGTCTATCAGTTATTTCCATTCACTTAAATGTTGTTACCTAGGGAATCTCATTCTCACTAGGTTCTATGTCAGTTTCGTATTCTTTCATGAATCACTATATAGTATATATATACATATATATTTTATCAAAATACAACACACCTATTTTACATTTATACACTGTCGGGGCTTTTGTTCCCCCGGGAGTTTCTCTACTCCCCACACTGTACTATCACACAGCTGTTAACAAATACACACACTTATCACAATGGTATTCGCATCTTCTGTGCGCAATTACCACAATTAAACCATGAATGAATGTGTATGTTTACGTAACACACACACCAATCATCAAAACAATAATATAATTTTGTGCTATGCACAATATAAGTCACATACACTACGTACACTTGTACGGTAATATACACTAAGTGGTTTTGCGCTCTACCCCCTTAAAAGGGATTACGCCCATGTAATCAATCACTAAACATTGGCTTATAATGTTCTGCCGTCGTGAAGTGTTTTAACTTCCACGCGGTCTATTACACAATGGATTCTGATTAGAGGATCTTAACCATATTGGCGGTTTAGTTCCTAAACCAAGAATTCTCATTGGAGTTTGTTTAAACTCTTAGTTGGTTTCGATTCTGGCCTGTTAGGCTTCTAGGCGTTAATATTAGCCATTCACTCATGTTCACCATGTACATTCAACACTTGAATCACTGGCTCACTAGTTTCTGCTGCGAAACTCTAATAACTGTAGAGCTTAATTGCTCCCTTTTGTTATTCTTACTGTATTGTACATCCCCAATTGTCACCTTCATCTTGGTAACAATGGTTTCTCAACCGACGCGTGGTATCTCTTACCGTTAGCGAATTCGGTGAGTTATACACTTTCTATCCACTTCCATAACAATTTACTGTGTATACCACTATGTATTTCACAATGATTGACTTGTTCCCTTCCGACTTACAGTCGGTTGAGATTGAGCTACTACCTAGTGTGTAGTGCTCTCTCAGGTATTTTCAACATTTGGGGTATATTCCATACCGATATTTGGCAGTTAGTGCTGCTATAGTCACTTGCTGTTACTCATGTCTCCACATTTGGTTTTGTACAAGTACTCCTTTATTGGTGCGGCCTTGCATTTCCTATGCATCGGCCATTATAACATTATTCCTCTATAATTAACATGTTTCCAATTCCTAGCTATCCCACTCGATCATTACTGCGCAAGTGCAATACCAAAACACTCAGTCATACAGAGTGCAGAGGCGTAAACGCTTGACAGTAAATCCCTTATGCGATTCGCCATGGAATTCACACTGAGTTTCCTTATCACATAGTACCGACCATTGGCTTATTGCCCAGTCTGTGTATCATCACTTGCTTGCATGTCCATTGAGTTTAACTCATAACTGGTCTTATCTGCCACATCATTATTCAACAACACTTATACAACGGTCGCTTACTGCGCACCGTGCTTATTGTATAACACTAACTTACATGGTATTTATTGTCACATTAACTTCCACACATATACTTACATCATTCGTATTATGGTTCATCACTCATTTGGATGGCTACTGAATGCTCCTTGAGCATCGATCATTCGAGTCATAAGCCGGCATTATTCAGCTCGGTGTTTCACTTTATACACACATGTTACTAAGCTAACTGCTCTCTTTCAATAACAATATGGTCAATCCTTAACATATTTCTTGGGCTTGATACACATAACTACCGCTCCTGCGGTCTCACAATCGAGAGGTATCCCCACTCTTAATGCAGTGGTTCGTTTACCACCCTATTCACTTATACAACATAAACTTCTACAATCAATTGAATTTATATAACATATCTTGCTTATGGCTTATGAGCCTTGTTTGCCTTGAGCTGGGCTCATTGTAGGCTGTCCACACATATGTACTTCTCTGTACAACATTACATGGTTTGGATATTATATTGAGCTCCATGACAAGGTCGTTACATCACGTTTCCTTTTACGGGATGCCCCTTAGGATTGTCAGTCCGTCTCCTGACAACTTATGTCTAAACTGGGTGTTGGTTTCAACCCTTGTGCTTCTGTCACGTTATTTCGAGCAACAATTGTTGATGTGAACACCCTTTAAGGATTGCTCCTGGGTGTTACTAAGTTATGCCTTTACATCTGGTTCACAGTTATTGGTATATTCAGTTAGCCACACCTTTTTGCGTTCTTAACTGGTTATTATCATTATCTTCTTCTGTGAAGATCAACATTTCCTGATTGTGTAGGTACTCATTCTGGGAGTTTCATCCCGTTCATTGCACATTAATGTGCCCACATTGGGCATCTGCCTTGCCATGCACAGGCTGGGTCTCTGTTCCAGCTATTATGTTCATCCCTGAGGATCCTTAGGACATATACGATGTCTTTACATTTCAGTTAGTGTACTTCACACCCCCTGACTCTTAAACATTTCCTTGGAAGGAATTCACTAATTCCTTTAGTCTCGTTAACTTAACTGGGTTCCTTAGTTTCAACTATTCCTGGTAATCCCTAGTTCTTGTTTGATTTATACTGCTGACCGTAGAACGGAGTCGACTACTTCCCGTGTTTCGGACTCCACTCGTATACATATGTGGGGTACCATACTGATACATTGCTACTTACCCGACTAACCCATAAGTAGGTCTGTCAGGCCCACAAGCTCCTATCGGAGTGCGGTCGTCCCACAATTCAGTTGGTACACTCGTAGTGTCCGTCACACGCCTAGGTGAAGTATTCTGTTGTCAACTCCCTTATATTGTCCCGTGACAATATTCATTCCTTGCTTCCCGAACTTAATCGAGGGAAAGTTTATCCACTGTTGTATCTTTATCAACTGCCCTTGGTTTTACTGGTTTGGTTTAAAAGAAGGTTTGAAAGAAGTGTTGGTCTGAAAGAAAATCTGGTTTTGAAAAGTAAAGGGTTATATAAATCTGGGTTTGAAAGAAAATTTTCATGGTTTCACAACATCTTCTTACCTTAGCCAAGTCTAGCTTCTTGCTGACTGGTGTACTTCCAATTACAGGGGTTAGGCTAACAGGCCCTTCCACTGTTATGACGATCACATTTAACTTTATGGTACTTTACCAAATACTTTGTAGTGGTTATAACTTTCCCGAACAGCCCTGTTATAGCAGCACTTGCTATGGCAAGTGCGCCATGCTAACTGGCTATCGGTTTAACACATACCAGTTGTGGTATTGTTTTTACCCATACTGTCATCAGTGGCCTTGTTGGCCCTCACTGATCTTACTGCCTTGATAATAACTCTTCTAGGTGACTTCTCACTGTCCTCATATGATAATCATTAACTAGGGTGTTTCCCATTCTGGGAGACCCCCTCTTTTTCTTAGTATTGTATTCACTTTGTAGCCCGTTCCACGTATTTGGGCACTACGTTGTAGTTCCCTTGTCGGTTGGTATACCGTTGGTGTATTATTTATCAACTGTGGTTCCGTAGACACTCGTCTCGGGTTTTATTAATCCATTTCTTGCCTGTTGCACGGTTGGTGCGTTGCAAGCTGGTTATCCTCGACTGCTCGGCATGTCGACCCAGGTTGCTGGAAATTCTATTCTTCTATACACAAGATTCTTCATTCTTCGCTATTAAATGCGGTTAACATTGTTCAGATGGAAACCGTCTCCGGGATTCTCAGTTTTCAGGATCTACCGTATGACAGGTTCTCTGTACCCTTAGAGGTATTCAATAACAGCCAGATCGGGTATTCCCGAGTAAGAGAGGACTTCCATCTCTCTGGCGTTGTTTCCCAAGTTATAAAACAGGGATTGTGGAGGGCGGGAAGGATATAGTAGGTTTCCAGTATTCACTGGTAATACCTAACTAGCGTATCTCTCACGCTATCACTCAACCCTTAACCCAAAGTACTTAAATCCTAACTCGGTACTTCCTAAGCCCGGTAATTCAGTCAACAGAGCGATACTTCGCTCTGATACCACTTTTTGTAACACCCCATCCAACAACAAACACATAACAACAATTTGCAGCGGAAAATATACTACTTCACATTACTTAACTCGTTGGTGTTACACGCCGTTAACCACCCACGTGGCTAACAAGGCTATTACATAAACATTGTACCGGTCTGATGGACTAGATTCCCGAGCGACTACACATTACTGACCCTTCCATTAACAATAGGAACAACATACACCTTCCAACTATACCGAGTATTCACAAACTAATGCCGATAACAATTTCGGTCATACTACACCTACAGTATATATACAATTGAATGATTGCCCATGTACAACTACTACCCCGTCCTACTCTCGAACAGCTTCCAGCTCCTTGAACCTGAAATAGGAAAAGAAGAGAAAGGGTGGCCCCCAAGGGGCTCAGCACCTTTGCTGGTATGGTAATCCCGCAGCCCACATGCTACCGGGCCACGCACAACTAATTGTCGTCTTAGCATGTGGTTGATTATTTTTAAATCATACATGCAACTGTAAACACACAACACATAATCATTTCGCCTCAACGGGCTCAACAAACGGATAATATATCCTTACTTAATAAGTCACTCATGGTATTCATTATCCCTAGAGTGTTCCTCCTCTAATGGAGCTACTTCCTTAATAGACGACACTTACCCTTAAATCGGGTTATCCTTAAACGCCTCTTATCACAAACTGGGAATCATATCCATGATCCACACACTCCATATCTTACACCATATAACATTCCTCACATAACAAAACATAACAACACTTCCACGTTTCGACGTGCACAAGATAACATTGCAATAGGAATTACTTACAATGACATCACATAACATAACGGGAACGGTCCTCTTAGGAACCGACCCAAACATAGTTAAATCACTGGTGAGCCTAGAGAATGGTGTCACCCTCATGGTAAGCTCGTTATACAACAACAAACTCATTACCGTCCTAATAGTCGGACGAGTAACTTAAGTTAAGATGGTTCGGGTTTGGAGGCCTGAACACATCACACAAACACATGTTCCCCAAACCGATCATAAGTCAGAATAGCTAAGCTTTGGAGTGAGCTATGGGAGATCATAACCCGTGAGGGAAACAACCATAACAAAGAGAAGGGTAAGGCTAAGAAGGATACCCTCTCCCAAACAACGCGCGACCGGCCAAACCGGATTCCTCACCACTGTTAGTACATACTTACTTTAGATATTAGTTAGAACCCCACTATGGAGTCTATCATAACTACACACCTTACAGTATTACAACTGGGTTAAACACACAAGGGAGATCCCTACGTTCACATACACATATCACACAATTAACGCACGCATAGCCGTGGTTAGTACGTCCCATGGTTCGGGTCGTTTACTCCGAATACCGAACTCTCATGTGATCCTAGACTCAGTTAACTAAGGTTAACACTTCCGAGGTTAAATGGTATCGGAGTTGTACACGCCACATAAATGAATTACTGTAAACTCATTACATGTTTAATCTTACAACGTGGCAAACATACAGAAAAACACATTGGCATACAAGCCGGTGTAATCCGGTAGGACACAGGTTGTAAGAAAACCATACCTGTCACCGGGGTCCACTTTATCATGTCCACTTATGTTCCTCGAGCAATTCTCGAACAACTGATAATATTACATGTACTTTTATTAACATCGGGGTAACATGATTGTTTAAAGTCTAATGCTTAAAACTTTCCCCCGTTAACTTAGTTACATAACTTTACATTTTAACTTGTTTTACTTTTACATTTCAATACATTTCATTTTATAACCTTAAACATTTAAATCATCTTACTTAACTTAATCTCTTAAGTCCTTTTATAATTATTTTTCTAATCATCAATACTCTCTTAATGGCATACCACTAATACCACTTAACATTCTTAAAATTTAATTTAATTATTTTTTTTTTAAGGTCCGACCGACCCACCGACCGACCCACCCCCTGGGTAGGTCGGCTGCAGAGATCATCTAAGTTCACAGTTTCAGCCCGACCGACCCAGACTGGGGTCGGTCCCCTGGGTAGGTCGGCTGCAGAAACTTCCTAAGAATTGTCCAAATTGTTCCAAACTTTTCCTTAAGTCTCCCAATGTGTTGCAACACCATATGACACCTCAACACACCTTTAGCCATGTACTAAACTCTTTAAATCACACACCAAAACCATCTTATCATTCACAAATTCCTTACAAAATTCTTAGCACTTGGAATGTTTCCTCCTTAAGATTTCTAAGTGGTATTTCACCAATATTGACCACTTTACCAAGGTGTTTCCTCTACACCTTACATCATCTCTCAAATTTCTTTTCTTACAAACTAAATCTCCTTTTTCACATCTTACCTAAACATCACTTCTTCCTTGTACATCAACATTCCTAAACCTTAAACAAACTTCTCCAAGACTTGAATACACTCTCAAAAACACACATTGAATTCCTAGAACTTCCAAATAATACCTAAATCCTTGCATCACCCAAATCACCTTAATACATGTTTTCTTCACTAGAAAAACACTTGTTCACCTTTAACACTTCCTAGTTCACCAAAACTTGTTTAAATCACTTAGAACTTCTTATACATTTTCCAAATTTGGCCACAGCTTCTCTTGTATATACTCACATCCAAACACTTAGGTTTTTACCTTATTTCATTCAAGAACACCTAAAATCCATCAAACACATTTTATACACAAACTTCACACATTTAGCACTACATCACAATATAGTGCATAAGCTTAAATTGCTTGGCACTTAGGCCCTTAAATAACATGGATCTTAGGCCCTTAAATTGCATAAACCTTAAACACTGAATTTCCCACATAAGTAATGCCTTTGACCTGCAAATACACCCAACAATACATATGCCCTTAATAAACTCCTTGAGAGCATTTCTCTAGGTCATTCACCATTGGCTCCTTAGGTATTTTCCATAAGAAACACAAGCTCATTTCTTCTAAGGCTTTTAAACCACATTAGGTTAACACATTTACCTCTTTTCTTTCAAGACTTCCCACTTGTTTTTCTTTGTTCTTCCTTGATAGAAAATCGGCAAGGGCTTTTTATCACTTGTCAATCTTCTAATCAATACATATATAAGGGTAATGAGCATTAAGTTTAATACTCCAACTCATAGTTAAACCCTAGGTTTACATATGTGTCTTAAAACACCAAAATTTGATGATTACCTTTGGAATTCGGAAGAGAGCTTGGTTAAGTAGCAAGATAGGACTCCTCCTAGTCCTTTGAAGTTTGAATTAAGCTATGAAGAGAGCAAAAAAGCACCATTGTGAGGTGAATTTTCGGACACATACAAAAGAGAGGAAACTTAGATTTTCTTTGGTTTTTGTTACCTTGAAACAAGGAGAATGACAATATGAAAGAAGATGAGCTTTTCCCCCTTCAATGGAGATTCTTCATGGCACCAAAATGGAGTTCTTGAAGATTTGAAAAGATAGAAGTGAAGAGCTTGGTCTAACTAAGACAAATATGGTCTTAAAATTTGATTTGGAGCATTAATGAACATTGGTGAGCAATTGAAGTGGAGAAGAAGAGAGGTGCTGCACCATGAACGGTTTTGGTTGGGATAATGGGGAAGATGACGGTGGGAACAAGAGGAAATGAAGAAGGTGAGGAGAGGGCAAAGTTTGAAGATATTTATGTTATAAAGCAAATAGTAACTTTACTTTATTTTCTTTTACTTTTCTTAGTTGGATGGCCAAGTATGGTGACTCACACCACTAAAACCGTGCCCCCTTACATATTATAAGGGTATATAATAGTCTTTGTTGACCAATTTAATTACTTATAACAACATATGTTACAAACTAGCTTATTTTAGTTACTATCACTAAAAACAAGGCACATAGAAGTGAAATTTTTGATTTCCCATTGATATAGACTTCCAAATGTGATACTATATAGTAAACATGTTAATTAAAGAGTAATGATGGACATTTATCCATTCAAAACTCATTTACAAGACAATTTTTAAAAACGTGCTTTAAGACTCCTTAAAGCACTTTTGTGTTTTAACTTGTTTTCAAGCTTGGTTTTCTTTGGTAATTGATTTTAATATGTTCATTAACATATTTATAAGGTATAGGTATGACCATTAGGTCTTATACAAATTTATCCCAAGCTTAGAGCACATTTTTGCTCTTATCGACTTAAGGTTTATTTATTGTTTTGTTGGTTCCAATGTCTACCAAGGTTTCCTAAGGACTTAATTAGCCCTATTAAATCATAATTGAATATTATAAGTCTTGGTAGGCTCTTTGGTTCCTAACCAAGTTCACTCATAGCTTAGAGCATGTTTTTGCTCCAACTGTGTCTTAGTGCTTTATTGCATTTTACTATGATTTAAATTGTTCACTGATGTTTCTAAGGCACTTTTTAGCCTTTACATACCATAGTTTGATATTTAAACCACATATCAAGGTTTGGGGTATTTCAATGCATGTAAACGAGTGGTGTAAGGAACGCGGGAAGTAGTCGACTCCGTACCACGGACAACGACGCAAGATCAAACAAGAGCAGCTACTACCGCAAACAGTCGAAGAGAAGAATTCAGTTGAACCAACAACACAAAGGAATCAGAGAACAAATAATTAAGGGCTATGAAGTGCGAAGAGCACGAATTGTTAAGCATAGACATTGGACATGTCTTAAAGTGTTAAGAGATTAAACTGTAAAGCGCAATAAACACTAACCAGTAGTTTCAGATTAAGAATAATCCTCTGACCAAGGGTCAAATGGAAAGAACAATTTAGACACTTGAAAAAAAACTAAGAATACAAACATTAGATCTCCAGGAAGACTGGATAGACGAGCTACAACTCATCAAGGCCGTGTATATATAAAGATAACACGTGACCATTGAGGGACCTTTAGTGCTAAACCATAAGCACACAAGAGAAAGATATACAATACTGTAAAAAGGATAAGATAGGCAAATAAGCCTAAAACTATTAGAGTCGTGCAGCGGAAGCTAGCAGATCAGTACCTTTGAGGTTAGACCAAACTAAGATCAGAATATGGTATAAGTACCGTTAAGAATCCTCGATGCAGAGACTAAGTCAATAGCATAGTATGACCCTCTGATCGAATTATAAGTGAGTTAGACGACATGGAAGCTAGAATGCTTGGTGAGAATTAGACATCTTGAACTTATGTTCAAGGATGATATAATGTTGATTACGTGGGCGTAATCCATTTTAAGGGGGGTAGAGCGAAAACCGCTTAGCTTATGTTTGTGTACAGAGTACATAAACTACGGTGTGCATAGCACAAAATAATTTGAGAATATGTTTTACATAAACATTTTGAGATAAAATCACGGTTATTGCACACAGAAGATGTGAATACCATACACATTAAGTGCCTATCTTGTTAACTCCGGTATGAGTACAAGTTAAGAGAATTAAGGAGGAGGTTTAAGGAGACTTAAGAAATAAGAATATATGAGGTATGAGTCGATATGAGACTATGTGTGAGATAAGAATAAGATAACACAATGGAATACTGTTCGATATGATTATGAGTTAGGTAATAGTAATGCGATGTGGTATGAGACGGTGGAAGTTGGTATGAGACTGATATAGAACTTAGTAGGAATTTAAGTCTTGAGGTAATTACTAAGAGATGTATTGATTATGATTAGAAGAACTAAGAAGATAGAAAATTGGACATGAGTGAATTATCTGATGTTTGAAAATGACGTGGGAGGTGGAACTTGATTTTCTAGGGATCAAGGGAAACCGAACACAAATTGGGGTGGAAGGATAGTTCTACACTGATGCTGATCACATCAGGGTTGGATGACTCCTGAAACTCCCTACTAGTGGTCACAATTAAATCACCCTAAGGATAGAGGCATTAGGATAAAATGAGATTGGAGTTGATTGTATTTTTAATTAGAGGAATTATTCCTCACATGACCTCGTTAAAAGGATTACCTTTTTACTGAGTCTCGCCTATGAAGTCGAGGACGCACGAGCCTTTGTCTTCGGACCGGTGACATGGGGAGAGCAGAGTGTTTTGTATTCTGGCCCATGGTGACGAGGACGAATGAGCCATTGTCTATAGACCGGTGACATGGGAGAATACGTTGGAAATTATGTGAATGTTTTAATCATCAAAAGGAACAAAGAGAATTTTGAGTGTTATACATGCTTAAGCATGTTGTGTGATATTTAAGTATAAGACTATGGCGGATCTAATGATCCAATGAGTTTAAGTATACATAAGTATGATCTATATGATCTATGGAATGAGGTAAGACATGTATTCTAATAAGATAAGATGCATGGGAACTTTGGGGACAAAGTTCTTTTAAGGGGGGTAGATTGAAATACCCCAAACCTAAGTATGCTAAGTAAACATCAAATTATGATGTAGTAAGGCTAGAATATGCCTTAGAAAGATTGGTAGACGATTTAAACCAAGGAAAACACAAGAAAGTGCCTTAAGGGCAATTTGGGCAAAAACATGCTCTAAGCTTGGAGTGACTTTGATTAGCACCCAAATACCATTATAAGACTTTAGTAATATGCTAATGGACATTTTAAATCAATTATCAAAGAAAACCAAGCTCAAAAACAAGCTTAAACACAAAATGTGCTTTAAGACTCCTTAAAGCACCTTTTTCAGAAATTGTCTTAGAATTGAGTTTGAGTGGCTAAATTCCCATCATTAGTCTTTAATCAACATGTGTACTAATTAGTATCACATTAGGAAGCCTAAATCAATGGAAAATCAAAAATTTCAGAAATATGTGCACTAATTTGTGAATAGTGCCAAATAGTGACTAGTTTAGTCTTTAATCACTTAAGTCTAATTAGTTGGTCAAACAAGACCATGACTTGCCTTAATTAATAGGGGGCCGGTTTTATAAGGGAGGATGAGTCACCATGAGTAGTCAAATTATGTTATAAAGAAGAGGAAAAAGTAAGAAGTTACTATTTGCTTTTAAAAGCAAAATATATCTTATAAGCTACCTTTCTTCTTCTCTCTCTTCATTTCTCTTCTTCCCACCGGTTGCACTATCTTCTTCCTCCCTTCATTCACGTAGGAGCAGCCCCCATGGTTGCCTCACCTTGCTTTGTCCATAACTTGCTCATTTTAGCTCCAAATCAAAAACTAGACACATATTATTCTTAGTTAGCTCAAGCTCTAGCTTTCTATCTTTTCAAAATTGGGAAAGCCTCATTTTGGAGCCATGGGAAAACTCCATTGATGGAGGAAAATCAAGTTTGAAGAGCTCCTTTGGTTCTCCATTCGTTCAAGGTAATGAAAGTGAAAGAAAAATCAACTTTCCATCCTTTTTCTTAGATGGCCGAAAATCATCACTCATGGGGCTTTGTTTTTATGCCTTGTTCTAGCTTGTTTTATTCACCAAGGACTAGTGGAGTTCCTCTTTCATTCAATGCCCAAGTCTACTTTGAGACTTCAAAGGTAATCATCCACTTTTATACCTTAGAACACATTTTAACCTAGGTTTTCATTCCTTAAGGTTAGTGTATTGTTTAGCACTCATGTGAGTCATTGAATATTGATTAGAACATTGGCAAAGGAAATTTAAGTGGTGGCCGATATTCATTCAAGAAGAAGGTCTAAGGAGGAAGATAAGATAAGCTTGAGAAAACAAGGTAAATTACTTACCTAATGGTGGTTTAAGGTTTAAGGAATGAGTTTTAGATAAGTACTATTGTGGCTTAGAGCTTACATTATGCAATGGGTTATATAACCTAGGAAAAACAATTTGAACAAGCTTATGAACTTGTGACTAAGGAGCCAATGAGAATGAGTTAGTAATATAAGTTTAAGATGAGTTTAAGAGCATTATAACTACTATGAGATTGATGGGTGTATTTTCAGGTTGAAAGCTTTATATGTGGGAAATTCAGTGCTTAAGTTTAAGTCATTTAAGGGCCTAAGAGCCATGCCATTTAAGAGCCTTAGTGCTATGCAATTTAAGATTATTGCAATATATTGAGTTTGTTGTGAATGAGTTGGTTTGGGTGATGAGATATGATGAGAAAGAACTTGATGTGTGTGAGATGGTTGAATGAGGAAAATAATGTGTTTAGGCATGATAAGATACTAGAGAAGCTATGGCGAAATTTGAGTAGAAAATAAGTGTGTAGGTGATGGTGGTGAATTAATATGACCTAGGATTTACTAGGAGTCATACAAAGGAATTTGAGTGGAAATGAGTTAACTAAGGAGTTCTTGAGGTTTAGAATGACCTAGGATGGTCTATGAGGAAATTAGAGTTTAGATGGGTGTATTGAACACACCAAAGTCATGGTATGAGGAATGGTAAGACTTGTGCAAAAAAAATCTGGAGGAAATGATGTATAATGCTTTGAGATGATTTAGGTATGAACTAAGAGTAGAACAATGAGAGTTTCGGGAAGTTTGTGTAAGAGGTGGTGATGTTAGTGGTGGACTAGTAAGGTTTAGTTTAAAATGGTAATGTGTGGATTTGGGTGATGGAAGTGAAAATTGTAGGAGAATGTTGTAAGTCGTTAAGGAAAATGACTAGAAACATATAAGGGTGTATGATCATGAGAATGGTGAGTAAGTTGCATAAAAGAAGTGGAAATGTCTAAGGAGGGTGTTGCATGGTTAAGGTAAATGAAGAACAATGTCAAGGTAATAAGGTAATGGAAAGAAATGTATAAGTAAGCTTAAGAGTTTAAGAGTGATGAGTAACCAAAGGAAAGGAGAGGAATTGGTACATGGAAATGCAAGATAACCTTGGAGGGTTTAGCAAAGCAAAGATGTAATGTAATGATGTTAAGGAGGAGTTATATGGGTTGAGAAGAAACACTTTGGTTAGTTGAAGTTTTAGATAAAATGTACATGTTGGAAATATAAGGAATTAATTAACAAGTGTTAGGGATTTCTTGCAAGGATTGAGCAAAAGGTTGGAATGATCTTTGGAGGTTATTTTAATGAGTTTAGAGGATGATTAAAGGTGGGTTTAAGGGTCTAAATGATGTTAGAACACATTAGAAGGCTTTAGGAGAAGTTTGGTGAAGATTTAACAATTTTTGGACATGTTCTGGTAGCGTCCGACCCAGGGGTCCGACCCAAGTTTGGGTCGGACGACCACTGTTAGACGCCAGTGAAGTGTTTCTGGAATGGTCCGACCCAGTTGGTGGGTCGGACGGTGGGTCGGACGGAGGAGTTTTAAAAGACGGGAGGACTTCTGGAATGGTCCGACCCAGTTGGTTGGGTCGGACATGGGTCGGACAAGTGGAGTTTTTCAAACCCGAAGTTTCTGGAAGGGTCCGACCCAGTTGGTGGGTCGGACGGTGGGTCGGACGACCCTTAATACTTAAAAAAAAAAAAAGAAACCCTAAGAGAGTTTAGTGGTATTGAGGGTACCCCATTGAGGAGGCAAAGATTACTAGAGGTATAAAAACCTAGGGGATTAAGTTAAGTATAAGCTTAAAGCTTTAAGGTTAAGTTTGTAAGATTAAGTTGTAAGACTTAAGAGGTGTTAGGTGGAGATCATTAAGGGTTAAGTAAGTTAAGTAAGATAAGTAAGTTGAATTGGGTTAAGTGATTAACAACCTAAAACTGGATGAATGTTTTAGGACTGAGAAATTGGACTCCGGAAGAGATTAAGCAACCGAACGACCAATGTTGAACGGTACAGTTCTTCTTGTGACCTGCTTGCTAACGAGGTGTCCCTCGACTTGTGTGCTATTTGTTTTTGTGTGCTCACTAAACAAGATAAAGCATACAACCGGAATATTATGTTTATTGTATTGTTGTGTGATGTTTGAAAACTAACACAACATACCGTGAGAACTTACTAACCAACGTTTAGTAAGGAATTGAGTGAGACTAAGGAACGCTCCCTAATATGAGTTTGATATAAACCGAAAGAGGTTAACCAACAAATATGGTCTTGAGACTACTACTAACTGGATCTTAAGGGGGGGAGTGAGGAACCCGAGACTGACTCCGGTCACGCATGCTAAGGAAAGGGGGTCGGTGTCTATAGCAGATCCGACTTCCGCTTAAGGACTAGTCCCCGGACTAGTAGCCTTGGGTCGGTTGGCCGGCTCGGCTACATTGGACATCCAGTCCAAGGTAGGTGGCTTTAAGATGGCGTGGGGGGATCTAGCCTGCATCCCCAACAATTTAAGAATGTTGTTTATTGCCGGTAAGTGTCCTACTGCTGGCTAGGGTTAACCAAGCCCTACAAAAATAAACAACGAACTAAGGGCTAACCTGTTCCCAATGAGAGAACGGTTGGCATACATAAGGTAAGGTTAAGATAAGTTGCAACCATTCCTCTTTAAAGGATGGTTTGTATTATTAAGACTAAGATAAGTTACATCCACTCCCTTTTAAAGGATGGTTGTTTCCAAGATTAAGATAAGACTAAGATTGAGGTGAGATAAGGATGGACTAAGATTAAGAGGAAATATAACTTGAGGAGTTAAATAATTAACTCTCTAATTAAGGGAACACATTTAAGTCGTTCATTGTGTGTGAACTTTGATTGTTCAAATTTGGTTTGTTGTTTACTGCACTTACTATTACGTTGTGCATCTAATTAACCTCCATGCTATCGACAATTAGTCGTCGTAGCCACGTTAGCTTGGGGGCCATGAGAGGATCATACCAGCATTCGTGCTGACCCCCTTTGGGAGCTGTTTTTACTACACAGGTGAACATCAGGAGGCGGCCGTCGCGAGGGTAAGAAGGGGTACAAGTGTTACGGGTTAAGCGTGGCCTACGAGTTGTGCATGTACACTCGTATGGCAATTGAGTTAGTAAGATGTATAGGATGTGAGGGGATTGTAAGAAGGATATGTAATTGGTTAAGGTTGTTATGTACTAATGTTCAGTATATTCTGTAGTCAGACCGTGGCAAGGTCCTGAAGTGTAAAGAATTCCGCTGTGACATGTATATATATATGCTGTTAAGTTGCGAGACCACATTTGGATTGAGTTGGGGTGTTACATTAAGTCTCATCTCCAATCATTCTCTTACCCTAGCTCATTCCAGCCGAGCTCACTCACCTTCCAAACTCTCTCAACCGATGCTCTTGAGTTGGGAAGGTAGATCCATCTACTAAGCTTCTAAGGGAATGTTTTAAGGTCATTTTTAGCTCTTTTTCTTCATCTCTTCACTACCAACACTTAGATCTCGTGGCTAATCAATTTATATTGCTTATTCTCAGTGTTTTAAGGTTAGAACATCAACCAAATTCGGCTGAAGCAAGTTAGGAGACCAAGGTTTCTCAAAATCTCACTTTAAGGTAAAAACATACCTTAAGCTTCTCTACTCTTCATCCGATTTTCATCCTCTGATTTTTATGAGTTTATACACTCATAATCTTCATATTTACATGTTCAATCAGTTGGTTAGCCATTTGGAGCAAGGGTGGTGGAGATTCAAAGGAAATACCCTTCTTTAAGGCATTTTTCCAAGGTAAAACCTAATAACAAGGAAGCTTGTTGTTGTCTAGCTATTTCCTATGTCTATGTAACACCCCATCCAAGCCTATCGTGGTTATCGCAATCTGAACACTTATTCGAAACGTCGCAGCGGAAATAACAACACCTGGACCTTGCCACGGTCTGATCGATAGAATATACCGGTTAAATACTTACAATACTTATCCAAAATCACTTACCCAACTTAAACATCAATATTCTCAATACCACAACCAACCGAGTACTAGTATCTCAAACGTCAAACTTACAACATTTATAAAGTCGGGTGCACAGGCGCAACCCGAACTCAAAATAAATCCCCACCTAAGTCTAACCGCTCCTACTCTCGTAGTGCGTCCTCATGGGCCTCTTACCTGCAAGTGTAAAAATAGCCCCCGAGGGGGTCAGCACGAATGCTGGTACACCCTCTCATGGCCCCCAAGCTAACGGGGCTACGACGACTAATTGTCGATAGCATGGAAATTGATTACATACACAAGCATAATATGAAGTGCAATAACAATAACCACAGATGAACATATATAGTTCACAAGCAATGAACGGCTCAAGCGTTCCCTTAACAAGTGGGTTAGTAACCCCCCCTTAGTCCTCATTTCCTTAATCTCAGTTCCTTACCTTACCTTAATCTTAATCTCAATCTTAATCTTAATCTCAGTATACAAACCTTTCCTGGAAGGGATTGGTTGTAGCTTAATTCGAACCTGGGATTTAGGTGATCCCACCGCACCATCTTAATGCCACCTACTCTGGACGGGAGTCCAGCGTAGCTGAGCCGGCAACCGGCCCTAGGCTACAAGTCCGAAGACAAGTCCTTAAGCGGAGGGCGGATCTGATTCAGATACCGTCCCCCTTTTCCTTAGCATGCATGACCGGAGATCGGTCCCGGGTTTCCTCACTCAAGTTCCAGTTAGTAGACATCTTAAACACCATGTGCTAGCTAAGCCTTATCGGGCATTAACCAACAACCATCAACTTAACTCTTATTCTTAACTCAGTAAGTACTAAACTTGGTTAGTAACAATCTCAAGCCTCGCGGGTTAGTGTAAATATAACACAATCACAACGAGAACAATATAACCGGTTGCATGCTTTATCTTGTTTTAGTCATAGCAAATAAACAGATAGCACACAAGCCGAGGGACACCTCGTTAGCAAGCAGGTCACGAAAAGGATTGTACCGTTCACCGTCGACGATCGTTTGGTTTATCTCCTTCCAAGTCCCAATTCACAAAGCCTAGAACATTGATTCAGTTTTAGGTTATTATCAATCCAACTCAATAGAATTACTTAACTTTCCTAGACATCAACTTTTACCCATTGCTTTTCACTAAGCCTTATGGTTTTTAACTTGACTCTTAAGTACATCATCTCCTCATTATTTATTACACTTACTCTCCCACTTAATGACCATCACACCCACCAAACAAGTCCTTAACAATCTCATAACATCCATACTTAATTATCCCCATCATTTCCTAACCTTAAACAAGGTTTTTGGTCCATACAGTGGCCTGTCCGAACTTGTGTCCGGACTTCCAAGTTCGGACACAAGCCGTGACTTTAGACAGAAATCAGACACATGTCCGAACTTGTGTCCGGACTTCGGAAGTTCGGACATGAGTCGAGGAAAATCCTAACCAGAAATCCATACGTCCGAACATGTGTCCGGACTTCCAAAGTTCGGACACAGTTCGAGGATAATCCCTAAGAAATAACAGGTGCGTCCGAACTTCCAAATTCGGACGGTAGTTCGGACACTACCTAAAATCCAGAAAACTGTAAGCGTAACAGGGCATGTCCGAGCTTCCAAGTTCGGACGGAAGTTCGGACGTGCCATTATACTCAATTTCTAAGCCTTTAAACACTTAACCAAATTCCTCCAAAGCCTCCAACCCTTATAGTATCTTCTCCTAAAGCCTCTTAATGCTTCCTAACACATTTGGCACCCTTAATCCACCTACAACATTCATGGAACTCATTTTCTAATTCCTTAAGCCTTCTTATTTCCTTGTGAATTTCCTTACACTTACACACATTTTGTACTAGGTTTCTAATGGTGTTTCTCACCTATGATAACTACTATCCCAAATGTTTTTCTCCTTTCTTAACATCATCTCCCAAGCATCTTTCTCCTTCTAAACTCTTTTATGCATCTACTTAAAGTTCCTTCACAACCTAAATCCTTCCTAGTTGCTTACCAACTTTTACCTAAGTTCTAAATACTCAAATACATTCTATTGATTCATAATCCTCCATGGTGACCTAAGTCATTATAAGTCATTAAAACACCCTAACTTCACCCTTCTTCACCAAGACAATATCTAGAACATCCTAGTACTTTCTTAGTCATTAATTCCCTTAGGATATCTTAAACACTTAAACTCTCCTTTAAATTTTTGCCATAGGTTCTCTAGTATAGTACCTCCTAACACATAGTTTTTTCTCCATCAAACAACCAATGTCCACCCAAATTCTCACACACACTTAACACCCATTTACAACCAAACCACACCACATCTCATAGTGCTTAAACTTAAAATGCTTGGCACTTAGGCCCTTAAATGACAATAATCTTAACCACTGAATTTCCACATATATATGCCTTCAACCTGCGAATACACTCAACAAGGCTCCCATTGAAATAAAATGCTTCTTGTACTTCACCTTTATATTCTTAAACTATCTCTTTTCTCATTTGCTCCTTAGTCACAAGTTCACAAGAATAGTCATTGTTTCTCCTAGTTTTATAGCACCTTCCCAATATAAACTCTACACTAAACTCATCATATACCCATATCTCATTCCTTAAACAACAAGAACACCTTAAGGTAAGTAATTTACCTTGTTTTCTCACAAGCTTAAAGCTTTTCTCCTTAGGTTCTTTGTTCGATCTCGGTCACCAATGTGATTCTCCTTGCCAATGTTCTAACCAATTCCAATGACTCCAATGAGTACTAGATACACATTAACCCTAAGGAACAAACCCTAGGTTTAAAGATATGTTTTAAGGTATTAATGTGATTGTTTTACCTTGGTTTCTCTCAAGACAAACTTGGATGTGAAGCAAGAAGGACCTCCTCTCTCCTTTGAAGAGTAGAAACAAGCTAGAACAAGGCATAAACATGGAGTCCCATGAGTATATTTTTCGGTCAAGTGAAGAAAATGGTGGAAACCTAGATTTTCTTACACTTTCTTTACCTTAAGAGAATGGAGATGCCAATGGAGTCTCCAAACTTGAATTTCCTCCTCTAATGGTGGTTTGACTTGGCACCAAAATGAAACTCTTGAGTTTTGAAAGATAGAAAGGAGGAGCTTGAGCTAACTAAGAAGAATATGTATTTTGTTTTGGATTTGGAGCTAAATGAGCAAGATGTGTGCAAGAGAAGGTGGAGCTTTCATGGGGGTCAAGCTCTACGTGAATGGAGAAGAGAAAGAGAGCAAGAAATCGTGGGCACAAGGGAAAATGAAGAAGTGAGGAGAGAGGTAAGCAAAGTGATATTTATCTAAAAGGTGAATAGTGTTTTATGCTTTATAACTTACTTATTTGCTTTCTTTACTTAGTTAGATAAGTGTGGTGATCACACTTAAAACCGGCCCCCTTTAGTAATGATGGGTAGTTTAGTCTTTGTTGACCAAATGTCTCACTTATATAGACTTATGTTATTAACTAGCTTAATAAATTCACTATTCATCAAAAACAAGGCACATTGTTGTGAAATTTTTGATTTCCCATTGATATAGACCTCCAAATGTGATACTATATAGTACACATATTAATTAAAGAGTAATGATGGACATTTAGCCATTCAAAACTCATTTACAGACAATTTTTCAAAAACGTGCTTTAAGACTCCTTAAAGCACATTTTGTGTTTTAACTTGTTTTCAAGCTTGGTTTTCTTTGGTAATTGATTTAAAATGACCATTAGGATATTACTAAGGTCTTAGAACAATATTTGGGTACTCTCCCATGTCTCTCCAAGCTTAGAGCACGTTTTTGCTTAAACTGCTCTTTTTGGTGTTTCCTTATATTTTCTTTGATTAGAAATGTTTCTTAATGTTTCTAAGGCATTATTTAGCCTTCTTATATCTTGGTTTATCATTTAAACACCATATCTAAGTTTGGGGTATTTCAATCTACCCCCCTTAAAAGAACTTTGTCCTCAAAGTTCACTCATGTGCTTAACCATTCACGGTACACATTTCTCTTAATCTTAATACCACATCTTATATTCACATTCATACATCTCAAGACTCAAAGGTCAATCTCAAATACAATACATGAGTATCATACATAACTCAAACTTACACCGAAGTGTAGCAACTTACACAAATCCACATCTTAAACAACCAAACAAACGACACATATGATCGTTTCCTAACTCAAAAGCGAGCCTACCCCCCTTAAAAGGGGTACGCCCCGTACCCTATACAGACGATCTAGTCAGTAAATAAAGAAGGGTACTTCGCCCTCATCTTATCCTCTAATTCCCACGTGGCCTCTTCGACATCCTGGTTAGACCAGAGGACCTTCACCATCGCACTGACTTGTGGCGAGTGTCCCTAGTCTTACTGTCCAAGATTCTCTGAGGAGTCTCCACGGATCTCATGTTTGGTTCTAAAGTCAACCTCTCAGGTTCTAACACATGGGAGGGGTGGTGCATGTATTTCTTTAGCTGTGAAACATGAAAACATCATGCACTTTACCCAGCTCAGCAGGTAAATTCAACCTGTAAGCAACTGGGCCCACCCCTCCGTAATCTCATAAGGACCAACAAATTTCGGGCTTAACTTGCCCTTCTGCCCAAACCTGAATACACCCTTCATCGGTGATACTCGCAGAAATACCCGGTCGCCCACTGCGAACTCCAGGTCTCGTCGTCGAACATCAGCATACGACTTCTGCCTATCTTGAGCAGCTTTCATGTTCTCCCTGATTTGCTGAACTTCAGCCTTAACTTGTTCTAAGTACTCTGGTCCTATAATGACCGTCTCACTCGACTCATCCCAGCAGAGCGGTGTACGACATGGTCTACCGTACAACGCTTGAAAAGGTGCCATCTTGATCGAAGCGTGATAGCTGTTGTTGTATGAAAACTCGATCATGCAATCTGTCAATCCAACTGCCCTGGAAGTCTAAGGCACATGCTCTCAGCATGTCCTCGAGTGTCTGAATAGTACGCTCAGTCTGACCATCTGTCTGAGGATGGAACGCGGTACTCAGTTTGAGTTCTGTACCCAACGCTTCTCTGGTAGCTCTCCAGTACCTCGAAAGGAATCTGGTATCTCTATCTGACACTATGGTCTTTGGTGTGCCGTGATGCCTCATGATTTCTTTCTCAAACAACTCAGCTAATTTGGTCACCTTCCAAGTATCCTTCATCGGTATGAGTCGGGCTACTTTGGTAAGGCGATCCACCACCACCCATATCATGTTGAGACCTCCCCTAGCAGGTGGAAGCCCAACTACGAAGTCCATGGAGATATCATGGAACTTCCACTCCGGAACTGGCATCGACTGTACCATTCCGCCCGGTCGTCTGTGCTCGAATTTCACCTTCTGGCATGTGAGACACCTCAAGACAACTCGGTAACATCAGTCTTCATCCCGACCACCAGAAGTATCTCTTCATGTCTTTATACATTTAGAGGCTCCCGGATGGATGGAAACTGAAGAACAGTGTGATTCTCTAAGTATACGGTCTTTCAGATCCGTGTTACCTCGTGGTATGCATAATCGGCCCTTAAGTCTGATCAGATCATCATCATGAAGTCTGAAGTCGTATTTCTGACTCTCAAAGGTACCATCTGTCAGCTTCTGTCTGACCTCTCTCATACTCATCAGTCCTCTGAGCCTCTCGCACCTCATCAACCAAGCTGGAGAAAGAAACTAGCGAATGGAGTGAGTGTGCTCGACGGCTCAGGGCATCTGCTACAACATTGGCCTTCCCTTCTTGTATTGGAGGTCAATGTCATAGTCCTTCAAAATTCTAACCATCTCCTCTGTCGAAGATTTAACTCCTTCTGAGTGAATATGTATTTCAAACTCTTGTGATCGGTGTAGATCGTGACACTAACCCCATATAAGTAGTGGCGCCATATCTTCAAAGCGAAGACTACAGCTCCCAGCTCTAAATCATGTGTGGGGTAGTTCTCCTCATGTTTCTTCAACTGGCGTGAGGCATATGCCACCACCTTGCCATGTTGCATGAGCACGCAACCCAGCCCTCTGCCGGATGCATCACAATAAACCTCAAAGCCCTCTGTACCGTCTGGAATGGTCAGTACCGGTGCAGTGGTCAGTGAGTCCTTCAAGCGCTAAAATGATCTCTCACAGTCGACTGTCCATAGAAATGGTGCATCTTTCTTCATCAGACTGGTCATCGGCTTCGCAACCTTGCTGAAATCTCTAACAAACCTCCTGTAGTAGCCTGCCAACCGAGAAAGCTCCGGATGTCGGTAACAGTCTTCGGCCTTGGCCAGGTACGTACGGCATCAATCTTTGCTGGATCCACTGCGATCCCAGCATCTGAGATGACATGACCTAGGAAAGAGACCTGGTCAAGCCAAAACTCACACTTGGAGAACTTAGCATATAGCTGGTTCTCCCTTAATATTTCCAACACCCTCCTCAAATGTTCCTCATGCTCAACCTTAGACTTTGAATATATCAAAATATCATCAATAAAAACCACCACCGACTTGTCCAGCTGCTCCCGGAACAAGCGGTTCATCAGATCCATAAACTTCGCTGGCGCGTTCGACAAACGAACATCACTGTAAACTCGTAGTGGCCGTATCGTGTCCGGAATGCCGTCTTCTCAATGTCTCCCTCCTTAATGGCTATCTGATGATACCCCGATCTGAGATCAATCTTGGAAAACACAGATGCTCCCTTCAACTGATCGAACAGATCGTCAATGCGGGGTAGTGGGTACTTATTCTTCACTGTCACTGCATTCAACTCTCTGTAGTCGATGCAGAGGCGGAGACTACCATCCTTCTTCTTCACGAAGAGGACTGGCGCTCCCCATGGTGACACACTTGGTCTAATGAATCCTTTATCCAACAAATCTTTCTTGTTCTTTTAACTCATTCATTTCTGCCGGAGCCATACGATATGGTGCTTTGGCTATCGGTCCGGTACCAGGTAGCAGCTCAATGGTGAACTCTACCTCCCGAGTGGGTGGCATGCGGGCAGTTCCCGTGGAAATAAGTCGGGGAACTCCGACACTACCGGTAAGTCGGGGTCGAACTCAGGGTCTCTCTCTATGTCCTGTACATAGCAGAGGTATACTTCTTCCTTTCTCCTTAATTCTCTGTGCATTGCCATGGCGGTGATGATCTTAGTCGAAGGCTCCCTGGGCCTCTGGCGGTATGATTTGTTACCCCAGGGACTCCTGAGCAGCAATCTATGCTCGGCGCAGAGGATACGTCCCTTGTGCCGCTCCAACCAGTTCATCCCGAAGATAACATCAAATCCTAGCTTACTGAACTCAATGAAACTGACTGGGAAGTCTTCCCCCTTAATTTGATGGTGGCTCCTCGGTAGTAACGAGTGCAACGAACCTTCTCCTTAGACGGGAGCGTAACCGAGAAGTCGGGTAGCTCATCGCGTCTAGCCCCAACCTGCTCGCAAATGATGCAGAGACAAAGGTATGCGAGGCCCCTGAGTCGAAGAGAACTGATGCCTCAATTCCATTGATCGGAAAGGTGCCGGTGAGGATAGTACCGCTAGCGTCGGCCTGTGCCTCTGTGAGTATGCTTAGTGCACCTTCGTACCGAGTCCATAACCTAATTGTGTTCACAAGCTTCATGAGTATTGATGGTATAACAAGAGTCGTAACAATTTATATGAACAACACTGTTATTTTATTCATGACCATCCTGTTTACAACATGTGCTTCAATCTTACATCTCATTTCTCATCTCATTCTAACATTACATGGCTAATATTGTCTAAAGGTTAGGTTTAATCTTCCTGGTCTCATATGCGTTGCATTGATTACTGCTGACGGTGCTGTATTCAGCTTGATTCTCTTAATCCCATGGTATAACATCCTTGATTCTCCTCCCAAAATTAATACATCACCTGACTTAAGTACTATCTTATCTGCACGGTCCGCACGCTTCTGCTCGCCGTATAAAAATTCCGCATCATCTCCAATGGACCAAGACACTACGGGTATCCTCTCTCGAGAGACTCCGTTGTCTCGTCCTTATCCTGGTGTAGTCCCAGTTTCCCATCTTTTTCGTAGAAGTTTACAATGCAAATGTCTGGCTGGATGTCTGGAATCGGTTCAGCTTCCAACTGCTGAGCGATTTCCATGACTTGTGTAATAACTGGATGGAACTCTTCGGGTATTCCCGGTGGTGAGACTCCATCTTGCTCCCTTGTGGTTTGGTAATTCTTGGCATACGGATTCCAATCCTTGCCCAAGCTCATCATCTTTAATTTCATCTTTGCTCCTCCTGGGTACTCCGGTGTGTAAAAACCTCCCGGTCCCATTCCTAGTTGATTGCATCTCCTGATGATGGTTATTTGTGCGTCGGGTGTCAGGTATCCCCTTAATAAAATCATACCTGGGCGGATAACCTGACATTGTTCGGTTGGAAAGTGTATGGTTTCGATGTCGGTGTGCTCCGGGTTAGATGTAGATGGTATAGGGTAGCAGATGTTGAATCTTCCTAAAGTGGTAGTAGGTTATGTCTTACTTATGTTCTACTCTCATCTTATTTTCACTTAACTCATATATTTCCCCAAACATGCATGATAATGCGGTAAGCAGGTAGTTTTATTACTAAATGGTTATAGCGGTACCTGGCCTCGATGAGGGCTCAGGCTCATCGTCCCGATCCACCATGTGTAGAGTGGGCCCCGTCTTCTGGGTCGCCCGTGGGTTCTTGTCCGCCGGCTGCTGCACTTTCCTCTGACCGTCAGATCCAGCTCCCTGATCGGTCTTGCCCTTGCCCCTGGTGTCGGGCCTATAGGCTCTGCTAGCAGGGTTCCGGTAACACTCATAAGCTCGATGCCCGTAGACACCACAGAAGTTGCACTCCACCTTATTCCCCTTACAGTCGAGCCCGGGGTGGTCCTTGTGACACCATCTACAGATGAAGCGTCGCTGGTAGCCACCACCGGCTCCCCTCTCAGTCTCAGATCCTGATGATTCACATTGTCAATTCTCATATCTCAAACAGTTACTAATTTATTTCTTAACTCATTCAATATCAATTTTTCTCACCCTTTGGCGCCTTAGAGCGCAGTGGTGTAGCTGCAATAGCATAGGTCAGCTTCAATGGCTCTTCCGAAGCCTTCTCCTTTTCCTCCTTCCCTTTCGGGTTCTGATTCTTCTGGGCCTGAGGCTGGTACTTCTGTTTCTTGTACCCTCCTTGCCCTTGACTCTCTGAGCTTTTACCAGCACTCTTCCTCTTAGCATTCTCCTCGTCCCTCAGCTGGACGGTAATCTCAACCTTAGCAGCGGCATGATAGCACTCCTGCTTTTCCATAGTATTAGTCTCACTTATTTCTCATAATCTAAATCTTATTCACCACTTACTCAAATTTCAATCATTCTTATTACCTGCAAGGTAGTGTAACTCGTCGGCCCCATGCCGTAGCGGAGTCGATGGCTAAGCCCGCCATAGAAGCGGTCTACCAAGATCTGGTCAGAATACCCTAGACCTGGCAGAAGACGGAGCAAGGCGGTGAACTCTGAGTAATACTCGTCCACCGTCATCTTGTCCGACTGCTTAAGCGCATCTAACTGCAAGCGCTTCTTCGTCTGGACATGGGCGGGGTAGTACTTTGCCCGTAGCAAGGCGGTGTACTGCTCCCAGCCGAACTCTGGGTTGGCCACATGCTCGGCCCTCACCAGCTTCCACCAATCGCCCGCCGCCCCCTTCAGGTAGAAAGCAGCTAAGCGCACCTTGATCCCAGCAGGGACATCAAGGGTCTCGAAGGCGGTCTCCAGCTCGGAGATGTACGCCTCAAGCTTGGCGGGATCGGTCTCCCCCTTGAAATGAGCGGGTCGAAGATCAGCAAGACTCTTCACCCAGTTTGGTTCCCTAGGTTGTGGCGGTGGAGGTGGTGCACCCACACCAGGCTGATGGCCCATGTGCCCTAAAGCGGCAGCTACGATCTCTGCGATCGTCTGCCCTCCAGGTATCCCTGGAATATCCTCACCCCGGCCGCGACCTCGGCCTCCTCTAGGGCGTCCTGCCATCTGAACAAGCATAACTTACATTAGATTCACATTCACCACTGTTTGGTTAGTAAATTTATAACGTCCATAGACGGTAAAGACAATCCACACTTATTAGCGGTCATCTGACTCTACTCACTCTAACTTCTCACACCCTTAACCCAACACTTATTCCTTAACTTATATCCTAACTCGGTGGTTACTCATGTCCGGTATTTCTTGATCAGAGCGTAACTACGCTCTGATACCACTTTTTGTAACACCCCATCCAAAGCCTATCGTGGTTATCGCAATCTGAACACTTATTCGAAAACGTCGCAGCGGAAATAAACAACACCTGGACCTTGCCACGGTCTGATCGATAGAATATACCGGTTTAAATACTTACAATACTTATCCAAAATCACTTACCCAACTTAAACATCAATATTCTCAATACCACAACCAACCGAGTACTAGTATCTCAAACGTATTCTCAAACTTACAACAGTTTAATATAAGCAGTCGGGTGCACAGGCGCAACCCGAACTCAAAATAAATATCCCCACCTAAGTCTAACCGCTCCTACTCTCGTAGTGCGTCCTCATGGGCCTCTTACCTGCAAGTGTAAAAATAGCCCCCGAGGGGGTCAGCACGAATGCTGGTACACCCTCTCATGGCCCCCAAGCTAACGGGGCTACGACGACTAATTGTCGATAGCATGGAAATTGATTACATACACAAGCATAATATGAAGTGCAATAACAATAACCACAGATGAACATATATAGTTCACAAGCAATGAACGACTCAAGCGTTCCCTTAACAAGTGGGTTAGTAACCCCCCCTTAGTCCTCATTTCCTTAATCTCAGTTCCTTACCTTACCTTAATCTTAATCTCAATCTTAATCTTAATCTCAGTATACAAACCTTTCCTGTAAGGGATTGGTTGTAGCTTAATTCGAACCTGGGATTTAGGTGATCCCACCGCACCATCTTAATGCCACCTACTCTGGACGGGAGTCCAGCGTAGTTGAGCTGGCAACCGGCCCTAGGCTACAAGTCCGAAGACAAGTCCTTAAGCGGAGGGCGGATCTGATACAGATACCGTCCCCTTTTTTCCTTAGCATGCATGACCGGAGATCGGTCCCGGGTTTCCTCACTCAAGTTCCAGTTAGTAGACATCTTAAACACCATGTGCTAACTAAGCCTTATCGGGCATTAACCAACAACCATCAACTTAACTCTTATTCTTAACTCAGTAAGTACTAAACTTGGTTAGTAACAATCTCAAGCCTCGCGGGTTAGTGTAAATATAACACAATCACAACGAGAACAATATAACCGGTTGCATGCTTTATCTTGTTTTAGTCATAGCAAATAAACAGATAGCACACAAGCCGAGGGACACCTCGTTAGCAAGCAGGTCACGAAAAGGATTGTACCGTTCACCGTCGACGATCGTTTGGTTTATCTCCTTCCAAGTCCCAATTCACAAAGCCTAGAACATTGATTCAGTTTTAGGTTATTATCAATCCAACTCAATAGAATTACTTAACTTTCCTAGACATCAACTTTTACCCATTGCTTTTCACTAAGCCTTATGGTTTTTAACTTGACTCTTAAGTACATCATCTCCTCATTATTTATTACACTTACTCTCCCACTTAATGACCATCACACCCACCAAACAAGTCCTTAACAATCTCATAACATCCATACTTAATTATCCCCATCATTTCCTAACCTTAAACAAGGTTTTTGGTCCATACAGTGGCCTGTCCGAACTTGTGTCCGGACTTCCAAGTTCGGACACAAGCCGTGACTTTAGACAGAAATCAGACACATGTCCGAACTTGTGTCCGGACTTCGGAAGTTCGGACATGAGTCGAGGAAAATCCTAACCAGAAATCCATACGTCCGAACATGTGTCCGGACTTCCAAAGTTCGGACACAGTTCGAGGATAATCCCTAAGAAATAACAGGTGCGTCCGAACTTCCAAATTCGGACGGTAGTTCGGACACTACCTAAAATCCAGAAAACTGTAAGCGTAACAGGGCATGTCCGAGCTTCCAAGTTCGGACGGAAGTTTGGACGTGCCATTATACTCAAGTTCTAAGCCTTTAAACACTTAACCAAATTCCTCCAAAGCCTCCAACCCTTATAGTATCTTCTCCTAAAGCCTCTTAATGCTTCCTAACAACATTTGGCACCCTTATATCCACCTACAACATTCATGGAACTCATTTTCTAATTCCTTAAGCCTTTACTTATTTCCTTGTGAATTTCCTTAACACTTACAACATTTTGTACTAGGTTTCTAAATGGTGTTTCTCACCTATGATAACTACTATCCCAAAATGTTTTCTCCTTATCTTAACATCATCTCCCAAGCATCTTTCTCCTTCTAAAACTCTTTTATGCATCTACTTAAAGTTCCTTCACAACCTAAACTTCCTTCCTAGTTGCTTACCAACTTTTACCTAAGTTCTAAATACTCAAATACATTCTATTGATTCATAAATCCTCCATGGTGATACCTAAGTCATTATAAGTCATTAAAACACCCTAACTTCACCCTTCTTCACCAAGACAATATCTAGAACATCCTAGTACTTTCTTAGTCATTAAATTCCCTTAGGATATCTTAAACACTTAAACTCTCCTTTAAATTTTTGCCATAGGTTCTCTAGTATATAGTACCTCCTAACACATAGTTTTTCTCCATCAAACAACCAATATCACCCAAATTCTCACCACCACAACTTAACACCCAATTTACACCAAAACCACACCACATCATCATATAGTGCTTAAACTTAAAATGCTTGGCACTTAGGCCCTTAAATGACAATAATCTTAACCACTGAATTTCCACATATATATGCCTTCAACCTGCGAATACACTCAACAAGGCTCCCATTGAAATAAAATGCTTCTTGTACTTCACCTTTATATTCTTAAACTATCTCTTTTCTCATTTGCTCCTTAGTCACAAGTTCACAAGAATAGTCATTGTTTCTCCTAGGTTTTATAGCACCTTCCCAATATAAACTCTACACTAAACTCATCATATACCCATATCTCATTACCTTAAACAACAAGACACCTTAAGGTAAGTAATTTACCTTGTTTTCTCACAAGCTTAAAAGCTTTTCTCCTTAGGTTTTCTTTGTTCGATCTCGGTCACCAATGTGATTCTCCTTGCCAATGTTATAACCAATATCCAATGACTCCAATGAGTACTAGATAACACATTAACCCTAAGGAACAAACCCTAGGTTTAAAGATATGTTTTAAGGTATTAATGTGATTGTTTTACCTTGGTTTCTCAAGACAAACTTGGATGTGAAGCAAGAAGGACCTCCTCTCTCCTTTGAAGAGTAGAAACAAGCTAGAACAAGGCATAAACATGGAGTCCCATGAGTATATATTTTCGGTCAAGTGAAGAAAATGGTGGAAACCTAGATTTTCTTACACTTTCTTTACCTTAAGAGAATGGAGATGCCAATGGAGTCTCCAAACTTGAATTTCCTCCTCTAATGGTGGTTTGACTTGGCACCAAAATGAAACTCTTGGAGTTTTGAAAAGATAGAAAGGAGGAGCTTGAGCTAACTAAGAAGAATATGTATTTTGTTTTGGATTTGGAGCTAAAATGAGCAAGATGTGTGCAAGAGAAGGTGGAGCTTTCATGGGGGTCAAGCTCTACGTGAATGGAGAAGAGAAAGAGAGCAAGAAATCGTGGGCAACAAGGGAAAATGAAGAAGTGAGGAGAGAGGTAAGCAAAAGTGATATTTATCTTAAAAGGTGAATAGTGTTTTATGCTTTATAACTTACTTATTTGCTTTCTCTTTACTTAGTTAGATAAGTGTGGTGAGTCACACTTAAAGAAACCGGCCCCCTTTAGTGAATGAGGGTAGTTTAGTCTTTGTTGACCAAATGTCTCACTTATATAGACTTATGTTATAAACTAGCTTAATAAATTCACTATCATCAAAAACAAGGCACATTGTTGTGAAATTTTTGATTTCCCATTGATATAGACCTCCAAATGTGATACTATATAGTACACATATTAATTAAAGAGTAATGATGGACATTTAGCCATTCAAAACTCATTTACAAGACAATTTTTCAAAAACGTGCTTTAAGACTCCTTAAAGCACATTTTGTGTTTTAACTTGTTTTCAAGCTTGGTTTTCTTTGGTAATTGATTTAAAATGACCATTAGGATATTACTAAGGTCTTAGAACAATATTTGGGTACTCTCCCATGTCTCTCCAAGCTTAGAGCACGTTTTTGCTTAAACTGCTCTTTTTGGTGTTTCCTTATATTTTCTTTGATTAGAAATGTTTCTAAGGCATTATTTAGCCTTCTTATATCTTGGTTTATCATTTAAACACCATATCTAAGTTTGGGGTATTTCATAGGCTTTACCTTGTTTAAGATGCCAAAAATGGTGTTTTTGGCATGGATCTAGCTACTCCTTGTAGATCTTGGTATACCAACTGAATCCACATGAAAAGGAGAAGAAAATAAGGCTAGGGAACCAAGGTTTACAACCAGAATTGACAAGGAAGAAGAGATATGTGCTTAAAGCACATTTTTACCTTAAATGGTCAAGACTTGAACTTTCCTCCTTCTACCTTGTTACAGCCGAGTTTTCCTCTGGTTTTAACCTCCAAAACACACTACATACATGTATAAAAATGGTTGGAGTCTAGCTCAATGGAAAGAGGAAAGAAAGATAAAGAAAATGGACATTTTTATGCCTTAGAAGCTCACCTAGATCAAGAACTCACACCAGCTGAGTTTGTTGCTTACCTACGGTCAAGGAGGAGCCAAAGAGAGCTCTTGTAAGAGAGACTCACAGCTGGAGCTTGTAATGGGAGGTAAGTAATCAATTTTTGCTTTTAATATCATTTTTGCTTATTTTAATGTATGTATTGTTTGATGACTCACTAATGACTGATTGATGTCGGTTAATGGATGAGAATTAGGCTCTAATCAGGCGGAAATCATGGGGCAATGTGGGTGAATGATTGATACTTAATTAATGAGTTTTGAGACAATTATTGTCATTTTAGTCAAATTAATATAGGTGAGTCATCATCCATTGTTTAGGCTTTCTCGGAATCGGCAAAAATGAAGGGGGAAAGCAGCCTCACATTTCGGCAGCCTCACATGGAATGGTCAAGTGGGTAGACAAGTTTTAATGTTGTTAATGTAAAGGTATACTTTTCCTTATTTTAATAAAAGTAATGAGCTATATTTAATTAGCACATGGGAATGGTCACATGGCTTGTTAGGAGCCTTAATAAATCGGCTGTATATGGTCCATTTCATGGTCAATGGTCAACATTGACCAATTTAGTCAATGGAGACTTAATTTTACATTATATTATTATATTAATATTTTAATGTAAAAATTGTAAATCTCTGGATTTAGAGTTATCAATGTGATATTAATGAGTATTTATATTTATTAGAGTATTTATAGGTGTTTCATTGGGTTATATAGACCCAAAACACATTCCCGAGACATTCCCGGGACTTTCGGGACCTTTTTGTACTTTAAGCATTTCCCCCGGGCATTTTGTGTTTTCTTGTAAATCTAACTTGAGCATTCTCTTTAGAATGATAATTAATGGTGGTAGGAACTCCAAGAATGATTTATTTAGGATTTCGTGCCACTTCGGCATTCCTGGGCCTTTTCTAGGGTTTGTGGGGCCCACAAGGGTTCCTCCAGACACTTTTCATTTAATTGAAAATTTACTCCGAGCATTTTGTTTTAAATGATAATTAATGGCTATCGGATCATATTATGATCATTATATGACTTGTATGACTTGGTTAACTCAAGGTCCGGCTTAACGCACGTTTTTGACTTTAAAGAGTTTAGGTGTGTTTTTAACGCCTAAGTGTTTCTGTACTTTCTTATGGTTTCATAAGCCCACAAATAATCGTTAATTCTCATTATTTAATAATTTAATGTTTTGGGGTATTTCAGTCTACACCCCTTAAAAAGACTTCGTCCCGAAGTCGCTTTACTTAAATAGGTGTATTAATAACTACCCATATAACCCATAATGTATATCTGTGCGATATATCATTTACATATATCATATTGTGCTTATAAAGCATGTAGCCATCATTTGTGACGTTAGTTCAATCATATATGGATACAGACGATGCATCAGCGCCATAATTCCTATCAGTTCTACCAACCCTGACAACCTCCCTGAGGTGTCCACATCATACCATCATTCCATATCTAATGATTCATATTTTGTCTAGGCGATACTATATGTAATCAATATACAAAGTATTATAAATATATATATCACAATTGTCATAAGAAGTACTACACACATGGGTGTATACACATCATTCAAACAGGTACCTCATAGGATACGTGCATATAAGTGCACATTACACAACATACCAACAACGTACGCCCCGCGTACCAAACAACACACAAACCAAACCTCGTATGCCCTGCATACCACCAAAACAACAAACAAACAAAATCGTATGCCCCGCATACCACCAATACAACAAACAAACAAACATCGTATGCCCCGCATACCAACAAACCACTGTATGCCCCACATACAAAACAACAAAACTTAGTGCACACACGTGCACAACCAAGAGGCTCTACCCCCCTTAAAAAGGGTTACACCCCCGTACCCCACAAGTATACAACGGCTGCTCGACAAGGAGCGCTGGATACTTGGCTCTCATAGAGTTCTCCAATTCTCGTGTGGCATCTTCCACCTTTGGAGTGGATTATCCTCATATCAGAGAGACGGGTATGACTCTAGCCCCTCTGGGCTCCACAATACATAATGGGGGAGGCACTCAACTATTTGTGCTCTCTCCCGAATTCGTTTTAATGGGCCCACTCGCTCCGTACTGAAGTGTAGACCCATGAACACTGGGCTCAGTTTGCCCCTTTTACTGTCGTATAATCCATCGTTTGGATTACCAGCGCACATGCGTGTATCTTCTCTTATTGATTTTCAGCTTGAGGTGCAGTATGACATTGGCTATTATTAGTACTCAGTGCGTTTTTCACTTGTCTTTGTAATACTGAGACGTACTAGTCTTCATGTCCAGGAGATAATGGTTGTCATTCGTGTCTCCTGGTGGTTTCGTTCCGGAGTAACACACTATTGTAGTGCTTTTATACTCACTTCGTGTTGATATCGATTACATCTTCCCATATTCCCACTAGATTAGTAACTGCACAAGTGCAATACCAAAACACTCAGTCCTACAGAGTGCAGAGGGGTAAACCCTCAGCAGTTAATATCTAATGAGACAACAAGAGGAACCAATGATCATGTGAGTTGTACATTCAAGGCTCAGTTAGCCACATCAAGCTGAGTTAGCCACACAAACAGTTTCTTTAATACCCCAGACCTAAAAATGTTTGTTAAATTATTTTAATACGATTATTAAAGGCCTAATGGTGCCTAAAGATTATTGGTAAGAGAATAAAACCAAAAGTAAAGAGAAAATGCTTGAAAAGCGAAAAACGCTAAAACGCGCATTAAATGAGTATAAGAGATATATGATCTCGTAAGGGTCTGAGATGGATTCCTAAGGCTTGGTTAGGCCTAATTAGTATACGGGAATGATCCCCGGAGAAAACGGATCCATATAATGGATTAAAACGCTAACGGAGTTTTAAAGCACATTTTTCGAGGAGACCTGAAAACGTGACTTTAAGTGGTCAAACGGACCCGTAAAAATAATAGTTGACTATATAACTATAATTAAGTATTAATGGAAGTCTAATAGCCATTAAAATTAAGAAACGAGAAAAATGCGAAAAACGGGCCCGGTTAGTGAATAGTGCCAAACCGGGTAAAATTACGAGCGTTTTCTGTCAAAAACCGAAAAACACTCCAGCTATTAGGACTGTGTGGGGCTGGTTTTTGGGTATGTGACTCAGCACACTTGTAGTTAAATAAGCCCCCTTAGTGTGAGAGTTGAATAGTCAAAAGTAGAATAGTAAAAATTGTAAAAGTAAATAAGTTACTTTTCTCTTTCCACTTTCCTCATTTCCTTCCTTCTCATCTGACTCCCTCACCTCTCTCATCCATTTACTCCCTCCTCCTTCCTCCTTGGGCTATTTTGAGCTGCAACAAAGAGCTCCAATGGCAACTCCACTTCCACCTCATGCCCAAGTCTCATTTAAGCTCCAAATTCAAAATAAATTATATATTTGAACTCCTCTCCTCAAGCCCTATCATCCTCTCTTTTTGAAATTTCAAATGGAGGAGTTTGATCTCCATGGGTTTTGGGCATTTGAAGAGTAAACCACATCATTTTGGAGCTTGGAGTCTCCTTGTTGGTTTAAGGTAAGAAAAACCATAAAATTTCATCCTTTCCTTCATTCCTTGGTGGCCGGTTTTTGACTCCCCAATTTCCCTTTTTTTCCTTCCTTGAATGAGCCACATTCAAGCTTCAAAAGCTCATGGGGAGTCCTCCTTTGATTCATGATCAAAAGGCAATCTTAAAGTTTCAAGGTAATTCTCCATTTTGTGCTCTAAGCACTTTCCTTGCCCTAGCTTAATTAATAAGCTTAAGTGTATTGAATTGTGTCTAAACCCCCATTTCAGTATTGACTTGGAGGTTGACAAGGGTATTGACCAATTTGACAAAAATCGGGAGAGGACAATGAAGGAGAGCAAAGGAGGAATATGTGAGAATTTAAGGTAAGAAACTTATCTTAGTGTTATCCTATATGTTTTAGGATTTGGGAAGGGTTAATTAAATGAATGAACCCCATTTTAGTTGTGGTTGTAATGTGCTTGTATAATAATAATGCAAGTGAGAAAACATTTGTGAAACATAGTGTTTAATTTAAGAGCTATGCCTTTGATGAATTGAGTTATTGCTTGATATGGTTCAAGTTGAGTTTTGGTGAGTATTGATGGATTTGTATGTGTGCTGATAGAACCCTTGTGGTTTGGCTACGTTTAGGTTGAACTAGATGATGATATGAGTTTTGGGCAAGATTGGAAAAGTAGCCAAGTTATGGCAAAATTTGTGAAGAAATCTAAGTGGATTAAGTGTTGTTTTGAGTGGAGAATAACCTAGGAGTGGCTAGGTTTGAATGGAGGTTGAGTTGGGTTAGTAAACCACCTTGGGAATGCTAGTTTAAAGAGAGGAGATTTGTGCAAAATCTGTAGCAAAAGAGGTTGTTTAAATGCTTGAGGAGTTGTAGAAAAACAAAGGAGATTTAAGGTTTTAAGAGAGAGATATGAACCTTGGTATGAGTTGTGCATTATCTTAGAAGATGTGGAATGGCCAAAATGAAATAGAACATAATGCAAAGTGTTGAGGAGAAGTTAGAAATGCACAAGTGTGCATTAGTGCAAAATGAGAATGAAAAATGTGTGAATTTGAGCAAGAATTTGAGTAAGGGTTGAACCTATGATTTGAAGAGTTTTAGAGCATGTTTTAAGGTGATTAAACATGTAGGAATCTTGTGGAAAGATTAGGGAATGATTAAGGGTGGATTAAGGGTTGAAATGGAGTTGAAAAATAATGTTAGTTGCAGGTTTTAGCAGGGACCGGGACCTAGTCCTTGGACAAAGTCCCGGACCACCCCTTAAAAGTATACCGAGAGTGCAATCCTGCTTTGGTCCGGGACTATACTCCAGGACAAGGTCCCGGACCACTTGTTTTTTTACCTGAGTGTTAGCTAATGAATTGGTCCGGGACTTAGGGTATGGACCAAGTCCCGGACCACCTCCAAAAACCTACAAAGAGCATTTTAAAGGATGTAAATGATGGGGGTTTGAATGTTAATGATGTTAGATGATTCTTAGGCCTTTTTTGGTGACATGTAAAGGCTCTAAGAAGTGTAAGAAAGTGTTAGAAGTGAGTGAGAAGTAAGAACTCAAATTAACAAGAGTAAAACCGAGTTAACCGGATAACGGGGTAAGTACGGGAGTAGCATTTAATTATGTACCGTATGAGCTTAGTATTAATAATAATGTTTGGAACATTATCAGAGGATCGTTTGTGAATCGAGCATGGTGAGATGACACGGTAAAAGTAAAAACCCCGGTGAATGGTATGATTTTCTCATACCCCGCGTACTAACCGAGTTACGTTGATTTGTGTGTTTGTGTGCCGGCTTAATCAAGATTAAAGCATGAAAATAATCCATTGTTTGATTATGTATGCCTTGTTGTATGTTGCATGAGCTAACATACTTGTATGCCGGTGCGGTCTAACATAGTGCATAGACCGACTCATAGTGAGTATCGATTGACTAGAATCCCGTAGATCGGGTAGTCCCATAGACAATGGAAATATGTAAACACACACAAGCTATCGATTAATGTGTAATGATAACACAAACATATGAACTCCCTAGAATGTGAGGAGGTGTACGGGTTGAGTAAATACCCGATAACGGTGAGAAAACCATATTGACACAATCCACGAAATAAATAAGAGTGGAGAGATATATGAACCCCCGTAGTGGGGATTGAAGTTAGTTCAAAGATGTGAACTTATAAGAAAGGTAAAAGAGACCTAAGGGACCATTTAACTCCCTTGAGACATGGTCAACCTACTATAAGAGGATTTTACCCGGTATAAGAAAATAACCAAAAAGTATGAGTAAATGAAATGTATGGGTAACTCTTGAAACCTAAGATTAACCGAACAAGCGTAATGTTCCCAAAGTCATTAGAAACATCGAGAGTGGTGCTTCTAGACTAATATACATAATATTATAATAACTCCGAGAGAGGAGTGTATGGGAATGTGAGTAGTCTGAGAGTTGTCGGACCTATGTAAAAAGAGATAGGAACTAAGAGAGAGTTCCGTGAGCTAGTTGAACCTTCCCACCATGCTAGACCCGGAGTAGGGTCGAAACCGGGGAAGTAAGACTATGCTCGAGAGCCATGAGTTTTGGCCTAAGTATGTATTAAGAGTAAAAAGCGTGACGTAGGAGACCTGTAGTGTCTCGAGAATCTACAAGAGCTTGAGTATAAATGAAATACCCCGGGATTAAGAATAGTGATTAATTAGGCTAATGAAATATTTAAAAGCTTAATTAGTCCTAAATAAATATGTAGGAACGATTCCCGAAGACAACGGATTCGTAAAACGAGTTAAAAACGCAAACGAGCTTTATAACACGTTTTTTGAGAAACTGGGGAAAACGTGATTTTAAATGGGTTTAATTAACTCGTAATAATTATTGTTAGTTAAATATCTATAATTAGACCGTTGTGTGGGTCTAGAGCTATTAAAATTAATTAAACGGGAAAATTTCGGAAAACGGACCCGGTAATTGAATAGTGTCGAAACCGGGAGATGAAACGCGTTTAATTCGAAAAGATGAAAAACGACCCGGGCTATTAATTTATGTGGGCCAGTTTTAATTAATAAGCAAACACTCATTAATAGCTTGTTAGCTAATTAGTAATAACAAGACAAGTAAATAAATAAAACAAATAGTATAAAGTAAAAAGTAACTTGTATTTACCTCTCACCTTCTCCTTTCTTAATTCTCACGTTTTGCCCCAGCTCTCTGTAAACTCCTTCTTCCTCCTCTGTACGTGAGGCAATTCCAAACAGCTCACCACCTCCATCTTCTCCTTCCATTATCTTGTTCAATTCTCCACCAAATCACACAAAATTTATACGTTAGACTCCTCTCGGTGAGAGCTTCGATTTCCACCCAACAAAGTCTTGATTCCTTCATCTTCACTTCCATGGATGTTGGAGCTATTGAAGCTTGAAGAGCTGATTCTAACCCTCCTTCACCTGTTTGATGCCTTAAGGTAATATTAAGTGGGAGTTTAGGCCATTTCAAGCTTGTTTCTACAATTTGTGAGATTTTTCCCTCACGTTGAAAATCCTTCTCATGTCAGCCGAACCCTTATGTTTTTGTGGGGTGTTGGAAACTCTTCCAATTGATTGCCAAGATATCCATTTGGTTATTCTAAGGTAATATCTAAACTAAACTTTGAAAACTAGCTCTTTAAATATTAGGTTGTGTGGAGAAAAATTGAAATTGACTTGTGGTTATATGTGTGATGGGATATGATTGTAGCTAGCAATCCATAATCCTTGTGTGGTGTGGAAAACAAGAAGAGAAAGAGGGAACAAGAGAAAGAGGAAGAAGAGGAGTGAAAACTGAAAGTAAACAAGGTAAAGAGCTTACCTTGTGTTGGTTTTATTCCTTGTGAAACTTATGTTGGTGTTATATAAATAGCCTTGAGCTTGTGTAGTCATGGCACTACAATATTGCTATTTGAAAGAGAATGTTTTAATCTGTGTGAGTGTGTAAATAAACCTAGAAGTTAAGTTAGGTTACATAAGTGAGCAAATGGGATTTTGTTGTGTTGTTAAGGTTTAAACCAAACAGGTGGGAGAAGAGTGTTGTGAGCTTTTGTAGTGTGGTGAAAATGCATAGGAAAGTAATTAGGTGCTGTCAAAATTCACATAGGAATTGATAGTCTTGAGTGTTTTGTTTTAAAGGAAGAAACTAGGTTGGTTAAGAGGTTTAAGGTGAGTGGTTAATGGTTAATGGTTTGAGAACCTAACTAAGAAGAAGAGTGTGTTATGAGTAATATAATGTCATTTGAGTGTTAGGTATGGCATTAGTAAGCGAGGTTTGAATGGTATATTGAAGAAACCAAAATCTGTTACAAGCCTTATAGAAAACTAGAAAAAACCTAGTTTTGTAGTGTAAAAGAATCTAAGTGAAATTAACTAGAATGGTGAGTGTACTTGGAGCTTAGTTTAAGGTAGTTTAGGTGGGTAATTAGATGCTAAAACATGTGGATTATAGGTGGGAAAGATTGGATAATCAATGGGCTAAGAGAGGACCTTGAACAGAGTTAGAAAATGCTAATTCTGCAAAATCTGTAGCAGGGTCCGGGACTTAGGTCCATGACCAAGTCCCGGACCACCCCTCATTTTACCCCCGAGACTGCACTACCAGCTTGGTCCGGGACTTAAGTCCATGCCCAAGTCCCGGACCACATGTATTTTTCATGCCGAGAGTGCACTACCATCCTAGTCCGGGACTTAAGTCCCGTATGAAGTCCCGGACCAGACCAGAAATGAAAAAAAAAAGAGTTTTAAGTGGGGTTTAAGCTAGGGAATGGATTGGTAATGATATTATAAGTTAATTAGGACTTAACTAATGACATGTGAGGGTCATTAAAGGCTTAAACAAGATTAAGAGAAAATGTGAAACATGAACTTGTGTGAGTTAAGCTTGAAACGTAATGACTAAGTAAGTAAAGTACGGGAAACGTTAGTGGAGTAACGAGTTAGGTTAATTATGGTTAATTGACCTCCCGAATTAATGTATGTTATAGGACCCGATTAGTTGGACTCCGAGAGAGTGAGTCGACGGGCAAGATACGACGGTGAACGGTATGGTTTTCTCATGCCCTGTATCATAACTTGGTTACTCTAATTTGTGTGTTTGTGTGTTTATGTGCAATCACCTAATCAAGATAAAGTGCATGAATATGTTTAATGGATTTCCTTATATCTTGTGTGCTTGTCTTTGCACCCAATGAACTATGTCTTGAAAGAGTAGTTTGTATAGTTCATGAAATGTTTGAATGAGAAGAATTCTTGTGTTTGAAATGTTCTCACTAACACACTAACCTTCTGACTTACCTAACTTGATAATGGGTAACTGAAGTTGAGAGGAGACCGATATAGTTTCGGCCATTCGTGAGAATGAGGAAGCAAGAGAGATTGCTTACCGAGTTCTGGCCTAACCTTCCCACCATGGTTCCGAACCGTAAGGTCGCAGCTCGGGGAAGTAAGCCAAACCTAAAGCCCGGTGGTGAGATGCGGTGTGTATGCCTCATCTCTGCCCGGAGGTCACCCGACTTAACTGAGTAATTATTTCAAGAGATAAATAATGGTTAAGTGTGGATCATGCCTTGTGCGAGACATATGATCAAGAGATAAGAGATATGAACATCCGTCTAACTCGGATGAGAATTTGGGCTAACACGAGAAGAGGTGTGATACTTGAGTGAGAACCTCAAGGCCTCAGTGACCAACGTGTGGATATCTTGAATGTTTCCATTGTTGTGATATGCTCTGTGTGTGGGTATGGTTTATACATGTATATTTTGTTGTTGTTAATAGCATGCTTGTTTGAATAATGATGAACCGCATGTTGGCGACCAAGTAGTTGGCGTACCCTCGCTAGTACGCGGGGTATGCGATTACCATATGCAGCTTTAGCTGAGCCCCTTCGGGCACCATTTTTCTTATTCTTACAGGTACACATGACGGCTGACTAGACGCGAGAGCCGGGATGTTATACTTTTGGTTGTTAGTAGTAGATGGTGGTGTACCGAGTTGTACACGGGCTGGTAGCCCTAGGATAGTCGGTGTACGATGTGGTACACCCGTTGTATTTTGAATGGAGAAAACATGGCGTAGTTGAGTGACTGTTAACTCGTAATCTTTTGACGGGCTGTGAGCCTTGATGTATATACACTTAGTACTCGATAATCAGGTGTTGTAAATTATGTCGATTAAGTTGGTATTTCTTTTATCAGACCGGGATTGTAATTGTAGTAGTTTAGACCCGGTAACCATATGGGTGGTTATCGGTATTGTATCACCCTCGGTAGTTAGGTGTTTTTCCGCTGCGATTAATTTAGTGTTCGTGACGATTAGACCGTGGTTAGAGGAATTATCGGATGGGGTGTTACAAAAATGGTATCAGAGCGAAGCCTCGCTCTGATAGAACGAAATACTGAGTGTAGTGATTACCGAGTTAGGAAACCTAACCCTGAATGACCGTTAAAGATAACGGATACCCTTTAACGTCTGTAATGGCGATACAAATGCTTAACTCTAGACCATTTGGTCGCATCACCTGATGTAAACTGTTAATGGTTCAGATGTCCGGAAGAGAACGAGGTCGAACCCGTGGGGGGCTGCTGAGGAGCCAGAGCCGCAGACGATAGCTGAGATCGTCGCTTGCACGGTGGCGCAGATGCTACCACAGTTCTTACAGCTATCAGCAGACACAGCAGACTCATCAGCACGAGCTGAGCCACCCCCACCCACCACCCAGAGAGACGAATTGGGAAAGCTGTAGCTGACCTACGACCCGCTTGCTTCAAGGGTAGAGCGTGATCCCTAAGCTCGAGGCTTACATCTCCGAGATGGAGACGCCTTTGAGACCTCAGAGCTCCTGTTGGAGTGAGGTGAGAATAGCTGCCTACTATCTGAAGGTGCCATTGTTGACTGGTGGAAGCTAGTCAAGGGCGAGCACGTCGCTGACCCTGCATTCGACTGGAAGCCTTCACTGCTCTCCTGCGATCCAAATACTACCCCGAGCATGTAAGCGAAAAGCGGTTCGAACTGGATGCTCTGAAGATGACGGATAAGATGACCGTTGATGAGTATTATTACCCACCTTCACATCTATCCTCCGACTACTACCCGATCTCGGGTATACCGGTCAGGTTTTGGTCGACCGCTTCCATGGGAGCCATCGCCACGTCTGTATGGCATGGGATACACACGTTCACCTCTCTATAGGTAACGACGTTTGAGATCTTAATGCCGTAGTCTATACAATTAGAGTCTTTGTATGCAAAATACCAACTAATGTCCTAATATCAGATGTTACCATGCCGCATTGAGAGTTGAGATTACCGTCCAGCTAAGGACGAGGAGAATGCGCAGAAGCGCAAGATCAGCAACAAGGGTTCTGGCTCTGGTGAGCAGACCCAAGGGAAAGGATGGGGAAAGAAGAAAGGGAAGTACACCCAGCCGACCCAAACCCAAAAGACTACCTCTGAAGAGAGCGGTGCCTATGCTGAGAAGGGCAAGGCAGCTGAGCCATTACGGCTCGCCTATTCCACCGGTAGCAGCAAAGCCGCTGAGGTCTCACCCACCTAAGGGTAAGATTCTCGATAACCGACACTTGTGTGTTCCTAAGCTTAGAATACCGAATTTTGCTAACTCTCAATGCTTCAGGTTCTGGATCTGGCTCAGGCAAGGGCAACTCTGATGGACGGGCCTACAGTTGCAAGTACTGCAAGAACGACCACCCCGGCACTGATTTCCAGGGAAGATAGGTCAGGTGTTATAGCTGCCGCAAGATGGGGCACCGTGCCTATGAGTGCCCTGCCAAGAAGGGCAACAGCCAGGAGTTCAAGCAGAGAGAGGGCAAGGAGGTAGCTGAAATACCCCAAACTTATTAAACATGGATTAAATATCTAATTACATTAATTAAGGCCTAAACATGCCTTAAAAGTCAACTGAGAACAACAGTGGTCAGCACAAAGCAAGGTGTTGCACCATTTCACTGTTTAGGGTAAATAAATACCCAAATGAACTTCTTAGGACCTAAAAATTTGTCCTAAGTTTATTAACATAGTACTAAACATATTATAATCGTTGGACAACACTCCAACACAAAGAACAAACACTTTCATGCTTCAAGGTCAAGTAGAGCAAAAAGGTGCTCTAAGAATACCTTAAAGGTCTAATGACCTCTAAATGATATAAAATTGGATACCTTGATCAAATATCATGTAAGGAACACAACAAAACCGTTGTAAAAGAAAACCAAGCTCAGAAACATCTGGAGACAAAATGTGCACTAAACTCCTTAAAGCACGTTTTGTGTAATCGCCTTCTAAATTGGTTTTAAATGGGCTAAAAGATTATAAATACCTTTAATATATAAATATCATATTATATCATATTAGGAATTTAATTCCAAGAATTTACAAATTTTTACAAATTTAATATTAAAATATTAATAAAACCCTAAGGTGGGGCCCGTTTGGGTCAACATTGACTAAGTTGGTCAATGTTGACCATTGACCACGAATTGGACCTCTTAAAATTGGTGAAGAGAGTCTCCTAACAGACCAAGAGACAATTACCATGTGACAATTATTTATATCCCTTTACTTTTGCATAAAATAAGTAAAAGTTAACTTTAACATATAAACACAAAAGTAGCTTACCTCTTGCCTGCCCATGTGAGTGCAGCCGATTGAGGAGCCTCATTTCCCCTCATTATTCGGTGGCTCCAAGCAAGACAAGACAAAGCAAGATGAGTCATCTTTCACTTATTGCTTAAAGTAACATATTATCTCATTTTTTAATCAATTATGTACAATTATTCACCCACCTTTCTCCAAACAAGGACGGATGTCCCTTGCTGTTGTCTCCACCGATTAAGCCTTCAATAATCAACACCAATAAGTCATTGATGAGTCATCAAAACAATAAAGACATAAAATAAGTAAAAAATGTGTTTTAAGGCAAAATTAGGTCATTTTTCTCATTAGTCCCATTTCCAACCGTGGGACTCATTGCCAAACTCTCCCTTTGGCTCTTCCTTGACCGAAGGTGAGTTTCCAAGCTCCATTGATGTGAGCTCAAGCTCTGGGTAAGCTCCTAAGGCATAAAAATGCCCATTTTCTTCATCTTTCTTTCCTTTTTCCATTGATCTACACTCCAACCTTTTCTATACATTTATGTAGAGTGTTTTGGAGGTTAAAGGATAATTTCGGCCATAACAAGATCTAAGGAGAAGAGTTCAAGTTTTGACCATTTAAGGTAAAAATGTGCTCTAAGCACATATCTCTTCTTCCTTGTGAATTTCGGTTGTAAACCTTGGTTCCCTAGCCTTATTTTCTTCTCCTTTTCATGTGGATTCAGTTGGTATACCAAGATCTACAAGGAGTAGCTAGATCCAATCCAAAAACACCATTTTTGGCATCTTAAACAAGGTAAATCATAGCCATCTTCCAAGCTAATTACCCACGGTTTTGTGCCTTGTTTTTAAGAGTGTTTTGATACTCTTTCTTTACTGGAAAAATAGGGCAGAGACAGATCTATAACAAGCTTGAAGATCTAAGGTAAAAATCAATGATTTTCATGACTTAAATTACTTCTCATGGTTAGCTCATGTTTGGAGTTTAATCATGTCTTGTTTTCTACATGAAGACAAGTAAATCAAGCTTTGGAGAAACTCTCCTTAAGGTGGCCGAATCCAAACAAGGCTCTACCTAAGTTAAATCAAGGTATAAATCACTTAAAACCTTAACTTGATACATTGACACAAGTTTAAGCTTGTGTATATTAAATGCCGTGAGTGAACATGTATATTAAGGTCTTATTTTGACCTTAGGTGATTAAGGAATGGTTTAATATTTTTAACTAATTAAACAAGCATAATTGTCAAATTTAAGACATTATGTGGAATTTGGTAATTAAATGAAAATATATGGTGAGGCCGCGAGATTTATAGCATTTTTGTGACATTATGTGTAATTTATTTTGTGAGCAAATTTTGTAATAAGGCCATGTACTTTAGGCCATTTTATTTATGCATTTACAAGCTTTTATTTAAGTTTAGGTGATATATAATTATTACCGAAATGAATAAGGGGTTAAGGTGTAATTAAATTAAATTTGGGGTCTTTATGAAAATAAGGCCGAAAATTAGTGGTTAAAAGGAGTTAAAATAAAGTTTACAAGATTTTATAAGTTTTGGGTTAAATGGTGATTTTGGAACTTAGGGGTTGAAACCGTAATTTTAGGAATTAATGGTCAAGGAAATATTAAGGAGGTCAACCTTGACCATATGGTAGGTTTTGACCAAATTACATAAGTTAGATAACTTATTTAAGGCTTTATAATAAGATAAGTATTTGATGGTAACAATTATATAACATATGTGGTAAATATGCTATTACCGAAAAGTAAGGGTGTATAATGGTATTTTAAACACCCATGGGCTATTAGGAATTTTTAGGAATTTATTGGGTTGATTTTGGAATTAAAATGAACTATATATGTATAATATATAGTTATTATGTCATTATGACACTTTGGAGAAATATAGGTGGTGGAAATGTGAATACCGAAAGTATATGGGTTAATAAGGTAATAATAACCCTTTGGAGAAATTTGGAGAGTTTTAGAATTATATAAGGGTATTTATTAAATATGTATAATATGGTTTTAATGAATTGTTAAACTATATGTTATAAAAAGGGCCAAATGGCAATATAAGATATATATTGAGGTTTATTCGGTTAATAAATAAAATAACCATTGGTTATACATTTTTATAAGTTAGAAATGTTATATTAAATGGAATATATAACATGGTTTAAGTTATGGGATGAATTAGTAAATAAAGGAGACTATGGTTTATGAAAAAAAAAATAAGGTTTAATATGTGCCTATGTGGCAATATATAATAGTTTTGTATAAAAAACTATAGGTTATAAGTTAAAGGAAATAATATCATATCAAATGATATTAGCATATGGATTAACATTACATAATGTTATGTGGTCAAAATAGAATTTAAATAAATTCAAGGGCTGTACCGAACTAACAAGAGTTGGAAAATGAATTTTAGACTAAGGTCTATAATGTTATAAATGTTATAACAATTATATGGTATTAAGGTGGTTTAATGGGATTAAGATAAGTAAGGATATTCACATAAATAATGTTGACAACTATAAATAAATGAGATTTATAAACTAAGGTGTTTATGGAATAAACCTTAGGAGTTGTAAATATACAACATAAAATGTTACATAATATTAGATAATAATCTTAATATAAGTTGTATAATATAATACAACTAATGGGAATAATCATCTAACAAAAGATGATAAAAAGTAACATAAAATATAAGAGTTTATTAAACTCATGGGAATTACCTACGTGGTAAATATATACATACACAAGAATAATGTATATAAGGTGGATATATATTTTGGTTGAAAACCATATGATTTAATGGTGGTGGTTATTTAAAAAAAATATAGTTACGAACTATAAGTTATGAATTTTGGATGCAAATATTATTTGCTAAAGATAAATGTATTATAATGGATGGTGGAAAATAATACAATATAATATAATAATGCATGCATACCTGCAACTATAGGTTACGTACCTAAACTAGATGGTGGATAAGATTAAAAGAAATACAACGAATTAAATTTAACAGTTGAAATATTATGACGTATGAGTTTCAAGTAACAAAGCCGACTGTTTTAGAGAAAACCCGTAACAAACCTGTAGAAAACAGGGGTGAACTGTCGGGGTTACTTATTATTCGGAAATACCGGATGTAGTTAGTCATGGAGACTGACTTATAGTTTTATTACTATTTAGAGTATACTCCTGACAAGACGCTTGACGAGCTAGTGGACTACACGGAGCGTAGGGTCTTGCTGATTCATACTCCACCGTAATACGATCAGGGTGAACGGTATGTAAAGAGGTTTGATCCGAGTTGTCCTAAGGTTGCTCCTTGGGCTCGGATTTGGTTGATATAACTTGTGTGTTATGTGTGTGGATACATGTATGTGATTAAGTGTTACTGCATTATTTAATTATGCACGAGCGTCCTACGGGACTAACACTACGTCGACTATAGATCGACTTATATAAACATACATATGCGTTGTGATGACATGACGGTTACTTGATATATACCATATATTAAGTATATGGTAACCTAAGTAAAACACTTAGGGAGGAGTCACGACATTGTCGGTCTCTAGAGCATGGATCTCGAACATGAATATAACCTAGATTACTTCTAGGTATGCGTGAGACCCATTGGGCAGCTAATTAATAATTATTCTCCATAAGACTAAGAGCATATCTTAAACATTATGAGAGAGAAATGGTATGAGTTGAGGTGAGGAATCCCGGTGGTTTACGAACCACTTGGTTGCGCATTTGTGATCACTGAGGGGTTTCCTAATTGGATTCCGCTCCAGGTTATATCCAACGAGCCCAAACTGGATCGTGGATCAGGTGGCTATGGCCTTTTTATGGACGTCTTACGAGACATAAGAGAGTCAGGGGCCTCCGGACCTCTGGCGAAATGAGCACCTTTGTGTGTGCGGGAGGACTACTGTCCATGGTGAGGATATCGGGTTGTCCAAACATGACGCCCTACTGATATTAATTAAACATGATTGGATGGAGCCTACAAGGCTAATTGTAAATTAAATTAACTATGGAAACTGTACACTACGGCGAATGTACATTGTACATATGGATGGGGCCTTGAAGGCCAAACTAAAATAAATTAATAAAGGATGGTATACGCTACGGCGGTTATACATTGTACATCATTTTGTGGTTGTTCGATACGTTCGATATATAATTGTGGATTGTGTTATTAAATGATTGTTTGGATTGGATGGATGGTTGAATATCTATGAATATTTTTATGGATGATTATGTATATTATACATTTATGTTACAGTATTGATTATAATTGTAAATGTTAAAGCATGAAACCAATCTAATAATAAGATGGTTAATATGACAAGTGACCATTAGGGTCCAGGCCGGCTACTCAGCGTCTATCGCTGATACTACACCATTTCAGGTTGTTGGTCATTGTCGAAGCCGAAGAGCAGGAGCAGGGTAATTGGAGTTTTACTTTTGTTACCACACATGGAGATGTTGTGTAGCAATGAGGATGGTGAATTGTATTATGGTAAGGTTGTGTATATTCAGGTTTGGGTAGATGCTCACTTGTCGATGTTTATTTTGGACTTAGTATGATGTATAGGAGTTTCTCGTTATCACGGCGGTTAGTAGTTTGTTTATGTTGGAAGTTGGATGTAGTTTGGCTTCGTTGCTCGCATGGGCGAGTAATGGCCGGTGACACCCGAGTGAGTTTTGTAATTGTTATTTATTTACCGCTGCGAGACGTGTTATTTATTGCTACGTGAGAGATTATTACGTGATTGTGGAGAGGGGTGTTACAAAAGTTGTATCAGAGCGGAGTACCGCTCTGATGACGAGAAAGTAGGTTAAGACAGTGAGCTTAGGACTTGGGAAATTATGGGAAACGTTGGGAGATACGAGACGATTCGTCTTAGAAAGATATTGTGTCTAGTAACGCAAACTGCGTGACATAGTAGCCTCTAAGGCAATTCAATATCTACTGGTTATGTACGGTATTTACCGAGTATTTATGTGACATACTGTACTACAGATGTCTGGGGGAACTAGAGGGCGTGGTAATGGAAGAGGTGGAGGCGGTGCCCCCGTGATTCCAGGTGTCGCTGAGACGATTGCTGCTGTTCTTGCACAGCTGGGTACTCAAATTGGAGGAGCACCAGCCCACCCACCACAGCCCAGGGAAACGAACTGGCTGAAGTCAGTTAGCGAGACCCGACCACCTACATATTCCGGGGAACCAGACCCCGTAGCTTTGGAGCGTTACATTGTTGAACATGAGAAAGCATATGAAGCTTTTCAGGTAGCTGACGACAAGAAGGTCGCCATTGCTGCTTTCCATCTGAAGGATGCAGCCAGCACTTGGTGGAGGTTGGTCAAGGACCATCACCTGGCTACGCCCGACTTTTCGTGGGCTGCCTTTGTAGAGTTGCTGAGAGGGAAGTACTACCCAACACATCTTAAACAGAAGAAGCGCCAGGAGTTCGAGACACTATCCCAGGGAAGTCTGACCGTGGATGAGTACTACGCTCGATTCATTGGTCTGCTGGACTTTATCCCCAGTGTTGATTACTCAGAGACCGTGAAGGTCGAGAAGTTTCGGGGGGGATTGTTATTTCGCATCCAGATGGCGATGGGTGCTACCCTCTACACTACCATCCAGGTATCAACATGAAAGCCATAATTCTTTACTTACTACATTACCGATTAACTTCGTGAGAACTTACCAATGAGATTCCAGGAGTGTTATGAAGCTGCCTCGAGGACGGAGCTAATGCTCCAGACTCGGGAAGAGACTCTCGGGGCCAAGAAGAGGAAGAACCCTGAGGGAGAGTCTAAGGGTGGAGGAGCATCTCCAGACGATGGCCAAAAGAAGGGAAAGTAAGGACTTATCCAATTCTAGATTATTTAGCATATTATACACCTTATGAATGCTGACCCAAAACCTTAAGCAGGAAATTATTTCCAAAGAAAGGGCAGCAGGGTCACCAGGGAAAGAAAGGGAAAGAGCCCGTCCTTCGGTTGACCGGCCCAGCTATTGATGCTAAACCTCTGATATCTGCACCTCCTAAGGGTGAGAACACCTACCTCTTAAATTCAATTGTAACCTTAACCTTTATATCAACAAATATTGACTTATACTAAATACCATCATCAGGCACCGGACAGCCCCAGCGCCATTTTTACTGTTAGCGTTGTGGGAAAGACCATCCTGGGGTTGACTGCGAAGACCGCAAAGTCGAGTGTCGGTGCTGCCACAAAGAGGGCCATAGGGAATTCGAGTGCTGGATGAACCCTGAGAGCCGTAATTACAGACCACCAAAGAATACTCAGAAGACCTCAGCTGGAGGATCTGGAGTACCACGAGGCGGTCAGGATGGCCAGACATCTACTGATGCTGGAGCCCAGAGAGGCAAGGGAGTAGATAGGGCATGAGTACCCTGACTCCATGAGACCGCTGGTGGAAGACTTTTGCTTACCTTCTATGTACTTACTTGGGATGTTAGAGAGGACATGTTATGAATATGTGGGAGTGTGTCATTGACCACTCGCCTTTCTGTGTATGACTTTGGAGACTAGATTTGTGAACTTGATGCGAGTAACCTTGAGACCTTGACGGATTATATATATATGAACAGGATGTTTAAGCTTACATTATCATGTAGCAATACTCAAATGACGAAGAGTCAATGAGTCCGGAAATTACTGAACCAGAATTTCCATTTGCATGGCGCACTTGCTATTGCAAGCGCTATGACAATCACACCACTGAAATTTCCATCTGCCTTGCGCACTTGCTACAGCAAGTGCAGCAACAGCAACAGCAACAGCAACAGTAACAGCAACTACAAATGCAACTGCAACAACTACTACTTTTAGTCTTTTATTATATGTATACCAAAAAAAAATGTTTTGCAAACGTTTTCATTCAAACCTTGGGATTAGAAACCTATGCAACTTTGGAAGGACCGTTAGTCCGACCACTGCAACTGGAGAAATTATACAACCACGGTGATTGTAAACCACACCAGTTTATTTGTTTGGGAACTTTTTTTTCAGACAGGGCTTATTAGCCAAATACCAACAGTGTATACCCGCATTTAATGCTAATCGCTACTAGTGATGAATGTTTAGTCCTTATGGACAAGCATACCCTCTGTAGATGCACCACCGTCAGTGAGGATGGTTGGGAAGTGAAGAGCCTAGTTGCTCAAACTATCGTGCAATCTGCAATGCATCCAATTACATGGATGAGGGGACAAATATGAATTATGGATGAGATATGATTATGAGGAACAGGGAGAAAAGGAATATGTGTACATTCAATGAGATCGAATTAGGAGAACCAAGTTTGCTAAATGTAGCACAGATTTGACTTACACCGAGCTGGATAACGCCACTTAAATGGCACGATTTACCACTGATGCCACCAGGGCAATAGCACCTATTACAAGATAACCGATAACATGAACTAATGAACAAAAAAAAAGAGAAGAAGAAGAACAAAGGAAAACAGGATATCCATCAGAGGGAGATTGGCAACAGAATACTTCACCATACGCGTGTGACAGACATTACCAGTTTACTAAACGAGACATGGGACGACCGCACTCCGTTAGGAGCATGTGGGCCTGACAGACTTATTTATAAGTTAGTCGGGTAAGTAGTAATGTATCAGTATGGTACCCCATGCAAGTAGACAAGTGGTGTTAGGAACACGAGAAGTAGTCAACTCCATTCTACGGACAGTAAGACGGATTACCTCGAAGATGGACGAGAAGAGCCGCAGTTGAACCAACGGGCTAAAGAAATCATGAACCTTCAACAGAGAGTAGTAGACAGTGTACAGAGAAGACAAGGAAACCTTTCAAGGACGTGAACACTAGGAACAGGAAAACCCATTATGGACGAATAACATGTAGACTCCTCATATGGGATCGAGTAAATTCTTGCAATCTAGAGGAAATCTACAGGATGATATGGACATAAACGCGTGACTACGCGAGGATAGAAGACAAAGCTATATAATAGCAGATACCTTAAGCAAGGAACAGTGGATTTGGAATGTACCACTCACAGGATAATTCGCTCATCTTATCCGTTGGACTCATGAGATATTAGCTGCTGAGAGTTTACGCCTCTGCACTCTGTAGGACTGAGTGTTTTGGTATTGCACTTGTGCAGTTATTAATCTAGTGGAAATACGAAAAGATGTAATGGATATCAACACGAGTGTGTATAAAAAAAAGAGAACTACAACAGTGTGTTACTCCAGAACAAAACCACCAGGAGACATGGATGACAAACATCATCTTTGTGGACATATAGGCTGGTACGTCTTAGTATTACAAAGACAAGTGCAAAGAGCACTAAGTACTACCAATAGCCAATGTCATATTACACCTCAAGCTGAATGTCAGTGAGAGAAGACATGCATTTATGCTAGTGATCCAAACGAGTGGATTCACAGCAATGGAAAAAAAAGGGCACATTGAGCCTATGTTCACGGGTCTACACCTCATACGGAGCGAGTGGGCCCATTAGAATGAACTTGGGGAGAGAGCACAAATAGATGAGTGCCTCACCTTTATGTATTGTGGCGCCCAGAAGGGCTAGAGTCATACCCGTTCTCTGACATGAGGATGATCCACGAGTTGGAGAACTCTTTGAGAGCCAAGTATCCAGCGCTCCTTGTTGAGCAGCTGTTGTATACTTGTGGGGTACGGGGGCGTAACCCTTTTTAAGGGGGGTAGAGTCTCTTGGTTGTGCACATGTGTGCACTAAGTTTTGGTTGTTTCGTATGCATTGCATACAAAGAATTGGTGGTGTGCGGGGCATACGAGGTTGTTTGTTTAGTATGCATGGCATACAGTGAATTATTTCATATGCATGGCATACAGTGAATTGGTTTTGTTGGTTATGTTTGGTACGCGGGGCGTGCGTTGTTTGGTTTGTTTTTGTGAAATGTGCACTTGTATGTATGTATCTTATGAGATACTTGTTTGAATGTTGTATTTACACCATGTGTGTAGTACCTTCTTATGCTATTTGTGATATGTATTCATATTGCTTTATAGAATGATTGCATATGGTATCGCCTAGATACGAAATGAATCATTAGTTATGGAATGTGGAACAATGGAATGTTATGGACACCTCAGGGAGGTTGTCAGGGCTTGTAGAGCAGATAGGAAATGATGGTGCTGATGGGTCACCTATATCCATATATGATTGAACTAACGCCACAACATGATGGCTATGTGCTGTATAAGCACAATACGATGTGTGTAAATGATATATCACATAGATATACATTATGGGAATAATGGGTAGTTATACATTTATATACTTACCTATTTGATTAAGAGACTTCGGGACGAAGTCTTTTTAAGGGGGGTAGATTGAAATACCCCAAACTTATTAAACATGGATTAAATATCTAATTACATTAATTAAGGCCTAAACATGCCTTAAAAGTCAACTGAGAACAACAGTGGTCAACACAAAGCAAGGTGTTGCACCCTTTCACTGTTTAGGGTAAATAAATACCCAAATGAACTTCTTAGGACCTAAAAATTTGTCCTAAGTTTATTAACATAGTACTAAACATATTATAATCACTGGACAACACTCCAACACAAAGAACAAGCACTTTCATGCTTCAAGGTCAAGTAGAGCAAAAAGGTGCTCTAAGAATACCTTAAAGGTCTAATGACCTCTAAATGAAATAAAATTGGATACCATGATCAAATATCATGTAAGGAACACAACAAAACCGTTGTCAAAGAAAACCAAGCTCAGAAACATCTGGAGACACAAAATGTGCACTAAAACTCCTTAAAGCACGTTTTTGTGTAATCGCCTTCTAAATTGGTTTTAAATGGGCTAAAAGATTATAAATACCTTTAAATATGATAAAATATCATATTATATCATATTAGGAATTTAATTCCAAGAATTTACAAATTTTTACAAATTTAATATTAAAATATTAATAAAACCCTAAAGTGGGGCCCGTCTGGGTCAACATTGACTAAATTGGTCAATGTTGACCATTGACCACGAATTGGACCTCTTAAAATCGGTGAAGAGAGTCTCCTAACAGACCAAGAGACAATTCCCATGTGACAATTATTTATATCCCTTTACTTTTGCATAAAATAAGTAAAAGTTAACTTTAACATATTAAAACACAAAAGTAGCTTACCTCTTGCCTACCCATGTGAGTGCAGCCGATTGAGGAGCCTCATTTCCCCTCATTATTCGGTGGCTCCAAGCAAGACAAGACAAAGCAAGATGAGTCATCTTTCACTTATTGCTTAAAGTAACATATTATCTCATTTTTTAATCAATTATGTACAATTATTCACCCACCTTTCTCCAAACAAGGACGGCTGCCCCTTGCTGTTGTCTCCACCGATTAAGCCTTCAATAATCAACACCAATAAGTCATTGATGAGTCATCAAAACAATAAAGACATAAAATAAGTAAAAAATGTGTTTTAAGGCAAAATTAGGTCATTTTTCTCATTAGTCCCATTCCAACCGTGGGACTCATTGCCAAACTCTCCCTTTGGCTCTTCCTTGACCAAAGGTGAGTGTCCAAGCTCCATTGATGAGAGCTCAAGCTCTAGGTAAGCTCCTAAGGCATAAAAATGCCCATTTTCTTCATCTTTCTTTCCTTTTTCCATTGATCTACACTCCAACCTTTTCTATACATTTATGTAGAGTGTTTTGGAGGTTAAAGGAAGGATAAATTTCGGCCATAACAAGATCTAAGGAGAAGAGTTCAAGTTTTGACCATTTAAGGTAAAAATGTGCTCTAAGCACATATCTCTTCTTCCTTGTGAATTTCGGTTGTAAACCTTGGTTCCCTAGCCTTATTTTCTTCCTTTTCATGTGGATTCAGTTGGTATACCAAGATCTACAAGGAGTAGCTAGATCCAAGCCAAAAACACCATTTTTGGCATCTTAAACAAGGTAAATCGTAGCCATCTTCCAAGCTAATTACCCACGGTTTTGTGCCTTGTTTTTAAGAGTGTTTTGATACTCTTTCTTTACTGGAAAAATAGGGCCGAGACAGATCTATAACAAGCTTGAAGATCTAAGGTAAAAATCAATGATTTTCATGACTTAAATTACTTCTCATGGTTAGCTCATGTTTGGAGTTTAATCATGTCTTGTTTTCTACATGAAGACAAGTAAATCAAGCTTTGGAGAAACTCTCCTTAAGGTGGCCGAATCCAAACAAGGCTCTACCTAAGTTAAATCATGGTATAAATCCTTAAAACCTTACCTTGATACATTAACACAAGTTTTAAGCTTGTGTATATTAAATGCCGTGAGTGAACATGTATATTAAGGTCTTATTTTTACCTTAGGTGATTAAGGAATGGTTTAATAATTTTTATAACTATTTAAACAAGCATAATTGTCAAATTTAAGACATTATGTGGAAGTTTGGTAATTAAATGAAGAATATATGGTGAGGCCAAGATTTATAAGCATTTTTGGGACATTTATGTGTAATTTATTTTGTGAGCAAATGTTTGTAATAAGGCCATGTACTTTAGGCCATTTTATTTATGCATTTACAAGCTTTTATTTAAGTTTTGGGGATATATAATTATTACCGAAATGAATAAGGGGTTAAGGTGTAATTAAATTAAATTTGGGGGCTTTATAAAAATAAGGCCGAAAATTAGAGGTTAAAAGGAGTTAAAATAAAGTTTACAAGATTTTATAAAGTTTTGGGGTTAAATGGTGAATTTTGGAAACTTAGGGGTTGAAACCGTAATTTTTAGGAATTAATGGTCAAGGAAATATTAAGGAGGTCAACCTTGACCATATGGTAGGTTTTGACCAAATTAGATAAGTTAGATAACTTATTTAAGGCTTTATAATAAGATAAGTATTTGATGGTAACAATTATATAACATATGTGGTAAATATGTTATTACCGAAAAGTAAGGGTGTATAATGGTATTTTAAACACCCATGGGCTATTAGGAATTTTTAGGAATTTATTGGGTTGATTTTGGAATTAAAATGAACTATATATGTATAATATATAGTTATTATGTCATTATGACACTTTGGAGAAATATAGGTGGTGGAAATGTGAATACCGAAAGTATATGGGTTAATAAGGTAATAATAACCCTTTGGAGAAATTTGGAGAGTTTTAGAATTATATAAGGGTATTTATTAAGATATATGTATAATATATGGTTTTAATGAATTGTTAAACTATATGTTATAAAAAGGGCCAAATGGCAATATAAGATATATATTGAGGTTTATTCGGTTATTAAATAAAATAACCATTGGTTATACATTTTTATAAGTTAGAAATGTTATATTAAATGGAATATATAACATGGTTTAAGTTATGGGATGAATTAGTAAGTAAAGGAGACTATGGTTTATGAAAAAAAATTAGGTTTAATATATGTGCCTATGTGGCAATATATAATAGTTTTGTATAAAAAACTATAGGTTATAAGTTAAAGGAAATAAGAATATCATATCAAATGATATTAGCATATGGATTAACATTACATAATGTTATGTGGTCAAAATAGAATTTAAATAAATTCAAGGGCTGTACCGAACTAACAAGAGTTGGAAAATGAATTTTAGACTAAGGTCTATAATGTTATAAATGTTATAACAATTATATGGTATTAAGGTGGTTTAATGGGATTAAGATAAGTAAGGATATTCACATAAAATAATGTGACAACTATAAATAAATGAGATTTATAAACTAAGGTGTTTATGGAATTAACCTTAGGAGTTGTAAATATACAACATAAAATGTTGCATAATATTAGGATAATAATCTTAATATAAGTTGTATAATATAATACAACTAATGGGAATAATCATCTAACAAAAGATAAAAAGTAACATAAAATATAAGAGTTTTTAAACTCATGGGAATTACCTACGTGGTAAATATATACATACACAAGAATAATGTATATAAGGTGGATATATATTTTGGTTGAAAACCATATGATTTAATGGTGGTGGTTATTTTAAAAAAATATAGTTACGAACTATAAGTTATGAATTTTGGATGCAAATATTATTTGCTAAAGATAAATGTATTATAATGGATGGTGGAAAATAATACAATATAATATAATAATGCATGCATACCTGCAACTATAGGTTACGTACCTAAACTAGATGGTGGATAAGATTAAAAGAAATACAACGAATTAAATTTAACAGTTGAAATATTATGACGTATGAGTTTCAAGTAACAAAGCCGACTGTTTTAGAGAAAACCCGTAACAAACAACTGTAGAAAACAGGGGTGAACTGTCGGGGTTACTTATTATTCGGAAATACCGGATGTAGTTAGTCATGGAGACTGACTTATAGTTTTATTACTATTTAGAGTATACTCCTGACAAGACGCTTGACGAGCTAGTGGACTACACGGAGCGTAGGGTCTTGAGATTCATACTCCACCGTAATACGATCAGGGTGAACGGTATGTAAAGGGGTTTGATCCGAGTTGTCCTAAGGTTGCTCCTTGGGCTCAGATTTGGTTGATATGACTTGTGTGTTATGTGTGTGGATACATGTATGTGATTAAGTGTTACTGCATTATTTAATTATGCACGAGCGTCCTACGGGACTAACACTACGTCGACTATAGATCGACTTATATAAACATACATATGCGTTGTGATGACATGACGGTTACTTGATATAATACCATGATATTAATAGTAAGTATATGGTAACCTAAGTAAAACACTTAGGGAGAAGTCACGACATTGTCGGTCTCTAGAGCATGGATCTCGAACATGAATATAACCTAGATTACTTCTAGGTATGCGTGAGACCCATTGGGCAGCTAATTAATAATTATTCTCCATAAGACTAAGAGCATATCTTAAACATTATGAGAGAGAAATGGTATGAGTTGAGGTGAGGAATCCCGGTGGTTTACGAACCACTTGGTTGCGCATTTGTGATCATTGAGGGGTTTCCTAATTGGATTCCGCTCCAGGTTATATCCAACGAGCCCGAACTGGATCGTGGATCAGGTGGCTACGGCCTTTTTATGGACGTCTTACGAGACATAAGAGAGTCAGGGGCCTCCGGACCTCTGGCGAAATGAGCACCTTTGTGTGTACGGGAGGACTACTGTCCATGGTGAGGATATCGGGTTGTCCTAACATGACGCCCTACTGATATTAATTAAACATGATTGGATGGAGCCTACAAGGCTAATTGTAAATTAAATTAACTATGGAAACTGTACGCTACGACGAATGTACATTGTACATATGGATGGGGCCTTGAAGGCCAAACTAAAATAAATTAATAAAGGATGGTATACGCTACGGCGGTTGTACATTGTACATCATTTTGTGGTTGTTCGATACGTTTGATATATAATTGTGGATTGTGTTATTAAATGATTGTTTGGATTGGATGGATGGTTGAATATCTATGAATATTTGTATGGATGATTATGTATATTATACATTTATGTTACAGTATTGATTATAACTGTAAATGGTAAAGCATGAAACCAATCTAATAATAAGATAGTTAATATGACAAGTGACCATTAGGGTCCAGGCCCGGCACACATGGAGATGTTGTGTAGCAATGAGGATGGTGAATTGTATTATGGTAAGGTTGTGTATATTCAGGTTTGGGTAGATGCTCACTTGTCGATGTTTATGATTTATGGACTTAGTATGATGTATAGGAGTTTCTCGTTATCACGGCGGTTAGTAGTTTGTTTATGTTGGAAGTTGGATGTAGTTTGGCTTCGTTGCTCGCATGGGCGAGTAATGGCCGGTGACACCCGAGTGAGTTTTGTAATTGTTATTTATTTACCGCTGCGAGACGTGTTATTTATTGCTACGTGAGAGATTATTACGTGATTGTGGAGAGGGGTGTTACAGTAGCAGCTGGTGATACTCAGACCCAGTATGGCCAGCAGGGGTAGGGACCTAGAGGTGCTCAGAAAGGTGCACGGTAGGGGCAGTCCGCCCTCCACATCATAGATCGCTCAGAGGGAGCTGGTCAGAAGGCCGGTTTAGGTACTTTCACACGCCTTTAATCCTTGAGAGCATGTCTACAGTTTTAATTACCTGAATTAGTGAATGACATAAAACTAACATATAGTTAGAGCATGAATTGACTAGCAAGAATAGAACTTATAAGTTGAACTCACCACTTAGGGACCTTCAACATCTGCTATCCTATACCGGCTGAACCAACCCTTGAAGAGTCCGACATCACCACACACCACTACCCCATCGACCAGTGTCAGATTATCCGCCCAGGTATGTTGTTATTAAGGGGATACCTGACACCCGAAGAACAAATTGCCATCATCCGATGCTGTAACAAACTCGGAGCAAGCCCAGGAGGATTTTACACACCAGAATACCCCGGTGGAGCAAGGATGAAACTAAAAATGATGTGCATGGGGAAGGATTGGAATCCTTACACCCGCACCTACCACAAACAACGAGCAGAAGACGAAGCAACACCACCTAAAATACCAGGAGAATTCCAAACGGTTGTTACACAAGCCGTAGAGATTGCACAACAGCTTGAAGCTGATACCGTACCTGCACTTCAAGCAGATATTTGTATCGTCAACTTCTACCAAGAAGGAGGACGACTTGGCTTACACCAAGATAAGGACGAGACAGCGGAATCCCTTGAGAAAGGAGTGCCCGTAGTGTCTTGGTCCATTGGTGACGACGCCGAATTCTTGTATGGTGAATAGAAGCGTGCAGACCGCGCGGAGAAGATTATCCTTAGGTCAGGAGATGTCTTGGTCATGGGTGGCGAGTCGAGAATGTTGTATCACGGTATCAAGAGGATCAAGTTGAATACGGCACCATCGACTGTGATTAATGCCACACACATGAAACCAGGGCGCCTGAACCTCACCTTTAGGAAATATTAGGCATGTAATCCCATGTAATATCCTAGGAATGCTGTAACAAAACACCATGTGTACCTTGAATGGTTTTATAATAAAGCAGTGTTCATTATCAATCTTTCCATTACTTAATACCATCAAACTCATAAAGCTTATGAATAAATAGGACGTGGACTCGGTACGGAAGGTAACCTGAGTATACTTACTGAGGCACAGGTCGGTGAAAGCGGCACGATCCTCACGGGTACCTTTCCGGTGAATGGCATTGATGCCTCCGTGCTATTCGACTCCGGCGCCTCTCACACCTTTGTCTCGCCATCATTTGCGAGAGGGTTAGGGCTAGATGCGGTTGAGTTACCCAATTTTATGGTTACACTCCCATCGAAGGAGCGAGTGCGTTGCACAAAGTATTACCGAGATGCCACTATCCGAATCAAGGGCAAGCAGTTCCCTATTTCCTTCATCGAATTCAGTGGCCTTGGCTTCGACTTGATAGTTGGGATGAATTGGTTGGAGCGGCATAAGGGGCGAATCCTTTGTGCCGAGCATAGATTGCTGCTCAGGAGTCCGTCTGGGGTTGTAGTTTCATACCGCCAGAGGCCTAGAGAGCCTTCGACTAGAGTCATCACCGCCATGGCCATGTACCGAGAGCTCAGAAAGGGGCACGAGGTATTCCTCTGTTACGTGCAAGACCTTGAGAGAGACCCTGATTTCAGCACCGATATTCCGGTAGTGTCAGAGTTCCCGGATGTGTTTCCGAAGGAACTTCCCGGCATGCCACCTCAGAGGGAGGTTGAGTTTGAGATCGAACTTCTGCCTGGTACCGGACCTATAGCCAGAGCACCGTACCGATTGGCACCGGCAGAGATGGCCGAGTTGAGAGTGCAGCTTCGAGACCTGCTCGACAAGGGGTTTATACGCCCGAGCGTATCACCCTGGGGAGCACCAGTCCTCTTCGTGAAGAAGAAGGACGGTAGCCTCCGCCTCTACATCGACTACCGTGAGCTCAATGCGGTCACCATCAAGAATAAGTACCCTTTACCAAGTATAGATGATCTGTTTGATCAATTGAAGGGAGCCTCTATATTCTCTAAGATTCTCAGATCCGGATACCATCAGATAGCCATCCGAGAGCAAGACATTGAGAAGACAGTGTTTCGTACGAGATATGGCCACTATGAGTTTACAGTGATGTCATTCGGACTGTCGAATGCGCCTGCGAAGTTCATGGATCTGATGAACCGACTGTTCAGCGATCAGCTAGACACATCGGTTGTGGTGTTCATTGATGATATTCTGGTATATTCGAAATCCAGAGAGGAGCACGAGAGCCATCTGAGGCAAGTACTCGAGACACTCCGCATGAACCGACTCTACGCGAAATTCTCCAAGTGTGAATTCTGGCTTGATCAAGTTTCATTCCTTGGTCATGTGATATCAAGTGCGGGTATCTCAGTCGACCCGGCTAAGATTGAAGCAGTTCGCTCGTGGCCTAGACCCAGGAACGTTTCCGACATCCGGAGCTTCCTTGGGCTAGCCGGATATTATAGAAGGTTTGTGAAAGATTTCTCAAAGGTCGCCAAGCCTATGACAGCCTTTATGAAGAAGGACGCACCCTATGTGTGGACCGATGACTGCGAGATTTCTTTTCAGAGCCTGAAGGACTCGTTGACCTCTGCGCCCGTCCTTACCATTCCTGAGGGTTCAGAGGGATTCGAAGTCTATTGTGATGCATTAGGTAGAGGCCTTGGATGCGTACTCATGCAGCACGACAAGGTAGTTGCTTACGCCTCTCGCCAGCTGAAGAAGCATGAGGAGAACTACCCCACCGATGACCTCGAGCTGGGAGCCATCGTCTTCGCATTGAAGATATGGCGGCATTATCTTTATGGGGTTAGTGTTACCATCTACTCCGACCACAAAAGCCTGCAGTATGTCTTCACGCAGAAAGAGTTGAACCTGAGGCAGAGGAGATGGATGGAATTCGTATCAGACTATGACATCGATCTTCAGTAGAAGGGAAGGCGAATGTCGTAGCAGATGCACTGAGTCATCGAGCACACTTGCTCCATTCACTACTCGCCTCTTCTAGCTTGGTTGATGAGGTGCGAGACGCTCAGATGAAAGACCCGTATATGGGTGAGATCAGACAGAGTATCATCGACGGCACATTTGAGCACCGAAAGTATGACTTCAAGCTCCACGACGATGGTTTGATCCGACAGAACGGCAGATTATGCGTTCCCCGAAGCAATGCTGAACTGAGGGATCGCATTCAGCGAGAAGCCCACTGTTCCTCATTATCTGTCCATCTAGGAGCCACTAAGATGTACAAAGGTATGAAGAGGTATTTCTGGTGGTCGGGAATGAAGTCGGATGTGAATGAGTTTGTCCTGAGGTGTCTCACTTGCCAGAGAGTGAAGTTTGAGCATTGTCGACCTGGAGGAATGGTACAACCTATGCCGATTCCTGAATGGAAGTTCCATGATATATCGATGGATTTTGTTGTTGGACTCCCATCTGCTAGGGGAGAACTCAACATGATCTGGGTGATAGTCGATCGCCTTACCAAGGTGGCCCGCTTCATACCGATGAGGGACACTTGGAAGGTAGCAAAGCTTGCTGAGATATTTGATCGAGAGATTATTCGACATCATGGAGTTCCAAAGACGATTGTGTCTGACCGCGACACCAGGTTTCTTTCGAGATACTAGAGAGCCACACGTGAAGCGCTTGGTACCGAGTTGAAGCTCAGTATAGCCTTCCATCCACAGACTGACGGTCAGACAGAGCGGACCATCCAGACACTGGAGGAGATGCTGAGAGCATGCGCCTTAGATTTTCAGGGGAGTTGGGTTGACAAGTTACATCTGATCGAGTTCTCTTATAACAACAGCTACCACGCTTCGATCAAGATGTCACCCTTCCAAGCCTTGTATGGCAGACCGTGTCGCACTCCACTGTGTTGGGATGAGTCCAGTGAAGCGGTCATTGTTGGACCGGAATACCTTGAGCAGATGCAATCTGAAGTGTAACAAATTCCAGCGAATCTGAAAGCGGCCCAGGATAGACAAAAGTCTTATGCCGATGTGCGACGACGCGACCTGGAGTTTGCTGTGGGCGATCAGGTGTTTCTGCGCGTCTCACCGATGAAGGGCGTGTTCCGATTCGGCCAGAAAGGCAAGTTGAGCCCGAAATACGTTGGGCCTTATACGATCACGGAAAGGATTGGAGCTGTAGCTTACAGGTTAGCGTTGCCTGCAGACTTGGGTCGTGTTCATGATGTCTTTCATGTTTCACAACTCAAGAAGTATATAACCGATCCATCTCATGTCTTAGAACCTGATCACATATCCCTTGAGCCGACCATGAGGTACGTCGAGACTCCTTTGCGCATCCTTGACACCAAGACGAGAGACACCCGCAACAAGTCTGTGCGGATGGTCAAGGTCTTGTGGTCGAACCACGACGCCGAGGAGGCCACTTGGGAATTAGAGGATGCCATGAGGGCGAAGTACCCGACACTATTTGTAGACTAGATTGTCTAGTGTCGTGAGGGTAAGGGATGTACCCCTTTTAAGGGGGGTAGGACCGTTTTGTTTTAGCATTGCTTCGGGATAGCTTTGCTTGTATGTATATGTTTACATTTTGTTTGACACAGTGTGACAACCAGTGTATTGGTTGTAGTGTTGATAGTGCTTGCAGTGTATTGCTTGCATGGATGGTGCTTGTTTGCACAGTGTGTGTATGTGCATGTTGCTATGAATATATGTGTGAGATTTGCTTTGCAAACTTGTTTGGCAGATATGATATCTGTAAGTGTACTAATTGTGTATTGTGTTAAATGTGATTTTGACAATTGACTTGTCAAATGATTGAAGCTTTTAATCCACTGACTTTGACCAACTTTGAGGGCAAAGTTCCTTAAGGGGGGTAGGTTGAAATACCCCGGGATTAAGAATAGTTATTAATTAGGCTAATGAAATATTTAAAAGCTTAATTAGTCCTAAATAAATATGTAGGAATGATTCCCGAAGACAACGGATTCGTAAAATGAGTTAAAAACGCAAACGAGCTTTAAAACGCGTTTTTCGAGAAACTGGGGAAAACGTGATTTTAAACGGGTTTAATTAACTCGTAATAATTATTGTTAGTTAAATATCTATAATTAGACCGTTGTGTGGGTCTAGAGCTATAAAAATTAATTAAACGGGAAGATTTCGAAAAACGGACCCGGTAAATGAATAGTGTCGAAACCGGGAGACGAAACGTGTTTAATTCGAAAAGATGAAAAACGACCCGGGCTATTAATTAATGTGGGCCGGTTTTAATTAATAAGCAAACACTCATTAATAGCTTGTTAGCTAATTAGTAATAACAAGACAAGTAAATAAATAAAGCAAATAGTATAAAGTAAAAAGTAACTTGTATTTACCTCTCACCTTCTCCTTTCTTAATTCTCACGTTTTGCCCCAGCTCTCTGTAAACTCCTTCTTCCTCCTCTGTACGTGAGGCGATTCCAAACAGCTCACCACCTCCATCTTCTCCTTCCATTATCTTGTTCAATTCTCCACCAAATCACACAAAATTTATACCGTTAGACTCCTCTCGGTGAGAGCTTCGATTTCCACCCAACAAAGTCTTGATTCCTTCATCTTCACTTCCATGGATGTTGGAGCTTTTGAAGCTTAAAGAGCTGATTCTAACCCTCCTTCACCTCTTTGATGCCTTAAGGTAATATTAAGTGGGAGTTTAGGCCATTTCAAGCTTGTTTCTACAATTTGTGAGATTTTCCCTCACGTTGAAAATCCTTCTCATTTCAGCCGAACCCTTATGTTTTTGTGGGGTGTTGGAAACTCTTCCAATTGATTGCCAAGCTATCCATTTGGTTATTCTAAGGTAATATCTAAACTAAACTTTGAAAACTAGCTCTTTAAATATTAGGTTGTGTGGAGAAAAATTGAAATTGACTTGTGGTTATATGTGTGATGGGATATGATTGTAGCTAGCAATCCATAATCCTTGTGTGGTGTGGAAAACAAGAAGAGAAAGAGGGAACAAGAGAAAGAGGAAGAAGAGGAGTGAAAACTGAAAGTAAACAAGGTAAAGAGCTTACCTTGTGTTGGTTTTATTCCTTGTGAAACTTATGTTGGTGTCATATAAATAGCCTTGAGCTTGTGTAGTCATGGCACTACAATATTGCTATTTGAAAGAGAATGTTTTAATGTGTGTGAGTGTGTAAATAAACCTAGAAGTTAAGTTAGGTTACATATGTGAGCAAATGGGATTTTGTTGTGTTGTTAAGGTTTAAACCAAACAGGTGGGAGAAGAGTGTTGTGAGCTTTTGTAGTGTGGTTAAAATGCATAGGAAAGTAATTAGGTGCTGTCAAAATTCACATAGGAATTGATAGTCTTGAGTGTTTTGTTTTAAAGGAAGAAACTAGGTTGTTTAAGAGGTTTAAGGTGAGTGGTTAATGGTTTGAGAACCTAACTAAGAAGAAGAGTGTGTTATGAGTAAAATAATGTCATTTGAGTGTTAGGTATGGCATTAGTAAGCGAGGTTTGAATGGTATATTGAAGAAACAAAAATCTGTTACAAGCCTTATAGAAAACTAGAAAAAAACTAGTTTTGTAGTGTAAAAGAATCTAAGTGAAATTAACTAGAATGGTGAGTGTACTTGGTGCTTAGTTTAAGGTAGTTTAGGTGGGTAATTAGATGCTAAAACATGGGGATTATAGGTGGGAAAGATTGTATAATCAATGGGCTAAGAGAGGACCTTGAACAGAGTTAGAAAATGCTAATTCTGCAAAATCTGTAGCAGGGTCCGGGACTTAGGTCCAGGACCAAGTCCCGGACCACCCCTCATTTTACCCCCGAGACTGCACTACCAGCTTGGTCCGGGACTTAAGTCCATGCCCAAGTCCCGGACCACATGTATTTTTCATGCCCAGAGTGCACTACCATCCTGGTCCAGGACTTAAGTCCTGTATGAAGTCCCGGACCAAACCAGAAATGAAAAAAAAAGAGTTTTAGTGGGGTTTAAGCTAGGGAATGGATTGGTAATGATATTATAAGTTAATTAGGACTTAACTAATGACATGTGAGGGTCATTAAGGGCTTAAACAAGATTAAGAGAAAATGTGAAACTTGAACTTGTGTGAGTTAAGCATGAAACGTAATGACTAAGTAAGTAAAGTACGGGAAACGTTAGTGGAGTAACGAGTTAGGTTAATTATGGTTAATTGACCTCCCGAATTAATGTATGTTATAGGACCCGATTAGTTGGACTCCGAGAGAGTGAGTCGACGGGCAAGATACGAGGGTGAACGGTATGGTTTTCTCATGCCCAGTATCCTAACTTGGTTACTCTGATTTGTGTGTTTGTGTGTTTATGTGCAATCACCTAATCAAGATAAAGTGCATGAATATGTTTAATGGATTTCCTTATATCTTGTTGCTTGTATTTGCACCCAATGAACTATGTCTTGAAAGACTAGTTTGTATAGTTCATGAAATGATTGAATGAGAAAAATTCTTGTGTTTGAAATGTTCTCACTAACACACTAACCTTCTGACTTACCTAACTTGATAATGGGTAACTGAAGTTGAGAGGAGACCGATATAGTTTCAGCCATGCGTGAGAATGAGGAAGCAAGAGAGATTGCTTACCGAGTTCTAGCCTAACCTTCCCACCATGGTTCCGAACCGTAAGGTCGCAGCCCGGGGAAGTAAGCCAAACCTAAAGCCCGGTGGTGAGATGCGGTGTGTATGCCTCATCTCTGCCCGGAGGTCACCCGACTTAACTGAGTAATTATTTCAAGAGATAAATAATGGTTAAGTGTGGATCATGCCTTGTGCGAGACATATGATCAAGAGATAAGAGATATGAACATCCGTCTAACCCGGATGAGAATTTGGGCTAACACGAGAAGAGGTGTGATACTTGAGTGAGAACCTCAAGGCTTCAGTGACCAACGTGTGGATATCTTGAATGTTTCCATTGTTGTGATATGCTCTGTGTGTGGGTATGGTTTATACATGTATATTTTGTTGTTGTTAATAGCATGCTTGTTTGAATAATGATGAACCGCATGTTGGCGACCAAGTAGTTGGCGTACCCTCGCTAGTACGCGGGGTATGCGATTACCATATGCAGCTTTAGCTGAGCCCCTTCGGGCACCATTTTTCTTATTCTTACAGGTACATGTGACGGCTGACTAGACGCGAGAACCGGGATGTTATACTTTTGGTTGTTAGTAGTAGATGGTGGTGTACCGAGTTGTACACGGGCTGGTAGCCCTAGGATAGTCGGTGTACGATGTGGTACACCCGTTGTATTTTGAATGGAGAAAACATGGCGTAGTTGAGTGACTGTTAACTCGTATTCTTTTGACGGGCTGTGAGCCTTGATGTATATACACTTAGTACTCGGTAATCAGGTGTTGTAAATTATGTCGATTAAGTTGGTATTTCTTTTATCAGACCGGGACTGTAATTGTAGTAGTTTAGACCCGGTAACCATATGGGTGGTTATCGGTATTGTATCACCCTCGGTAGTTAGGTGTTTTTCCGCTACGATTAATTTAGTGTTCGTGACGATTAGACCGTGGTTAGAGGAATTATCGGATGGGGTGTTACAATAAATAACCCAAGAGTGTGGGTGAGATAACGGGTATGAATAACCCAAGAGTGTGGGTGAGATAATGAGTATAAGTAACCCGAGAGAATGGGTGAGTATATAATGAGTAGCCCAAGAGAATGGGTGTGTATAAGAATAAGTAACCCGAGAGAGCGGGTGAGTTATTGAATGAGTAACCAAGGCATAGTGAGGTATAACCCTCATGGCCTAAGAGTAAAATGAAACAACTAACAACCTTGTTATGTTCGTTAGGGATTGTATCCCATGATTGAATGTCGAATCCTTGTCTAGCGTACATATATAATGTATTACTATATGCATATTGGTTGAATTAAAATGAACTCCATGCTCTCGACAAAAGTAGTTAGCGTACCCCGGTTAGCGCTCGGGGTATGCGAATTTCATATACAGCGTTAAGCTGAGCCCCTAGTGGCACCATTTTTATCTTTCAGGTACACCGAAGACGATACCGTTCGAGGGTAGGACGGGGTCGGTGGTTATCATGGGTAGTTAGATTTAATTCACTTGTGTATTTGAATGAGGTGTAAGTCTGAATATGTTATTGACATCCGTATATTGTAGACTCGGTATAGTAAAGTAATGGATTGAGTATTGTATTTGTATTGTGTACTCGGTTGTTCCAGTTCATCAGACCGTTATGGTATGTAAGATAGGCCTGGTTAGCCATATGGGTGGCTAACGGCGTTGTTTCACCCCTCGTTGTAACTAGAGTTCCGCTGCGTGAGTAAGAGCAATTAGTAACAGTTTAAGAGGTAATGTTGGGATTAACGGATGGGGTGTTATAAAAATGGTATCTGAGCAAAGTATCGCTCTGATGACTGGAAATACCGAGCTAGGAAATTCCGAGTAAGGAATTAGAGATTTAGGGCTAAGGGTTGAGTGATAGCGTGAGAGATGCGCTAGTTAGGAACTTCCAGTATGATCTGGATACCTACAATACCAAACCCGCCCTCTACAACCCCCGTTAAAAACTCGGGGAAGAACGCCAGAGAGACGGGGAAACCCGATCTGGCACTTATTTAATATTTCAATATGAACCTGAACCTGTCATGCGGTAGATCCCGAGAACCGGAAACCCCGGAGACGGATCCCGCTGGAACGACAATAACCGCGCTCAATGGCGGGAGGTCAAGAAATCCTAACCCAAGGAGACCAGAATTTATGGCAGCTTGGGGCGACATGCTTAGCAGTCGCGAGAACCTAGCTGGCCGAGCAGCAGCAAGAAGGAAGCACCAACCGTGCAACAAGGCGGATTAATGAGAAGCAACGAAACCGAGACACATGTCTACGGACCGCCATAACTAAATAATTCCACCAACGGCATATTAACCGACTAAGAATCTAGTCAGGAGTAGGTGCACCCGCCCTGCCACACCAGAAGAGGTCGCAATACCTAACGGGCATAGCTTAGACAGCTACGAGCATAACTACTGGACATACCCGAATAGGAGTACAGCATCAATGCCTAAATGACTTAAACCTCGGTAACCACAGTAAGGACGTGGGAACGAGCAACAAGGAACCAAGTGGTTAAGGAACTCCGAGAGCGGAGAAGCACCTAAATGAATGACAGTCATGTCAAGATGAATGAGAAGAAGCTCTAAGGAGTAGTTATCCAACCAAAGGATCAAGGAAGAGCCAACATGGCCACCAAATATAATGTGAACAATACCGAAATCGGTACGAGTTATTCCAAAAATCGCCTGTACCGCGCACTTGCCACGGCAAGTGCAGCAAGAACAGGACCACTAAGAGGAGCTTTGACAAGCTACCAGTACTTAGCAAGTACCAAGATGGCGAGTGAAGCCAATATGGTAAGACAAACCATAAGAATTGTGAAACAAAACCTTTAAAAAGGCCGAACGGCCTGATCATTATATAAAGAACATACCAGTCTGCGAGAAGCTGGACTCGGTAAGGAGTAGCCGGCATTGAAATGCCATGAAGATCTTACTTTCAAACTCAATTTTTTTTTTCTTTCAAACATAAAATTTTCCAAAAGCCCCTAAAGTTTTAAAAACCAAACCAGAGAACCACGGTAAGTTATCATAGGACGATATAAGAGGAGTTGGCACCAGAATACTTCACCTAGGCGTGTGACCGACACTACAAGTGTACACAAACGAGACATGGAACGACCGCACTCCGAAGGAGCTTGCGGGCCTGACAGACCAGTTATGAGTTAGTCGGGTAAGTGGTAACATATCAATAAGATACTCCATGTATGTATACAAGTAGAGTACGGAACACGGGAAGTAGCCCACTCCATACTACGGACGAAAGAGCCAATTCAAACCAAGACAGTTCGACACCTCGAATGACTGAAGAACACAGAGAAGCTTACAAGCGAAAAGAGTCAAGAACCCATTCCAAGAGAATGACTAAAGAGTTGAGAGTACGAGAAGCACCGAGTATTAAGTATAGACATTGGATATGTCTCAGAAATCACAACGGTAACTGGAATGAATACCCAGCATAAGCAATACGGTGAATGCCTAAATGAACACGTGAATATTTGATGAACGGGATAGAATTCCCACAGCACATATCACTGAAGAGAATAATGACCTAACCAAGAAGGTAAAGGAAAAAGAACCAATGGTCTACCCACTAACGGGAGACATTACAACCCTACATGGGTCAATATATTTATAACCGCAAGGCGGAGTAAGGAACTGAACGTACCCATGAGTTCAAGCCAAATGTAATGGCGTGACTCAGTAACACCCAGGAGCAATCCGTGAAGGGTGCCCGAGTCAACAGTAGTTGAACGGGATACCGTGTTGAGAACACTAGTGTTTAAGCAAACATTCGGGTAGAACCCGAAGGGATCCCACGTAACACGGGATACCCTAAAGTGCCAGACGGCGTGAAATAGTATCAAAATACAAAATGGGCCTTCCAATACGGAAGTGTGATGAGACAACCATATCAAACAGCCCAGTATTACCTCTAACCATTAATGGCATACGAAGAAGAAGAAACCTGTATAATTAGCCGCAAAGAGCATGGCTCGAGGCAATGTGGCTTGTAAGCCAGGAAACCAACTACCATACGTAGATTTAAACATTACAAACCTATGCATAACGTCATAAGAGCAATGGTGGAGAATGAACCACTACCTTACAGCGGGAATACCCCTCGTTATTGTGGGGCCTATGGAGCGGCAATTGTGTGAATCGTCCAGAGAAAGGCTACCACCTAAGTATGTAATACGAAACCGCTAGAGCGGTGTAGTGATACTTAAGCATGTGTTTATTGCCAAGGAGTAATTCGAACAGAGATAGTATATAGAAAGGCTTGGATAGTAATGGAAGGAAACCGAGAGAGAGCAATCGGTTGTGTGCAATGTGAATTACAGAGTAAGCAATGCGCAAGAAGCACAGATAGATTTAAAAGAGTAGTGTATTCTATTGAGCCAAGTGAATGGCAAGCCATAGTATAAATGGCGGGAGTATATGAGCGCAAGCTAAAGTAGTAGCGAATGTCATATAAGCGAATGTTGTAATGAGTAAGCATGGTACGCAATAACAGATAATGATATGAAGCGGATGAGAAAAGATGGGAAAGGAGACATATTCATTCCTATCACACAAGAGATTTACCGCCAAGGGTTTACGCTTCTGCACTCTGTATGACTGAGTGTTTTGGTATTGCACTTGTGCGGTAATGATCGAGTGGGAGAGCTAGGAATTGAGAAATGTCAACGAAGCCTGTTGAGCGAGAACCTAGAGAAATAACCGTGCGGCCATTAGCCAAAGATGCACAATGAAGGTGGGCCATAACCCACAGGTCCCAGGACCGATGCAGAATAGTATGAATGAAGAATTCTTGTACAGAAACAAGTAAACAAACATAAAAATAAAAGAGGAAGCTCTACATACTAAGTAGTAGCTTGACCTCAACCAACAATAAGTCAGAATAGTAAGTGAGTAACCATGAAGGTATACAGTGTTATACAACGTAGATTTCCACAGAACTGGAGAGAAAATCTACAACTCATCGAATTCGCATACGGTAAGAGATACCACACGATGATTGAGAAACCGTTATTCCCAAGACAAAAGGGATAAAAAGAAAGTTAATGATACGTTGAGAATACCAAAAAGGGGCAAATAAAGCTCTAGATATCAGGTCACGCAGCAGAAGCTAGTGGGCCGTAATTTAAAGGTTAAGTATACCTGGCAAATGTGAGTATTAACTAATCATAAACGCCTTGAAGCCTTAGAGGCTAGAACTGAACCCGGTTATGAGTTAATTAACCGTATTGAAGTTAAACACTTCATGATACCGAATTAGTGAACAAATGCTCAGAGGTAACATATGGTCGATTACGCGGGCGTAATCCCTTTTAAGGGGGGGTAGGCCGAGAAACCGCTTAGAGTATGTTTTACGGATAAGTGCATAAACTACTATGTGCATAGCGTAAAGGGAATTGTTTTCATGATTGGAACCTATGTTACATAAACATATGTACCCATTCATTGTGTAATTATGGTTGTTGTGCATGAGAGATGCGAGTAATGTGTATATAATAATTATGAAAAGAGGAGTAGAGAAACTCCTGGGGAATGAGAATCCCTTTAGTATATGTCTATTGAGATTAGACATGAGATATTATGAGTATGAATCGGTATGAAACCGATGTATAACCTAGTAGGAAGTGAGTTTCCCTAGGTAATTGTATTTGAGAATGATTGATGGAGTGAGTTCCATCCTTTGGAGTTGGATGTTGTGTGTTTTGAATTAAGTAATAATTTTACTAATGATGCCATGAGTACTGAGTACCTAGGTAAAGGAAGTGAAATAAATTGAGAATTATGGATGACTTTAGTTCCATAACTAAGAGATAAATTAAAATGGATTGTTTTATGAATATGACTAGAAAGAGTAAAAGATAGAAAACGAAAATGTTTGACTATCTGATTGTTTGAAACTGACGTGGGAGGTGGAACTTGATCTGCTAGTGATCAAGGGAAACCGAACACAAATTGGGGTAGAAGGATAGTTCAACACTGATGCTGATCACATCAGGGTTGGATGATTCTTGAAGCTCCCTATAAGTGGTCACAAGTAATCACGTTAAGAAAAGATACAGCTACCATAAACCGGATTTGGAGTTGTGTGATGTTTTAAAAGAATTTTCAAATGGAATTTACAAAAGAATTTTCTTCAAGTATGGAGATGGAAATGAAAATTGGTTTTGAAACCGCTATCACCCGCCGATGGCTGTGGCCTTAAGTCTTGATGACCGGTAGAACGGTGGGCGTGTATTAGTTTTGAAACCATTGCACCGTACGTGCGGCGGTCCTAAGTGACCGGTTGGGGCGGTGACAGTGTGTGATTTTTCCAAAGGCAGCGGGACGGGGAGAGTACCCTGAGACTGTCCTGTGTTGAGTGAGTCAACCAGAGTGCCTGAGGATATGTATATGTGTAACGTTTTGATCAGAACCGAAGGGACCATGGGCCAGAGAGAGTAAGTGCCCATTTGTCATGAAATGGCCGTGGACCAGGGAGCGTAAGTGTCCAACGTGACCGGTACCTGAGGGATCAGTTGTGTATTACTCGATATGGATTCGAGGACTATAGTGCCTTCTTGTCTTCGGACCGATTCCGTGGAGTGAGTAAAAGAGTATTTTTTATTGCTATGCATGCTGTGATTTGTGTGCGGTATGTGTAGTGCGAAATGAGATTGACTTGTGCAGTCTGTAAGGTTATACGTGTATTATAACCTTGGCATAGAATGCCATGAGACCAACCATATTAGATTCACCAACTTTGAGGGCAAAGTTCCTTAAGGGGGGTAGATTTTAATACCCCGGACCTAAAAATGGTGGTTAAATTATTCGAATACAATTATTAAAGGCCTAATGGTGCCTAAAGAGTATTGGTAAGAGAATAAAACCAAAAGTAAAGAGAAAACGCTTGAAAAGCGAAAAACGCTAAAACGCGCATTAAATGAGTATAAGAGATATATGATCTCGTAAGGGTCCGAGATGGATTCCTAAGGCTTGGTTAGGCCTAATTACTATACGGGAATGATCCCCGAAGAAAACGGATCCAAATAATCTATTAAAACGCTAACGGAGTTTTAAAGCACGTTTTTCGAGGAAACCCGAAAACTTGACTTTAAGTGGTCAAACGGAGCCGTAAAAATTATAGTTGAATATATAACTATAATTAAGTATTAATGGAAGTCTAATAGCCATTAAAAATTAAGAAACGAGAAAAATCCGAAAAACGCGCCCGATTAGTGAATAGTGCCAAACCGGGTAAAATAACGAGCGTTTTTGTCAAAAACCGAAAAATGCTCCAGCTCTTTGGACTGTGTGGGGCCGATTTTTGGGTATTTGACTCAGCACACTTGTAGTTAAATAAGCCCCCTTAGTGTGAGAGTTGAATAGTCAAAAGTAGAATAGTAAAAAGTGTAAAAGTAAATAAGTTACTTTTCTCTTTCCTCTTTCCTCATTTCCTTCCTTCTCATCTGACTCCCTCACCTCTCTCATCCGTTTACTCCCTCCTCCTTCCTCCTTGGGCGATTTTGAGCTGCAACAAAGAGCTCCAATGGCTACTCCACTTCCAACTCATGCCCAAGTCTCATTTAAGCTCCAAATTCAAAATAAATTATATATTTGAACTCCTCTCCTCAAGCCCTATCATCCTCTCTTTTCGAAATTTCAAATGGTGGAGTTTGATCTCCATGGGTTTTGGGATTTGAAGAGTAAACCACATCATTTTGGAGCTTGGAGTCTCCTTGTTGGTTTAAGGTAAGAAAAACCACAAAATTTCATCCTTTCCTTCATTCCTTGGTGGCCGGTTTTTGACTCCCCAATTTCCCTTGTTTTTCCTTCCTTGAATGAGCGACATTCAAGCTTCAAAAGCTCATGGGGAGTCCTCCTTTGATTCATGATCAAACCGCCATCTTAAAGTTTCAAGGTAATTCTCCATTTTGTGCTCTAAGCACTTTCCTTGCCCTAGCTTAATTAATAAGCTTAAGTGTATTGAATTGTGTCTAAACCCCCATTTCGGTATTGACTTGGAGGTTGACAAGGGTATTGACCAATTTGACCAAAAATCAGGAGAGGTGAAGGAAGGAGAGCAAATGAGGAATATGTGAGAATTTAAGGTAAGAAACTTATCTTAGTGTTATCCTATATGTTTTAGGATTTGGGAAGGGTTAATTAAATGAATGAACCCCATTTTAGTTGTGGTTGTAATGTGCTTGTATAATAATAATGCAAGTGAGAAAACATTTGTGAAACATAGTGTTTGATTTAAGAGCTATGCCTTTGATGAATTGAGTTATTGCTTGATATGGTTCAAGTTGAGTTTTGGTGAGTATTGATGGATTTGTATGTGTGCTGATAGAACCCTTGTGGTTTGGCTAGGTTTAGGTTGAACTAGAGGATGATATGAGTTTTGGGCAAGGTTGGAAAAGTAGCCAAGTTATGGCAAAATTTGTGTAGAAATCTAAGTGGATTAAGTGTTGTTTTGAGTGGAGAATAACCTAGGAGTTGCTAGGTTTGAATGGAGGTTGAGTTGGGTTAGTAAACCACCTTGGGAATGCTAGTTTAAAGAGAGGAGATTTGTGCAAAAATCTGTAGCAAAAGAGGTTGTTTAAATGCTTGAGGAGTTGTAGAAAAACAAAGGAGATTTAAGGTTTTAAGAGAGAGATATGAACCTTGGTATGAGTTGTGCATTATCTTGGAAGATGTGGAATGGTCAAAATGAAATAGAACATAATGCAAAGTGTAACACCCCTCTCCATAAACACGATATAATCTCTCACGTAGCAATCAATAAAACATCTCACAGCGGAAAAATAAATAACAATAACAAAACTCACTCGGGTGTCACCGGCCATTACTCGCCCATGCGAGCAACGAAGCCAAACTACATCCAACTCCCAACATAAACAAACTGCTAACCGCCGTGATAACGAGAAACTCCTATACATCATACTAAGTCCATAAATCATAAACATCGACAAGTGAGCATCTACCCAATCCCAAATATACATAATCTTACCATAATACAATTCACCATCTTTATTGCCATATAGACAAACTCCATGCGCAGTAATAATTAAAGTGAAACTCCAATTACCCTGTTCCCGTTCTTCGGCTTCGACAATAATCAACAACCTGTAATGGTGTAGTATCAGCGATAGACGCTGAGTATGCCGGGCCTGGACCCTAATGGTCACTTGTCATTTTAACCATCTTATTATTAGATTGGTTTCATGCTTTACCATTTTACAGTTATAATCAACACTGTAATATAAATGTATAATATACATAATCATCCATCCAAAACATTCATTTAATACCACAAACAACATTTGTATATCGAACATATCAAGTAATAACAATATAATGTACAATGTACATTCGCCGTAGTGTATACCATCCTTTATTAATTACAATTTAATTTGGCCTTCAAGGCCCCATCCTTATGTACAATGTACATTCGCCGTGGCGTACAGTTTTCATATTTAATTTACCTTAGCCTTGTAGGCTCCATCTGTAACACCCCTCTCCATAAACACGATATAATCTCTCACGTAGCAATAAATAAAACGTCTCGCAGCAGAAAATAAATAACAATTACAAAACTCACTCGGGTGTCACCGGCCATTACTCGCCCATGCGAGCAACAAAGCCAAACTACATCCAACTTCCAACATATACAAACTGCTAAACCGCCGTGATAACGAGATACTCCTATACATCATACTAAGTCTATAAACCATAAACATCGACAAGTGAGCGTCTACCCAAACCTGAATGTACATAACCTTACCATAATACCATTCACCATCTTCATTGCTAAACCAAACAACTCCATGTGCGGTAACAAAAGTAAAACTCCAATTACCCTGTTCCTGCACTTCGGCTTCGGCGATAATCAACAACCTGCATGAGTGTAGTATCAGCGATAGACGCTCAGTATGCCGGGCCTGGACCCTAATGGTCACTTGTCATTTTAACCATCTTATTATTAGATTGGTTTCATGCTTTACCATTTTACAGTTATAATCAATACTGTAATAGACATGTACAATATACATAACCATCCATCCAAATATTCATAAACATTTAATCATCCATCCAATCCAAACATTCATTTAATAACTCAAACAACATTTGTATATCGAACGTATCGAGTAATAACAATATAATGTATAATGTACAATCGCCGTAGCGTATACCATCATTATTAATTCAATTTAACCTGGCTTTCAAGGCCCCATCCATATGTACAATGTACATTCGCCGTGGCGTACAGTTTTCATATTTAATTTAGTTTGGCCTTGTAGGCTCCAACCAACCATGTTTAATTATTAATGCCAGTTGGGCGTCATGTTAGGACAACCCGATAACCTCACCATGGACAGTAGTCCTCCCGTACACACAAAGGTGCTCATTTCGTCAGAGGTCCGGAGGCCCCTGACTCTCTTATGTCTCGTAAGACGTCCATATAAAGGCCGTAGCCACCTGTCCCACGATCCAGTTTGGGCTCGTTGGGTATAACCTAGTGTAACACCCCTACTACGCACATCACATTACTTGTAATCGCAGCGGAATATAAACAACTAAACAGTAACTAAACGAATGGTGCTACAACGCCGTCAACCACCCACGTGGTTAACAAGGCTGAATAAATACAAGTGTACCGGTCTGATGATCAGACTCCCGAGCATAGAACTAACAACCACATATATACATTAACAAAATACCGAGTGTTTACATATATCCTTCACTGTAAAACATCACTATTAACCGTCATAACCAAATAAATATCACGCCACGGGAGCACAGGCGCAACCCGGGCCTACATCCAAAAGTACCAAAAGTAGACTGCATCCTAGGGTCTAAAGCCACTCCGCTTCTTCGATCCTCATCCTGCAGTAAAAAATATGGATCCCCCGAGGGGGTCAGCAACCCTTGGCTGGTATGGTTAACGCGCAGCCCATCGGCTACCGGGATGCGCGCAAACTATTTGTCATGATGACATGGCATTCATTTTAAAACACACAACTTATACATATATATCATAACATGGGTATTGTACACAACATCACACGCATCACACAAGAACAATTCCTTTTAGGAAGAGAACCAACACAGTTAGTCCCCATTGAGAGCCTAGAGAATGTTGCCATGCTCATACTAAGCTCGTTACATAACTCGTTACCGTCCTCTTAGATTGAAACGGATAACTTAACACAAGGTGCCTCGGATATAGTGATCCAAGCACACCGAAATAACACATAGTATGCCCCTGTGGCCCGACGTGAGTCAGTAAAATAGCCTTGGTTAAGCTAAAGGGAAGGTTGGAAACCAAATTGGAAAACAACCATAACATACAAAGAGAATCGAACCGGTTATGACATCGACTCCCATACTCACACGCGTGGCCGGAACAGACCGGACTCCTCACTTCCCCCGTTAGCACTTGTTAGCAGTTCATTATTGAACTCAATACACAATTCACAACAATAGGTCAAGTCTTGTTAGACACACACACAAGGGAAGAGAGAGTCATGCTTAACAACATAATAATAATTAACGACTGTAAACTCTTTACATGGTTTATTCTTACAAGGTCATAAACACACAGAAAAACAAACAACACACAAGCCGGTGTAAACCGGTAGGCAACAGACTGCAAGAAAACCATACCTCGGTCCTTGCCTTGATTGATTTCCTCTGTAGGTCACTCCTATACAGGATTAATAACGTCGGTTAATTATTTATTTAACTTTAAACTTACTAATGTTTAACATGATTGTATGACATGTTTTTAATGTCTAACTTACTCTAGGTTACCTTCACCACACTCCCTAGGGTTAACTACATAAGTCACATTCTTTGTTTATTTTTTTTTATAAGTTTTGGTACGTCCGACCACCGTTCGACCCACAACTGGGTCGGACCCTTCCAGTGGTTTTCGGGTCTGAAGAAACTTACCTTGTCCGACCCATGTCCGACCCAACCTTCTGGGTCGGACCATTCCAGAGAATTCTATCGACCTCAGAACATACATGTCCGACCCACGTCCGACTCACTCGACTGGGTCGGACCATTCCAGAACATTTTCCGTCCTTTAAAACATGACCGTCCGACCCATGTCCGACCCAACCTTCTGGGTCGGACCATTCCAGAACAATTTCCTGACGTCTAACAGAGGCTGTCCGACCCAAACTTGGGTCGGACCCCTGGGTCGGACGCCACCTAAACTTGCCCAAACTTTGTCAAATCTTCACCAAATTTCTCCTAAGGCCTCTTAATGTTTCCTAACCACATTTGGTACACCTATCTCCACATACAACATCCATGAAACTCATTTTCTAATTCCTTAAGCCTTTACTCATCTCCTTGTAAAATTCCTTAACACTTATAACATTTTATACTAGGTTTCTAAATGGTGTTTCTCACCTATGATAACTACTATCCCCAAAATGCTTTCTCCTCATCTTAACATCATCTCTTAAGCATTATTTCTTACCAACCTAAACCCTAGTTGATGTCTAAGCCCCTTTGTTTACCTAGAACACCTTAAGACACTATTTCTCCTCTTGTGAAATACTTAAGCATTTGCTACACTTCTAATTCACCAAACCTTATGTAAACACTTAGAACTTCTTGCTTCTTACCTAAATTTTGACATGGATTCTCCTAGAACAATACTAAGCCAAAACACATTACTTTCTCCTTTAAGCACACAAAAGCACCTAAAATCACCAAGAACACTCTCATACACAAAACTTCATTCAAATCACACTACATTACCATATAATGCATAATTTAAATTGCATGGCACTCAGGCCCTTAAAATGCATGGCTCTTAGGCCCTTAAAGTGCATAACTCTTAAACACTGAATTTCCACAATATATATGCCTTTGACCTACGAATACATACAACAAGACATATGTTCTTTTACTAGTCTCCTTGAGAACATTTCACTAGGTCACTTACCATTTGCTCTTTAGGTAGTTTTAACAAGCATTATAAGCTCATTTCTCCTAAGGCATTAAAACAACATTAGGTTAGTATATTTACCTCTTTTCCAAACAACTTCTTTCTTGTTTCCTTATAAAACCGGTAAGGTACTTGATTCCTTGTCAAGTTCTAAACAATATACAAACATTATAATGAGTATTCAAGCTATAAGCTTCATCTCATTGTAAACCCTAATTTTACATTGTTTCAAAAGCATTAATGTAGTTGTTTTACCTTGATCTTTGAAGAGAGTTTGAATATATATCAAGAGAGGACTCCACCTAGTCCATGAAGAGTTGGAATGAAGCTAGAAAAAAGTCACACAAAGAGCTCCATCAATGTACATTTTCGGTCAAGGCAAAAACATGAAGGAAATGTAGTTTTTATTTGAGATTCCTTACCTAGAAGCAAAGGAGAGTAATAATATGTAGAAATACAAGCTCAAGCTCCTTCAATGGTGGAACTCCATGGCACCGAAATGGGGCTCTTGAAGTTTTGAGAAGATAGGAATGAAGAGCTTGATGAGAGGAAGAGATTGGTGGTGTTTGTTTTTGATTTGGACAAGTGAGCTAGATTTAACAAGAGGTCAAAGCTAGAGTTTTAATGGTGGTGGTGAGTATTACCGTGAGAGAGAAGGAAGAAGAGAGGTTGATGAGAGTGTGGAGCCGTGTGAAATGGAGGAGGGAAATGAGAATGAAGATAAAACTTGCTTTTAGAAGATATTAAAGCCTTAAAGTAAATAGTACTTAACTTGTCATCTTTATTTAACTAATGAGATAACAAGGGTGGTGTGTCACCAACCTTAAAAACTGGCCCCCAATAGTAATATGAGGGTATTTTAGTCTTTGTTGAACATTTAATTACTTATACAAACATATGTTACAAAATAGCTTATTAAAATCACTATTCATGAAAACAAGGCACTTAGAAGTGAAATTTTTGATTTCCCATTGATATAGACCTCCAAATGTGATACTATATAGTACACATGTTAATTAAAGAGTAATGATGGACATTTAGCCATTCAAAACTCATTTACAAGACAATTTTTCAAAAATGTGCTTTAAGACTTCTTAAAGCACATTTTGTGTTTTAACTTGTTTTCAAGCTTGGTTTTCTTTGGTAGTTGGTTTAATAAGTTCATTAGTATATAAATGAGGTCTTGGTAAGTTCATTAGGTCTTAACCAAGCTTATCCCAAGCTTAGAGCACATTTTGGCTCTTATTGACCTTAAAGCACATTTTGTGTTTTCTTTTGTTTAACTTTGTTTACTAATGTTTCTAAGACATTTTCTTGTCTTAATAAATCATGTTTTAATGTTTAAACAACATAACTAGGTTTGGGGTATTTCAATCTACCCCCCTTAAAAGAACTTTGTCCCCAAAGTTCATACTTCCACATATCCTAAATATTAGAGCATGGGAACACATATCAACAACACTTCCATATCACATTAACAACATCTTTACATCACATCGGACACATGGTCCAAACAACAAAACCTCACAACATCATTCAGACTCAGTGGTCTGTAACATTAACAACATAACAACACAACACAGACAATGTATCCAAATACATGTCATACACATAACCGAAACGGCTCTACCCCCCTTAAATAGGGGTACGCCCCGTACCCTATACATACAAACACTAAGAAGTAAACAATGACGGGTACTTCGCCTTCATCTTATCTTCCAGCTCCCAAGTGGCCTCCTCAACGTCCTGGTTAGACCAAAGAACTTTCACCAGTCTCACGAACTTATGGCGAGTGTCTCGAGTCTTAGTATCCAGAATCCGTACCGGAGTCTCCACTGATCGCATGGTCGGCTCTAAGGTTAGCCTTTCAGGCTGAAGCACATGAGACGGATGAGACATATATTTCTTCAACTGGGACACATGAAATACATCATGTACCTTGCCCAGCTCGGCGGGTAGATCTAGTCTATAAGCTACCGGGCCGATCCGCTCCGTCACAACATAAGGCCCCACATATTTTGGGCTCAACTTGCCTTTCTGGCCAAAACGAAATACTCCCTTCATGGGGGATACTCTCAAAAATACCTGATCGCCCACGGCAAACTCCAGGTCACGTCTGCGCACATCTGCGTACGACTTCTGTCTATCCTGAGCTGCTCTCATGTTAGCCCGGATCTGGCGAACTTCTGCCTGAACTTGCTCAAGATACTCTGGTCCTATAATGGCCGTCTCACTCGACTCATCCCAGCATAATGGCGTGCGGCATGGTCTACCGTACAAGGCCTGGAAGGGAGACATCTTGATCGAAGCATGGTAACTGTTGTTATAGCTAAACTCGATCAGATGTAACTTGTCAATCCAGCTGGTCTGAAAGTCAAGTGCACATGTGCGTAGCATATCCTCAAGTGTCTGAATGGTGCGCTCACTCTGACCATCGGTCTGTGGGTGAAACGTTGTACTCAATTTCAGTTCGGTACCCAATGCTTCTCGTGTAGACTTCCAATATCTGGATAAGAATCTGGTATCTCTGTCAGATACAATCGTTTTCGGTACACCATGATGTCTAACAATTTCTCTATCGAAGAGTTCTGCCAGTTTTGCCACTTTCCAGGTGTCCTTCATCGGAATGAATCGGGCCACCTTGGTCAGTCGGTCAACAACAACCCATATCATATTCAGAGCTCCCCTTGTAGGCGGAAGCCCTACTACGAAGTCCATGGAAATGTCATGGAACTTCCACTCAGGCACTGGCATTGGCTGTACCATACCACCAGGCCGTCGGTGCTCAAACTTGACCTTCTGACAAGTGAGACACCTCAACACATAGTCATTCACATCCTTTTTCATCCCCGTCCACCAAAAATATCTTTTCATACCTTTATACATCTTTGAAGCTCCGGGGTGAATCGAAGTAGTAGAACAATGGGATTCACTCAATATGCGCTCCTTCAACTCAGCGCTACTCCTAGGTATACACAGTCGGCCATTAAGCCTAATCAGGTCATCATCGTGGAGTCTGAAGTCGTACTTCTGACCCTCGAATGTGCCATCAATAAGCTTCTGTCTAATCTCCATCATGTACTGATCCGTCATCTGAGCACTCCGCACCTCTTCAACCAAGCCAGTATGAGAGACTAGCGAATGGAGAGAGTGTGCTCGGCGACTCAATGCGTCAGCTACCACATTTGCCTTACCCTCCTTGTATTGCAGATTAATATCGTAGTCATTCAGAAATTCAACCCACCTTCTTTGTCTCATGTTTAACTCCTTCTGAGTGAACAAGTACTTTAAACTCTTGTGGTCAGAATAAATCGTCACACTTACCCCATACAAGTGATGTCGCCATATCTTCAGTGCGAAGACAATGGCCCCCAATTCTAAGTCATGGGTAGGGTAGTTCTCTTCATGTTTCTTCAGCTGTCGGGAGGCGTATGCTACGACCTTCCCGTGTTGCATCAACACACAACCCATACCCCTGCCTGATGCGTCGCAATAGACCTCAAAACCATCTGGACCGTCTGGTAATGTCAGAACCGGTGCAGATGTCAGAGCATCCTTGAGACTCGTGAAAGAACTCTCACAGTCGACTGTCCACTCGAATGGTGCATCCTTTTTCATCAAGGAAGTCATCGGCTTCGAGACACTGGAGAAGTCCTTCACAAACCTCCTATAATAACCTGCCAGACCGAGGAAGCTCCTGATGTCGGTAACTGTCTTCGGCCTAGGCCAGGTGCGCACTGCATCTATCTTTGCCGGATCAACAGCGATCCCGGCCTCAGAAATCACATGACCAAGAAATGATACTTGGTTCAACCAAAACTCACACTTTGAAAATTTCGCATACAACTGGTTTCTCCTCAATGTTTGTAACACACTTCTCAGGTGGCTTTCATGATCACCTTTCGATTTCGAGTATACAAGTATATCGTCGATGAAGACTACCACTGACTTGTCCAACTGATCTTGGAACAAGCGGTTCATTAAGTCCATGAACTTTGCTGGTGCATTTGATAAGCCAAACGGCATAACTGTGAACTCATAATGCCCATACCTAGTTCTGAATGCTGTCTTTTCGATATCACTGTCACGGATAGCAATCTGGTGGTATCCGGATTGGAGGTCTATCTTGGAGAATACTGATGCTCCCCGCAGCTGATCAAATAGATCGTCGATGCGTGGTAAAGGGTAACGGTTCTTCACCGTAACAGCATTCAGCTCCCGATAGTCAATACACAGGCGGAGGCTACCGTCCTTCTTCTTCACGAAGAGGACCGGCGCTCCCCATGGTGAAACACTAGGGCGGATAAAGCCCTTGTCGAGTAGGTCTCTCACTTGCTCCTTGAGCTCTGTCATCTCTGCTGGAGCCATACGATAAGGTGCTTTCGCAATAGGTCTGGTGCCTGGAATCAAGTCAATCTCAAACTCCACTTCCCGTGCTGGCGGCATGCCCGGCAGTTCCTTAGGAAATACATCAGGAAACTCCGACACTACAGGCACATCAGGACTAAACTCTGGATCTCTCTCTATGTCCTGGACATAGCAGAGGTATACATTACTCCCTCGTCGCAACTCACGATACATAGACATGGCGGTGATGATCTGAGTCGAAGGCTCCCTGGGCCTCTGGCGGTAAGATATTGTAACCCCAGATGGACTCCAAAGAAGCAGTCGATGCTCGGCACACAGGATTCTGCCCTTGTACCGCTCCAACCAGTTCATCCCGACAATCACATCAAAACCAAGTCCGTCGAACTCTATCAAGTCGATCGGAAACTCTTCACATCTAATTCTCACAATAACATCTCGGTGGTAGCGGGTACACCTGATCCGCTCTTTCGATGGGAGAGTGACTAGGAAGTCTGGCATCTCATCACCATCTAACCCCAGCCTCTTCACAAAAGATAGCGAAATGAATGTGTGTGAGGCTCCGGAGTCGAACAAGATCGAAGCGTCCACGCCATTGACTGAAAAGGTACCGGTGAGGATTGTGCCGCTCTTGCCGGCTTCTGTCTCATTGCAGACACTCAGTATACCTCCTGTTCCGAGTGCACAGCCTAATTCATTGGCAAACTAATAAGTATTGGGTATCAACACGGTTTATATGCTTCAAACAACTCCACTTTATTCATTAACACACTCCTTTTTACAACATTCATTGGCTTATATTGTCGCCACGATTAACACTTACAACATTCTTAACACACACTGGTTTATCACATCACATAATTATACAAGGCTTAAAACTGTCTGAAGGTCAAATTCAAACGTCCGGGTTTCATGTTGTGGCATTGATCACTGCCAACGGTGCGGTATTCAGTTTGATCTTTCTGATGCCATGATATAGCATCCTTGACTGCCCACCCATGATTAACACATCTCCCGATTTCAACAGTAGCTTCTTTGCGAGGTCAGCACGCTTCTGCTCGCCATACACAAACACTGCGGTATCACCAATGGACCAAGACACCACGGGTACTCCCTTACTTAGAGACTCGGGTGACTCGTCCTTGTCTTGGTGTATACCTAACCGTCCACCTTTCTGGTAGAAGTTCACAATGCATAAATCTGCTTTCACACTTGGAATTGATTCCGTTTCAACTTGTTGAGCAATTCCCACGGTGTGATTAACGACCGCATGGAACTCCTCAGGTATACTTGGTACTGTTGCTCCATCTTCAGCTCGCACTTCTTGATATGACTTGGTGTAAGGGTTCCAGTCCTTACCCATGCACATCATCTTCAATTGCATTCTTGATCCGTTCGGGTATTCGGGTGTGTAGAAACCTCCTGGTTCTGCTCCAAGTTCGTCGCATCGTCTGATGATATGGATTTGTGCTTCCGGTGTCAGGTATCCATTTAAGAGTACCATACCTGGTTGGATGACCTGACATTGCTCCATTGGAAAGTCGGTGATGTTGATGGTGGTTTCTTCAAGGTTTGGCGTGGGTGGGATTGGATAACATATATTGAAGGTTCCTTTAAGTTTAGAGTACTCTAATTAGGTGTCTTTCACTCTATACTTTAATTATTTATTCACATAGTTATTCACTTAAACTCACTCACACACATCATGAATCGGTATGCAAACACTTATTACATTCAACAGTTTAGGCGGTACCTGGTCTAGAAGAGGGCCCTGGCGCCTCAGACCGGTCCACCACATTCAGGGTGGCCTTGTTTGGACCCCGACCCCTTCCCCTTCTGGGACTCGTGTACCTCTGATCTGGGGGTGGCTGGTTCGCCGTCTTCTGGCCATCGGTGGTCGCAGTGGCCTTACCCTTCCATTGCCCCTTAGGCCTGTAGCTTCTACTGTTTGGGTTCTGCCAGCATTCGTAATCGCGATGACCCTCTTCTTACAGTATCGGCACTGCACATCGTTCCCTGCAGTCCTTGCCGGGTGGTCTCCGTTGCACCACTTGCAGTAATAGTGGCGCTCCGGTCCAGAGCCCGTGCTAGCTGCTATCACAATACACAATCAATTCTCGTTTCACAACTTGTCAACATACACTTCAACTTATCACACAGGATTAGATAATTACCCTTAGGTGGGTAAGAACGTAGGGGCTTGGCCGCATACGCATAGGTGAGCTGCAGAGGCTCCTCAGCAGTGGTGGTCTGGGTCTGGCCCTTGCCACCCTGTTGCTGTCCTTTCTGGGACTGGGGTATGACTTCTTCTTCTTTCCTCCCCACTGCCCTTGCGTGCCTTGGCCCTCGTTCATGGCCTTGCGCTTGAGCGCACTCTCCTCGTCCCTCAGTCGGACGGTGATCTCCACAATTGCAGCGGCATGATAGCACTCCTATATTTAGGGTGTCAGTTATGCCCCGCCAAATAAGTTCACAACACATTAACAAATTGTACACACTTATTCACATTACACACGTAGTCCCATTACCTGCAAAGTGGTATATCCAGTAGGCCCCATGCCATAGCGTAGGCGATAGTTCAGTCCGTTGTAGAACGGTTCACAAGAATCCGGTCTGAGTAACCCAGATCCGGTAGCAGGTGGATAAGTCCGATGAAGGCTGAGTAATACTCATCTACCGTCATCTTATCCCCTTGCCTCAAACTGTCCAACTCCAGGCGCTTGGCCTCTTGCACATGTATTGGGTAGTACTTGGCTCGCAGCAGAGCCGTGTACTCCCTCCATAGAAAAGTCGGGTCAGCAACTCTGCCCTCTCGCACTAGCTTCCACCAGCTCTGTGCCGAGCCCTTCAAGTAATAAGCAACAAGTCGTACCTTGACCTGCTCAGGTACTGCTAAGGTTTCGAAGGCGGTCTCCATTTCGGAGATGTACGCCTCGAGCTTACGGGGATCGGTCTCCCCACTGAATGAGGGTGGCCTCAAATCAGCCAACGCCTTGACCCAGTTGGTCTCTCGTGGCGGTGGCGGTGGTGGTAATTGAACTCCGGGCGTCTGCCCCTGCTGAATCGCAGCTACAAGCTGGGGTACCATTTGGGCTACCGGCTGCTACTGCCTCAGCCATAACCTGAGCCGTAGTGTTCTCGCCCTGGTCACCCGTATCACCAGTACCGCTTCCGCGGCCTCTACCTCGAGGTCTACCTGCCATCTGAATTCACACGAATATTCATTAGCAATATGCTTGCACACTTATCGGTCCCGCGGTTGTAACGCTTCCCAATAATAAGGTATCTCCACACTTAGTTAGTGGTTAACCTTTCCATAATGTTCACTTAGGTAACTGTAGTTAGGTTTCCTAACTCGGTATATCCCTAAGCTCGGTATTCTAGTCATCAGAGCGATACTTCGCTCTGATACCACTTTTTGTAACACCCCTACTAACATCACATTACTTGTAATCGCAGCAGAATATAAACAACTAAACAGTAACTAAACGAATGGTGCTACAATGCCGTCAACCACCCACGTGGTTAACAAGGCTGAATAAATACAAGTGTACCGGTCTGATGATCAGACTCCCGAGCATAGAACTAACAACCACATATATACATTAACAAAATACCGAGTGTTTACATATATCCTTCACTGTAAAACATCACTGTTAACCGTCATAACCAAATAAATATCACGCCACGGGAGCACAGGCGCAACCCGGGCCTACATCCAAAAGTACCAAAAGTAGACTGCATCCTAGGGTCTAAAGCCACTCCGCTTCTTCGATCCTCATCCTGCAGTAAAAGAAATATGGATCCCCCGAGGGGGTCAGCAACCCTTGGCTGGTATGGTTAACGCGCAGCCCATCGGCTACCGGGATGCGCGCAAACTATTTGTCATGATGACATGGCATTCATTTTAAAACACACAACTTATACATATATATCATAACATGGGTATTGTACACAACATCACACGCATCACACAAGAACAATTCCTTTTAGGAAGAGAACCAACACAGTTAGTCCCCATTGAGAGCCTAGAGAATGTTGACATGCTCATACTAAGCTCGTTACATAACTCGTTACCGTCCTGTTAGATTGAAACGGATAACTTAACACAAGGTGCCTCAGATATAGTGATCCAAGCACACCGAAATAACACATAGTATGCCCCTGTGGCCCGACGTGAGTCAGTAAAATAGCCTTGGTTAAGCTAAAGGGAAGGTTGGAAACCAAATTGGAAAACAACCATAACATACAAAGAGTCGAACGGTTATGACATCGACTCCCATACTCACACGCTTGGCCGAAACAGACCGGACTCCTCACTTCCCCCGTTAGCACTTGTTAGCAGTTCATTATTGAACTCAATACACAATTCACAACAATAGGTCAAGTCTTGTTAGACACACACACAAGGGAAGAGAGAGTCATGCTTAACAACATAATAATAATTAACGACTGTAAACTCTTTACATGGTTTATTCTTACAAGGTCATAAACACACAGAAAAAAACAACAACACACAAGCCGGTGTAAACCGGTAGGCAACAGACTGCAAGAAAACCATACCTCGGTCCTTGCCTCGATTGATTTCCTCTGTAGGTCACTCCTATACAGGATTAATAACGTCGGTTAATTATTTATTTAACTTTAAACTTACTAATGTTTAACATGATTGTATGACATGTTTTTAATGTCTAACTTACTCTAGGTTACCTTCACCATACTCCCTAGGGTTAACTACATAAGTCACATTCTTTGTTTATTTTTTTTAATAAGTTTTGGTACGTCTGACCCACCGTCCGACCCACAACTGGGTCGGACCCTTCCAGTGGTTTTCGGGTCTGAAGAAACTTACCTTGTCCGACCCATGTCCGACCCAACCTTCTGGGTCGGACCATTCCAGAGAATTCTATCGACCTCATAACATACATGTCTGACCCACGTCCGACTCACTCGACTGGGTCGGACCATTCCAGAACATTTTCCGTCCTTTAAAACATGACCGTCCGACCCATGTCCGACCCAACCTTCTGGGTCGGACCATTCCAGAACAATTTCCTGACGTCTAACAGAGGCTGTCCGACCCAAACTTGGGTCGGACCCCTGGGTCGGACACCACCTAAACTTGCCCAAACTTTGTCAAATCTTCACCAAATTTCTCCTAAGGCCTCTTAATGTTTCCTAACCACATTTGGTACACCTATCTCCACATACAACATCCATGAAACTCATTTTCTAATTCCTTAAGCCTTTACTCATCTCCTTGTAAAATTCCTTAACACTTATAACATTTTATACTAGGTTTCTAAATGGTGTTTCTCACCTATGACAACTACTATCCCCAAAATGCTTTCTCCTCATCTTAACATCATCTCTTAAGCATTATTTCTTACCAACCTAAACCTAGTTGATGTCTAAGCCCCTTTGTTTACCTAGAACACCTTAAGACACTATTTCTCCTCTTGTGAAATACTTAAGCATTTGCTACACTTCTAATTCACCAAACCTTATGTAAACACTTAGAACTTCTTGCTTCTTACCTAAATTTTGACATGGATTCTCCTAGAACAATACTAAGCCAAAACATTACTTTCTCCTTTAAGCACACAAAAGCACCTAAAATCACCAAGAACACTCTCATACACAAAACTTCATTCAAATCACACTACATTACCATATAATGCATAATTTAAATTGCATGGCACTTAGGCTCTTAAAATGCATGGCTCTTAGGCCCTTAAAGTGCATAACTCTTAAACACTGAATTTCCACAATATATATGCCTTTGACCTGCGAATACATACAACAAGACATATGTTCTTTTACTAGTCTCCTTGAGAACATTTCACTAGGTCACTTACCATTTGCTCTTTAGGTAGTTTTAACAAGCATTATAAGCTCATTTCTCCTAAGGCATTAAAACAACATTAGGTTAGTATATTTACCTCTTTTCCAAACAACTTCTTTCTTGTTTCCTTATAAAACCGGTAAGGTATTTGATTCCTTGTCAAGTTCTAAACAATATACGAACATTATAATGAGTATTCAAGCTATAAGCTTCATCTCATTGTAAACCCTAATTTTACATTGTTTCAAAAGCATTAATGTAGTTGTTTTACCTTGATCTTTGAAGAGAGTTTGAATATATATCAAGAGAGGACTCCACCTAGTCCATGAAGAGTTGGAATGAAGCTAGAACAAAGTCACACAAAGAGCTCCATCAATGTACATTTTCGGTCAAGGCAAAAACATGAAGGAAATGTAGTTTTTTTTGAGATTCCTTACCTAGAAGCAAAGGAGAGTAATAATATGTAGAAATACAAGCTCAAGCTCCTTCAATGGTGGAACTCCATGGCACCGAAATGGGGCTCTTGAAGTTTTGAGAAGATAGGAATGAAGAGCTTGATGAGAGGAAGAGATTGGTGGTGTTTGTTTTTTATTCGGACAAGTGAGCTAGATTAAACAAGAGGTCAAAGCTAGAGTTTTAATGGTGGTGGTGAGTATTACCGTGAGATAGAAGGAAGAAGAGAGGTTGATGAGAGTGTGGAGCCGTGTGAAATGGAGGAGGGAAATGAGAATGAAGATAAAACTTGCTTTTAGAAGATATTAAAGCCTTAAAGTAAATAGTACTTAACTTGTCATCTTTATTTAACTAATGAGCTAACAAGGGTGGTGTGTCACCAACCTTAAAAACCGGCCCCCAATAGTAATATGAGGGTATTTTAGTCTTTGTTGAACATTTAATTACTTATACAAACATATGTTACAAAATAGCTTATTAAAATCACTATTCATGAAAACAAGGCACTTAGAAGTGAAATTTTTGATTTCCCATTGATATAGACCTCCAAATGTGATACTATATAGTACACATGTTAATTAAAGAGTAATGATGGACATTTAGCCATTCAAAACTCATTTACAAGACAATTTTTCAAAAATGTGCTTTAAGACTTATTAAACCACATTTTATGTTTTAACTTGTTTTCAAGCTTGGTTTTCTTTGGTAGTTGGTTTAATAAGTTCATTAGTATATAAATGAGGTCTTGGTAAGTTCATTAGGTCTTAACCAAGCTTATCCCAAGCTTAGAGCACATTTTAGCTCTTATTGACCTTAAAGCACATTTTGTGTTTTCTTTTGTTTAACTTTGTTTACTAATGTTTCTAAGACATTTTCTTGTCTTAATAAATCATTTTAATGTTTAAACAACATAACTAGGTTTGGGGTATTTCACCTAGAGCGGAATCCAATTAGGAAACCCCTCAGTGATCACAAATGCGCAACCAAGTAGTTCGTAAACTATCGGGATTCCTCACCTCAACTCACACCATCTCTCTCATAATATTTAAGATCTGCTCTTAGTCTTATGGCGAATAATTATTAGTTAGCTCCCAATGGGTCTCACGCATACCTAGAAGTAATCTAGGTTAAATTCATGTTCGAGATCCATGCTCTAGAGACCGACAATGTCGTGACTCGTCCCTAAATGTTTTACTTAGGTTACCATATACTTAATATTAATGTCATGGTATTATATCAAGTAGCCTTCATGTCATCACAACGCATATGTATGTTTATATAAGTCGATCTATAGTCGACGTAGTGTTAGTCCCGTAGGACGCTCGTGCATAAATAAATAATGCAGTGACACTTAAACACATACATGTAACCATACACATATAACACACAAGTTATATCAACCAAATCTGTAACACCCCTACCATTAATACTATCATTACCGTCCAATCTCCTCGTACTTCACGAATCACGCAGCGGATACATACTTACTTACAATGGGTGATACAATGCCGTTAGCCACCCACGTGACTAACAAGGCTACTACTATCACATACAGCATCGGTCTGATGGACCGGAATCCCGAGTACTACACATCTACAATACATACTCCATTCTCCAGTTCAATACTACTATATTCCATTCAACACGTTACTCCTTTACAATACCATACCATACAATATACATAACCGAGTTTACTAGGTTCCCAATACAAATACAATGTTTTCTCCAAATTCATATGTACTCATTATGAGTCTATGTTTACCCATTTCTCACAACTACCTACTTTCTAAGTACAAGGCGTGCCGCCGGTCTCCTACCTTGATCACATCCGCTTCGGGTACCTGCACACTAAAAAATGTCCCCCGAAGGGGTCAGCTTTCGCCGAGCATGATAACCGCATACCCCGCGTACTAGTGAGGGTACGCCGACCACTTGGTCGTATACATGTGGTTGATTTCATTCAAACATACATGCATACATGCTTTTATACATAATATTGCAATACATTACACAAGACATACACACATACATACACTTCATTACATACAAGAGGTACAACATAAAACATTCAATGCATACTTACCTTTTCCAGAATTACACATATACATCACATACACAATACACAATTCTTGTTAGCTTCATTGGTCCACCCGGGTTAATCGGGTGGAGATTACTCTTTTACTCGTTACTTCATACATACGCATACATACTCATTCATACTTACGGATCCATACTTACTTACTCTTACTCTTACTCAAGTTAAGTCGTCGGGACCTCCGGCTGGGGACTACACCGTCCCACCTCCGGGATTTACTTGACTCACCAATCCGGGATGCTACCTGTAATACCCCAAATTTCTTAAACTGTGATTAAGGTCTTATTTAATTGTAAACCTTAGGAAACCCTAATTTCTAAAGATGGAGAAGGTTATAATTAGTTGGAGGTGCTTGGTGAACATTAGAAATTTAGTTCCCGGAGTATCACCCGGTAAACCTTAGTTTCGCAGGATTTCTGAAATTCCTGAAAATTACTGAATTCCTCAGGAACTGAGAGTGGGTATCAACCTTAGGAAGTGTGTTAGATACTTTTGAGAGTGTTTTGAGGAAAGAAACAATCATATCTTTCTTCTTTTAATATAAGACAATCTAGTTACATTTTTCAGTATTTAGTGGTTCTGGGCAAACGGGGCTTAAGGAGAGCTCAAAAGTGACCCGAGGAAATTCCTTAAACTTGATAACCCACACTAGTATTAACATACCTACACATATAGTCTTAATTCCCATAAAAAGCTCAAGCCAAACATGGCCTAAGATGGGGCCGAAAATATCAAGGAAGGAGGAGAAAAATATCTCGGTTACTATTCACACCTCCTTACTATTCACACCTCCTTACTATTTGCCAATGATTACAAAATCAACTTGCCCCCTCCTTATCCATTCAATGGCGGTTTGGCATGAGTGGTTAGGATTGGTTTTTGTCACCTAACACAAATCTATGGCTATGGACAATTCTAGAAGTCATAATTACAAATAGTAAGATAAGGATGAAAAATCAAGTATAAAAGGGGGGGTGGAGGTCGGCCATGGTAGGTGAGCAAGGTGGCCATTCCTCTTCATCTACCTTGCTTCTCCTAAGCTAGAAAACACCATTGGAGCATAGGCAACAACACTCCTCCATTGGAAACACAAATCTAAGGTAGTAATTAAGCTAAAATTAAGGAAAAAGGCAAGTTTAAGGAGTGGAAGCCAAAATCCAAGGTGGGCGACTTGGTTGGTGGAGATTTTGAGCTCAAGCAACTTATAATCAAGGTAGAAAAGCTCCAAAATGGCTAGGAGAGGACAGGTAACATCTATGCACATCACTTTCACCCTTTAAGCTTATTTTCCTTCTTAAGTCATTCTGTTTTGTTATCTACGAATCCTATCTCTTATTTTCTTAAAATTTCTACAGTAAACTAGGGATGAATAGTTGGAGAACATCCTATAAAATCAAGTCGAAATAAGGTTGGGAAGTAGGAAACACTAAAGAACTTTGAAAATGAGAAAAATGAGCTTTAAGCTTTAGGAATTGTTTGGATGGGTTTCCGACATGGGTTTGAGCTAAAATTTTGAGGGTAGTCTTGAATAGTGAATATATGGTTATGGTTGAAAAATCAAGTCGAATGGAGAAATTTAAGTCGGTTAGACAAGGTAAAGAAGCTAAAAATGAGAAAATGTGCTTTAAGCCTTTCCGAATGTTTGAATGGGTTTCCGAATTGATCTTGAGCTGAAATTTTGAGGAGATACTTGTGTTGTTGATATTGGATCATGGTTAAAATTTTAGGCCGAGACTCCTTTGGGAAGTTGTTTAAGTTGGTGAATAGTGATTTTGGCTAAAAATAAGAATTTAAGCTTTCTAAGGTGGTTTCTTGGAAATTATTTGATTCTCTGATTTATTGGAGCTTGAATGGTATTTTTATGATGTTATTAAGGTTATTTTACAAGTGGTGAGCTTGATGTGTGAATTACTACTTGTGTAAAGCTTGGTTATGATATCTTACTCATGGTTTGCAAATGTGTTTAAGGATAACCTCTTGTGGTGGTGGTGGAAAGTATTGTGTGATGTTGATATCATGGTTATCCTAAGGCTATGCCTCTTGTGAGAGCCTTTAAGGCCAAGCCGACGTTCCGGCAACAATATAAGCTCCTACTAATGAAATTGGAGCTGCCACTATGATCTACTCCTATTGGGCAGAAGTTTTCAATAGGGGGTGTGCACACTTAAGGACATAGGGTGGGTGGTGGTGGTGGACTTCATTTGGAAATATCTTGTATTTGATATTAATTATCTCTTGATAATTCCTGGTACAGGTAAATGGTGTGTGATCTATTCTGATTTGTTATATTTGTTAATATTTGCTGGAAACAAAGGTTTTAAAGAGAAAATAAGTTTTTACGGGGTGTGGTAGTGTTACTCAGTTTTTACTGATTTTATTTGGTTGTGTTTTCCTGTGTATATGTATTCTGTGAATTCAGGGTAACTGGGATGGACACCTTCTCTGCACTGAGGACGAGTCCACCGATACTTTCTATATTTTCATGTTTGTCACCTATCGTAGAAGTTTACAGCCTGGGGTCACCGAGATAATTTATGAAGAGTGGAACAAGAAGATACAAGGTTTTAGGCACCCGGAAAATGGCACCAGTCAGTCCATCACTCATGATGTTTCCACAGTGTACGAGTATATGCAAGTGGTCCCTAGTTAGATGCTAGCGATGTAATAGCCTTTTGATACCCCTTTACTTTTGGTGTAAAATAGGAGTAGGAGCTAACATAGTAGTTGGCTGGAAGGGGTCTTTTGGTACTAAGGTGTAAAGTGACGGGTTGGTTGTGTCACTCTTTTGATAGTAACAGTGATGTAAAATAGCTAGCGTAGGGGTGGTGGTGGTAATAGCCTTACACTTACTAGTGGTTAGTAAGTGTGGCGGTAACCCCCGGTGATAGTATTAGGGGACCTTTGTAAAAAGAAGACTGACGCATGTATAATATAAGCAGTTACTTTAGTTATAACATGTCTCTCTAAAATCAAAGAAAAAAGAAAGAAGAAAAAAAAGAGGCTAAGTAAATGGTGGTGGTAAACCGGGGCGTTACAGAGTGGTATCAGAGCTATAGGTTAGCAGGAAAGGAAAGTTTGAGTTTGATTAGGAGCAAGGTGACCCAGGCTTAGGTTTAGGAGTCTAGGCAGAACCATGTGGTTCTGAAAATATGTTTGCTGTGATATTTGTGTTGTGTGCTTGATTGATTATAGTTAACTATTTATATTGCAACTAACATATCTCTGTGTAGAATAACGGAGAGGGGAGTGGACGGAGTAATGGAGAGGGGAGAGGACAGATGGATGAACTGAGGGAGTTGACACTGAGTATGGGAAGAATCCTGGAGCAGCACGAGGCTAGAGCTGAAATACCCAAGGATTTCTCCCGGAGGATAGCAGCTATGAAACCCAGTACTTATTCGGGAAAGAATCCAGTGATTCTGGAAGAGTGGATCAGAGAGTTTGACAAAATATTTGATATTATTGATTGCCCTGAAGAAAAGAAGGTAAGTGGGGCTGTATTTTATTTTAAAGGTGAGGCTGATCTGTGGTGGACTGCGGAGGAGGAGAGACTTAAAGGAAATCCGGGTTTTGGGTGGAATATGTTGAAAGATGCGATGAGGAAAAGATTTTATCCGGAGCATGTAAGGTTGCAAAAATATCAGGAATTTACTGGATTGAGGCAGCGGACAGATGATGTTAAAACTTATCATGCTAAGTTTGTGGAGCTTGCTAGATTTGCTCCGCATGTGGTACCCGATGAGACTGCTAAGGTTCAACGTTTCTTGGAAGGGTTAAATTGGGATTTACAAGAAGCTCTGAGTGTATACCTATAACTACTTTACAAGAGGCGTACGATAAAGCTGCTAATCTTTATAGAGTACAACAGAGAAGGAAGTACAAACGGGGCGGAAAAGGAGAATGGAGACTCGTAAGGCCGAGAGCTTTGATAAGAGGGCTAAAGTAGAAGTTAGACCAAGTGGGGGATCCAGACCCAATTATCCGGGACGACGATTCAATGATAAAGGAACTAGATACTTTTATTGCAAGATTTGTGGAAGGAATCACCCAGGTGAAGATTGCGAAGGAAGGTTGGTAAGGTGTTTTAACTGTGGGAAGTTAGGCCACAGGGCCTATGAGTGTAGGGTAAGAAGGATGGAAGGAGGAACTGATCAGGTAGCAAGACCTGCTACAACTGGAAATCTCAATAACCAGAACAATCGTGGCAACCAAGGAGGAGTACAGCTGAATAATCAAAATGGACAGAGGAATAATTATAATGGTCCAAGAGGTAACATGAGTGGACAAGGGAATAATCAGGGGAAGCAAATACAATACGGAAGTGGTAGTACCCCAGGAGGAGGCTAAATCAGGGATATCAACGTAATCAGCAAGACGGAGGCTGAATCTCAACAAGAAGGGGACGTCATTACAGGTACTTTTTCCGTTCTTGGAACTAGTGCTAAAGTATTATTTGATTCCGGTGCAACCTGTTCTTTTATATCCTCCGAATTCTTGAAGAAGGTAGGAGTAGTCCCTGATATAGAAGTTGAAATTTCTGTTTCTACACCTACGGGAAGAGTGGTAGGATGCACTAGGAAAATGGAAGGAGTAAAAACCATAGAGGGTAGAGAATTTGAGATGGATCTGGTAGAGTTTGATTTGAAGGATTTTGATATAATCTTGGGGATGGATTGGTTAAGTAAGCACAAGGGGCGCATAGATTGTGAAAAACAAAAGATTAGCTTATGTGGGAAGAAAGGAAAGAGTGTCGTACACATGCGAAGGAGCTAAGCAAAGGGTAAAAGTCCTACCTGCCTTAAAATTTTTAAAGGAGTTGCGAAAAGGAGAGCCAGTTTATTTGTGTTATGTTCAAGAGGAAAATTGGCGCAAGAACTAAAGCCATCCGCACTTGAGGATCTTCCAGTAGTCAGGGAATTTCCAGATGTTTTTCCAGAAGAAATTCCTGGACTTCCACCCACGTGAGATTGAGTTTACTATTGATTTAGTACCAGGAACAGCTCCAATTTCTAAGCACCCTTATAGGATGGCCCCGAATGAGATGAATGAGTTAAAGAAACAATTGGAGGAACTTTTAGAAAAAGGTTATATTCGACCGAGTGCTTCTCCGTGGGGAGCCCCAGTTTTGTTTGTAAGAAAGAAGGATGGAACTTTGCGTCTTTGCATTGATTACAGGGAGTTAAATAACGTTACAATCAAGAATAAATATCCCTTGCCTAGGATTGATGATTTGTTCGACCAGCTACAAGGAGCTAAAGTATTTTCTAAGATCGACTTAAGGTCAGGCTATCATCAGTTAAAGATAGCAGAGAAGGACATACCAAAGACAGCCTTTCGAACGAGGTATGGACATTATGAATTTGTGGTGATGCCATTCGGGCTAACAAATGCGCCAGCGGTATTTATGGACTTAATGAATCGGGTTTTCAGCCAATTCCTGGATAAGTTTGTAGTGGTATTTATTGATGACATATTGGTGTACTCAAAGGATGAGGAGCAACATGCTGATCATCTGCGGCAAGTTCTACAAGTTTTAAGGGAAAGAAGCTGTATGCCAAATTATCTAAGTGTGATTTTTGGCTCAAGGAAGTATCGTTTTTAGGTCATGTGGTAACCGGTGATGGAATTTCGGTTGACCCGGCTAAAATTCAGGCTGTTAAGGATTGGCCCAGGCCAACGAATGTACGAGAAGTTAGAAGTTTTCTTGGGCTAGCTGGATACTATAGGAAGTTTGTTCAAGACTTCGCTAAAATTGCGAGACCGCTCACAAATCTGATGAAAAAGGAAGTGCGTTATAAGTGGGATAAGGATTGTGAAAAAGCTTTCCAGATTTTGAAGGAGAAGTTAACCACAGCACCAGTTCTTACGTTGCCCTGTGGTACAGACGGTTTTGAAGTATATAGTGACGCGTCTAAATATGGTTTAGGGTGTGTGTTGATGCAGAATGGCAAGGTCATTGCCTATGCCTCACGACAATTGAAGAACTATGAGACCAGGTATCCTACTCATGATTTGGAACTTGCAGCTGTAGTTTTTGCCTTGAAAATTTGGAGGCACTACTTGTATGGAACTTCTTGTAAGATTTATACGGATCACAAGAGCTTGAAATATATTTTCACTCAAAAAGAGCTTAATATGAGGCAAAGGAGATGGTTGGAACTTATTAAGGATTATGACCTGGAGATTTTATACCATGAAGGCAAAGCCAACGTGGTGGCAGACGCTTAAGTCGGAAGAGGAGTCACGAGGGAGAAGCTAATTGGATACTACATGATTTGGTACAAGATTTCAAAAGGTTGAACCTTGAGGTGGTAACAACGGGAGAGGTGGACAGAGAAATTTTGTCTAGTATGAACGTATTCCTTGACATTTATAAGGAAATTTTGCATCATCAACAAGAGGATGAGAAGTTACGGAAAATAAAGGAGAAGGTGGAAAAGGAGAAGCCCCAGATTTTAAGATTCATGATGATGGTAGTCTGAGATTTCGTGGAAGATGGTGTATACCAGATTCATGTGGCGATATTAAAAGGAAGTTGATGCAGGAAGCCCATAATTCTGCATATTCCATACATCCGGGAGGAAACAAGTTGTATAAAGATTTGAAGAAAAGTTTTGGTGGCCAGGCATGAAAAAGGAGGTAGCTGAACATGTGTCGAAGTGTCTAACATGTCAAAAAGTTAAATTTGAGCATAAGAAAGCAGGAGGATGTTGCAATCATTGGATATACCCATGTGGAAATGGGATTCGATATCTATGGATTTCATAGTGGGATTACCACCGACCAGAGGTGGGATGGATCAGATTTGGGTGATTGTGGATCGGTTGACCAAGACTACTAGACTAATTCCAATGAAAAGTACTTGGTCTATGGAACAGCTGGTGGAAGCATATATTAGAAATGTGGTTAAGTATCACGGAGTCCCTATGGAAATTATTTCGGATAGAGATTCTAGGTTTGTCTCAAGATTTTGGCAGCAATTTCAAAAAGCCATGGGAACAAAATTGAGCCTTAGTACAGCTTACCACCCACAGACTGATGGGCAGACGGAGAGAACTATTCAAACATTGGAGGATATGTTGCGGGCTTGTGCGATGGATTATCAAGGGTCATGGAGTGACAAGTTGCACTTGATTGAATTTTCTTATAACAACAGTTACCACTCAAGTATCCATATGGCCCCGTATGAAGCCTTATATGGTAGAAAGTGTCGTACTCCGTTGTGTTGGAATGATGCGCAGGAGGTGGTTTGGGTTGGGCCTGAGTTAACAGAGGAGATGGCTCAACAGGTTAAGAACATTCGGCAGAGATTGAAAGCCGCACAAGATAGGCAAAAGTCTTATGCTGATTTGCATAGAAGGCCAGTTGAGTTCAATGTGGGGGACAAGGTATTTCTGAAGGTTTCACCCACTAAGAGCGTGGTACGATTTGGCAAGAAAGGAAAACTTGCTCCTAAGTACATCGGTCCGTATGAAATATTGGAAAAGGTTGGAAATTTGGCTTACCGATTAGCTTTGCCGATGAACTTGGATAGGGTCCACAACGTGTTTCACGTATCACAATTGAAACGGTACGTTCCAGACGAATCACATGTGTTGCAACCGAACGAGGTAGAAGTTGCACCTAATTTGACTTATGAGGAACACCCAATTAAAATTTTGGATCGTAAGACAAGGGAGACCCGAGGGAAGTCTGTGGATTTGGTTAAAGTTTTATGGACTCATCATGGAGTTCAAGAAGCTACATGGGAACTAGAGAGCAAGATGAGAACTCAACACCCAGAACTCTTTGATTAAGGTCAGCAATTAAAGTTTCAGGAGAAACTTTCTTTTTAGGGGGGAGAGTCGTATGGTAAGTGGTGAATGACTACTAGTGTTTGTGAATGTTTGTGATTGTGAATGTTTGTTGGTGCCAGAAATGGTTGGTAATACTTGAATTTATTTTAGGAGTTGTCCTCTTAATTTTATATGTGGTATCGTTGAATTTGTGATGGTTTATATTGTGTGATTGGTGTGTCTGAGGTTTTGTGTGTGTTGCTGAATCATTTGTGGTTGATGAGGTTAACTAGAATTATTGTGTGGAGTATTGTTTTAATTTCTTGGAGTATGTGAATGTATTGTTTTGTGAGGTGAATTGAGCTTCGGGACGAAGCTTTGTTTAACGGGGGGAGGATGTAATACCCCAAATTTCTTAAACTGTGATTAAGGTCTTATTTAATTGTAAACCTTAGGAAACCCTAATTTCTAAAGATGGAGAAGGTTATAATTAGTTGGAGGTGCTTGGTGAACATTAGAAATTTAGTTCCCGGAGTATCACCCGGTAAACCTTAGTTTCGCAATTTCTGAAATTCCTGAAAATTACTGAATTCCTCAGGAACTGAGAGTGGGTATCAACCTTAGGAAGTGTGTTAGATACTTTTGAGAGTGTTTTGAGGAAAGAAACAATCATATCTTTCTTCTTTTAATATAAGACAATCTAGTTACATTTTTCAGTATTTAGTGTTCTGGGCAAACGGGCTTAAGGAGAGCTCAAAGTGACCCGAGGAAATTCCTTAAACTTGATAACCCACACTAGTATTAACATACCTACACATATAGTCTTAATTCCCATAAAAAGCTCAAGCCAAACATGGCCTAAGATGGGGCCGAAAATATCAAGGAAGGAGGAGAAAAATATCTCGGTTACTATTCACACCTCCTTACTATTCACACCTCCTTACTATTTGCCAATGATTACAAAATCAACTTGCCCCCTCCTTATCCATTCAATGGCGGTTTGGCATGAGTGGTTAGGATTGGTTTTTGTCACCTAACACAAATCTATGGCTATGGACAATTCTAGAAGTCATAATTACAAATAGTAAGATAAGGATGAAAAATCAAATATAAAAGGGGGGGTGGAGGTCGGCCATGGTAGGTGAGCAAGGTGGCCATTCCTCTTCATCTACCTTGCTTCTCCTAAGCTAGAAAACACCATTGGAGCATAGGTGTGAGCCTCGATTTTAAACCCTATCCTATATTGATTAAAGTTGATTAGGATCTAACCGGGTTTTAGGTCCACTTATAGCCCAAGATTAATAACTATGTCATATAACAATAATTATTAAAACCTAAGCTAGCTCACTGGAACCTATTATGAGTCGCCACCTAATTTTAACCTAGATCAAATTAGGAAAGGAGAGTTCGGGTTCGGGGGCTCGATATTCGACTTAATTAGGGTTCAAATTACTTTCATTACCCCTCCTAGGTCGTTTTTCCTCTACTCGGTTTAATTACGGCTTTCTACAAAGTTGTTTTTAACCTAGGTGCGCGCTTCTGTTTTTTGTCTTTTTTAGCATTTTTTGACAGAAAATTAAAGTGGAAATTAAAACTACCTAAACTAGGGTTTCGGAGGCAGAATTAGGTCAAATTTTGTTTCCGTCCGTAGCCACGGACCTATTGTCCGAAGCCACGGACCCCAGTTAACCCATATGAAAGTAAAAGTCGAATTAAACAGAAAACAGAAAATCGTAAAGTCCGGGGCCTCGGACAGACTGTCCGTGGGCCCGGACACTATTAAAAAAACCTAATTTTTAAATTTTAAAAATCCCGCCGCCGTCCGTGGGTGTCCGAGCTTACGGACAGGGAGTCCGGGACCCCGGACACGACGTCCGTGGGTGCGGACAGCCCTCGGATGGCGGCTTTGAGGCTGCTCCCGAAGGTGTTTTCGGCTCAAATTTTATGGGTGCGTAGCCTGAAAGATGTACAATACGTTAGTGGTTGAAAGTTCTCAATTTGAATTCGAATTATGCACGAAACTTGGTAAACATGTTATTGGACAGAAGCTTGAATAAACAGCAATACAGAAGCGTACGAAGGTTAGTTTGAGCCCAAATTTTGAGGCAAGACAGATAATACTGTGGTGAATTGGGGAAGTGGAGTTTCTACCTGTTTTACCTTCGGATTCACAACGTTTCTTCACACCGGGATTCATCGAGTGCTCCGTTGATGGCAGACCCGAGAGGATTTCAACCCAAGCTTCTGTTTGTTGGTTGTTCTTGCTGTTCTTCACGTTTTGGAGGTGTTTTTGTGGGTTTTGATGATTATTGGTGCTTTGGGAATTGGAAAACGTGTTTAGATGGTGATTTCGGGGGATTTTCGGTATGATTTGGGTGGCCGGGTGTTGGAAAACGTGAGAGAGAGAGAGGAGGCTGTGTTTTCTGACTCTCTAGGGTTCTTGAGCATATGAAGTTCTTATTTTATCCAAAAACCTATCCCCTTATATAGACTTTCTTAAAGATAAAGAAATCTAGTAAAAGTAAGATTTTTTTATATTTTAATTAAGTGACTTCCCAAATGAATTTTGCTGTGAAATTTTAACCACATGTCAAGGATGGATATTACGAATTTCTGAGGTGGAACCGAATTTTTTTAATGTTGGAATATTTTTAAATTGAATTTCTCGTCAGATTCAGTCAAAATTGCTAGAAAATTATTGGAAATTCGAAAAATCAAAATTCCAACGCCATTATGCTTAGAATGTCATCCTCTATCATGGGTTAAAATATCAAAGCATTTCAAGTTGATTTGGGCATCCTTTGGAGGAGAGAGAAAGCTCATAGGAGGTCTCAGGAGCCTTTAAAGATTACCAAAACGCCCCCTGAAAGTGACGAAGCTGCTCCCCATGCCATGAAACGTGCCGATCGAGCCGGGATTCCTCACTGCTTGATTAAAATGCCTCTCACAACACCAGTACCTCGTAGACCCTAGCCAGCGGGGTCAAAATTTTGGGTATAACAGATTGCCCCCCGTCAACTAGACTTTGTAATGAAAGTGAGAAGGCTAGTTGATGCTTGAGTGATACCCCAAAATTTCAAATGTTTCCAAGACCCTGCATATTATCGAAAACTGACAAATTGTGTCGAGCTATTCTAAGGCGCTGACTACCTAAAATGATGATATGATGTCAAACTGTTCAAAGGCGTTGACTACCTATGACGAATGAGATGATGTCAAGCTATTCTAAGGTGTTGACTACCTATAAGTAAAGTGAAATGAAGTAATGTCAAGCGATTCTAAGGCGTTGACTACCTATGAGATGATGATAACTGGGTGGTATGCAAATGCAAGAATGCTGAAATGCTAATGATGCTAATGATGTTAATGATGTTGATGATATTGATGATGCTCGGATGCTTCTGGGGACCGAAACCCATGCCAATGCTCCTGGCTGGACCCAATGTGGACTTATTGCCATCGCCCCCCAAGCCGGTGTGCAGGGATAACTCCTGGTAAAAACCCTGGGGACTTATTGCCTTTGCCCACCATTCGTTGATCCCGAAAATAAGTTGACATCGTAAAAGGAGGATTTATTGCCATCACCTCGCCAACTTTTCTGTCGCCAGGTCTTGTGACGCGCCTGGATAATGCAACTAGGTCTTATGACGAGCCTATTTGAATGTGATGAATGCAATGTGTTTGATGAGAGTGGGTAAGCTAAAGGGTAACGCTAGGTCTTACTACGAGCCTAAGGGAATGCAACTAGGTCCTATGACGAGCCTAAATGAAGGATCTAGGTCTTATGACCAGCCTAAGGGTTGGAACTAGGTCTTACTACGAGCCTAAGGATGGATCTAGGTCTAATGACGAGCCTAAGGGTTGGAACTAGGTCTTACTACGAGCCTAAGGATGGATCTAGGTCTTATGATGAGCCTAAGGGTTGGAACTAGGTCTTACTACGAGCCTAAGGATGGATCTAGGTCTTATGACGAGCCTAAGGATTATTCTAAGTGAAAGTGGGTAAAATGTATAAGTGGATGTAAAGGATTAAGGTTCATGTCAAATCTGGAGATGGTAGTGCTCAAGATGGGCCTACGGATGTTTGGACGTGGAGGTAGGGCTTAAGACGAGCCTGTAGGAATTTGATGTGGAGGAAGGGCTTAGGACGGGCCTGAGAATGTTTGCATGTGGAGGTGGGGCTTAGGACGGGCCTGTGAACGTTTGTATGTGGAGGTAGGGCTTAGGACGGGCCTGTGAATGTTTGTATGTGGAGGTAGGCTTAGGACGGGCCTGTGAATGTTTGTATGTGGAGGTAGGGCTTAGGACGGGCCTGTGAATGTTTGGAATGGAGGAAGGGCTTAGGACGGGCCTGAGAATGTTTGTATGTGGAGGTAGGGCTTAGGACGGGCCTGAGTGGTATGAGAAGGGTTTGAATCCTCTGGGTTTCTGGCTTTTGGGCCTCAATCGGTGTCATTGTTGCAATTGTTGGGACCAACAATTGCCCCCAGTATTTTTCCTTAAGGCAGTCTGAGTTCTTTAGGATTTTTGGCAATCGATCGGAACGATCGATTGCCCCCAGTATTTTCTTTGATTAATTGCGCAAAACAAGTCTCTTTCTCACGAGGCCAAGGTTTATCTTGATGTGGTGCTTTCTATCCTACACTCAAAGTGTTTAATGCTCGCACTCATGCTCTCCTTTTGGACAAAACATCTCGACCATTGAATTTGACATTTGTTAGATTTACGCGTTCAACCTGTTACTTTCACATGATCGGATACACAACTACTAAGTCGGAAGTCTTTTGGGCTTATAACGTGGCTATGGGGTGTGATAAATGACAACAGGATAATGGAGGAATGTTTAGGATATGTGGAGCTATAAGGGTGACCAAAGCTGCAACTTGCACCGTCTCCTGGACTTGTCTTCTTTGCCTTGAAGTCGTTTGGCTACTTCATGATGACTTTGCTTATGACTTGGGACTTGGAACTTTTGGGTTGTTCCTTGCATTCTTTTTTTCCAATTTTGGATTTCTTCGAGGCTTTTCAGGTTTGCCTTTCTTTGAATCTCCTTTCCTTCAGGGTTCTTGTGTTTCCCGGTTTTGAACTTTGAGAGCTGTTTTTTTATGTTAGCTCATTTTGGATCCTGTGTCACTTTGGGACCATTTGCGGATCGTTTCGTCATGCTGGTAGCAATTTTGCTTCTTTGGACTTATGAAGTCGGGCTCCTTGCTTCCTTTGGTCACCGGGTTGGTTATTCATCATTGGCTGGCTTGTTTGTGGAGTTTGTAATATTGTGAAAGAGGTCATATATGAAAAGCTCAGCGGGGGTGCCTAGGGTATAATGTCAGGGTTCACAAGCTTTTGGTTGTGTGGTGCTGTACCTAGGTGCTTCGTCATCCCTAATAGTTGTGTATCCATTCTTTGTTACTTTTCATAGGTTTAAGCGTAAATTTACAAATTATCTCCTTCGGTCGGAGTCATGCCGTTTGCCTTACCTTTAAATGTGGCCTCTCTGGAGTCGTGTAAAAATGACACGCTCTTTCGCTCTTGGTTTTACCACTCAAGGCACTCTCGCGAAGTGTACACTCGGAGACTTGCTTGCACATTTAAACAAAAGAAATAAACATTATCGTTCCTTAACTCAGATTGCCCCCAGTATTGTTGTGGGGTCTTCTTGACAAACCTTAGAATGCCCAAGTTATTAGTGGAGGGTGACTGCATGTGTGGTGGTGAACAATGGTGGTGAGATATTCCTGTGGAGAGGTGATGGGTGATCTTGCAGCAACAAATTTTGGCTTTGTGTACTTGGTGAAATGTTAAGAAAACGCATGGGATGTATATGATGAAGATGTTGTTCGTATGAGGAGGTGATTGTCGAATGATTCAGCAATTTTTTGGTTTAAGCTTTGGTGAAGTGGTAAGACACATGTAAGGGTTGTGATGAGGGTGGATGAGATGACTTATCTTTGACCTTGTTTTGGCAACATAGATGCATGCCTAACTTGTAATAGCAGGCAATGGTTTTCTATATGCAAGAGATTTCTCGAATAGCACTAAACAAAACATGCAGCAAATGTCAAGGCACAAAAACATCGAGAGAGAGCTCATGTCAGACAATACAGACAAAAGAAAAGACAGTACTCTGATCATGAAGTGCATAGAGAAAACATGAAATCCTAAGACTACGGCTGCGAAGGAGGTGGACGTGGGAAGGCCGAGTACATATGAGTCATGAAATCGTCCATACGGCCCTCCATACGTATCTGCCTGCGCTCCATGCGACCCTGGGTAATGTGGAGGGATCGGATATCCCTCTGCAAGCTCTCAAGCGTAGCCGGCTGCGGTGGTGGAGGCGGTAGGGCGTAGTAGGAGGAGAGTGGTATAGGGTACTCGGTGCCCATGTAGCTCGACCCCTCACCCTGGTAGGCGTATCCTCCTGACGGGTCCTCGTGATGTGGGACGTCCTCGGGCTCCGGTGCCTGCTGTCTCTGCCTGGGCCGGACTGGTCTCTGAGAAAAGACTCTGGCCTGCTGTGGGAAAGCCCAACCCTGATCGGCTGAGTAGCCAAGGGACCTCAGCATGTCCATGGTGTAGGTGGGATATAGAGGCTCCCAATCGTCATCCCCCATCGGGACCTGTGCACACTCGCATAGCCACTGAATGAAACTCGGGTAAACTAAGGCATGGCGACCGGCCCGGGCTGCTACCATCAGGTGGTCTCTCATCAAGACCGACAACGGGATCAAGCCCTCCTCTGAGTCAGGTGGATGCTGAATGTACCTCATGAGGAAGCAGTAGCGAGCGGAGACGTCATTACGCGCTTTCGGTAGCACGTTACGGGATAAGACCTCCAACAACACCCTGTCAAGAGCAGTAGGTAAAGCGGAGGGGAGGATCACCTGCTTCCTTGGCTGGTCCCTCGTGGAAGAACGAACACGCTCCGACAGAGTAGAGTGCTGCAGATAGAACTGGCGCGCCTCGCTCTCCAAGGCTGAAATCGTCTCTAATCCCCTGTGCTCTGGGTCACTAGGATGCAAGCCGTAAAAATGCACAAAATCATCCAGGCCCACAGTAATGGGCTGACCACGTACATAGGATACCACCGCCCCAGTATCGTCCTGGTCCAAGTTAGCATAGAACTCTATGACTAACTCCCTAACGTAGCTCCTCGGGCAAATAAGCAACCCCGCCCAGTCAAGGTGCTGAAACAGGTGATCGAGGTCGAAAGTGGCGATCACGTCATCGCTGAAGAGACGCTCCTGCTGAATGGAAATATCCTGATTCTCATAAAACCAGCGCTCCTGCTGAGCTCCTCTGAAACGGGTATGGTCATAGGTAGGGGATGTCTCCCTGCGGCGCCTGCGACGTGGCTGAGAGCCTGGTGCCCCAGCCCCAGCTACCCCACGGGAACTCCTACGACCCTCCATGGTGTGCCTGTGGACTCAACGAGTCAAAAGACATATAATTCTACAGGAATTTTGACAGAGTTTCCCTTAGATTTTTCATGAATCCTGTGCTCTCAAATGCACTCCACACCATATAATCAGTCCTAGGATCTATCATTCATGCAAACTTTTAATATTCCACGAGCTAGAAACGCAGGGAACCTCATTTCGCACTTAAAACGCACTAAACTAAAACGGGCGACCCTCGGCCGTTACAAGCGGTTTCGGCCTTCCAAACGAACTTTTCACGTTTTAAAATGTCCTTCTAAAGCTAGCTGGCCATTTAAAACATAAAAAATCAAACTTCGAAAATTTGACCCGAGAACCACCATTGTCGTCTTCTTCCTAGCTCCAAATTTCGTTTTTCTTCGTTTCTTCACCAAAATGGACAAATGAGTAGTCAAAATGTAGAGAAAACTTACCCAAATACAATGGTGGAAGAATATTTTGGATTGGGAGTCGGGAAAGTGCCGAAAACGGACAAAAACCACTCCCCGGACCTAGCTCGGACGCGACTTTCAGCCTCCGTAAGTGCTCGAAATGGAGAGATCTTGGTATGGAAATGCCTAGAATCGAAAGAGGGATGTTTTGTGAGCAAAATGGCGGTGGAATGGAGTGATTTGGTCAAGAAATGAGTGAGATATGGAGGAGAGAAGTTAGGGTTTTGAAAATGGGGGTTGCTGGAATGAAAATGGTGGATTTGGGACGAATTCCCGATTTGAATCGGCTGGGGGAAGTCACTAAGTGGAACGGCGTCGTTTGGAGGTCAAACGGGCGCGTCTGAGTCAACGTCCGGGGCCACGGACAGCGCGTCCGGGGTCACGGACGCCCCTTTTTTTTCTCTTTTTCCGAAAATTGATTGATTAAATTTAAAGAGGGCTAAACAAAACAAAATTTTCTCTTTATTCATCTCGAAGTTAGAAGAAGTACAAATTATAGAGTTCTAAGAAAACAGGAGATGCCTAGGATTAAGTGTCTAGAACGCAAGTTTCCTCTTGACAACTCTTGGCTCGGCCAACCCCTCCTTTCTTCGTTTGAATGCATCCACCTCCTCCTTTCGACCGTATAGCCATTTCCGATAACTTGCTGAGAGCTCCAAGTCTTCAAGTGCTAAGGGCTTCACCACTTGAACTTCCCCTTCGAGTCGATCCATCATGATCGTATGAAGAGCCTCATGATCGTATGCTTTCCTTGGTGCTTCATATAACAAACCCTTGGGTCGGTTCTGGGCTCGCCCAATCTGACGGCTGGAACGCCACGGGTGGATGACATAAAAGTTCTCAAAACCGGGTAACGAGATCCCTCCATAGTAGCCTCCACACATTCGAACTCCTTCAATTTTCCAAGCTGAGACCGTCCATTGGACTTGATGTCCCTGCCGTATGGAGTTCAAAAGGGCCGGCCATCCATCAACCGGCTCCTCGGGGGCTCGCCTTCTAGGGAGATGCTGGATCGTGAACGTTTGGTTATACTCAGGAATCAGCTTGAGCCGCTCGAGAAGCCAGACTTGCAGAAGATAAATGCTCCCTTCGAAGAAGTAAGGGGTATCCTTTGACTTAGGCCATGAATCCAGACTCTGAATAATCTGCGCGACTATCAATGGTCCCAAGGCGAAACCAGCTCGAACCTGTAGAAGCAAAGGGAAAACTTTTCGGTGTATAGCCATATATGGGGTTCTGAAAAGGTAGATTGCCAGCAATGCGAGATCGAGAAAGTTCCTCTTATGCTCTAAAGAAGTCTCAGAGGTAACAAAGTCTGAAAGAGTTTCCACCGGCAATCCCTCGGGCCCTACCATTCCTAGCAACTGGGTCGGACTTAGCCCAAGTAAATGGGAATGGGCCTCGACCGGTGAGGGTGTCAAGTTCGGTACTACTGGGCTAGCTAGGGTATTGGCCCCTAGAAGCGCGTCAAATTCCTCAGGCAGTAAAGTCAGCTCATTATCCCCAAACTTGAAAAGATGTTCAACCGGGTCCCAATGGTTAATAGCCGCTCTCAGGAAATCTTCGTGCAATCGTGTCTGGGATAAATATGCCAGAGTGTGGAGGATAGACAACTTGTTAACCTTCTTTGACCAGTTGAACACGTCTTTCATAGTTCTGTCACAGGACTTGTCGAATTCGAAGCAGCAGTGGGCCATGGGCTTTTTCCTGTTTTTACCAAGAAAAGAAAACACACACAGGGTATCAATCAGCACTCAACCTTGCTTATGGGCCTCAAACAACTGGAACTTCGAACTGGGTCGGGCCAACTGTGGGGGTAATTCCCTATCCGTTCTAAGTCTGGTCATGGGCCCATCACAAGAGCAAACAAGGTTCCACACAAATTCAAAATGCCCTCACCCGACGACCTTGATTAATGGGTATGGATCAATCCGGAGAGGTGCTTGGGGCGCTAGCCCAGGTCACCACAAAGGAATAGAGCTTGCACGCTATCCTCTTTGGGCTTCCCCACTTTTTTCACATCACTTAAAGGTGTGCGTCTACGGTCGGGTCTTTGACTGACCAAACAATGGGCTAGGTAAGGGTACTGCCAGGAAAATGCTTGGGGCTAAGGCCCAGGTATTAAGGGGGTGTGGTTAGACGACACCCTCCTCTTTTCCCCCATTTATTCACATCACCTAAAAGGTGTGAGTCCCTGACAGGGGACCCTCAAACGGGTCCCGGGGTGAAACTGGTTTGCGTGGACCCTCGCTCTCATATGATGCAAGGGTGCAAAAATTAAAGTGCGCACATAATAAACAAGCAACATAGTAAAAGCCATAAATAAACGTTTTCAAGTTAAGCCCTCTTTCTTAAAATTAAACAAGTTAAAATTAAGAAGTTTATCCCCAGCGGAGTCGCCAGTCTGTGAGCCTCGATTTTAAACCCTATCCTATGTTGATTAAAGTTGATTAGGATCTAACCGGGTTTTAGGTCCACTTATAGCCTAAGATTAATAACTATGTCATATAACAATAATTATTAAAACCTAAGCTAGCTCACTGGAACCTATTATGAGTCGCCACCTAATTTTAACCTAGATCAAATTAGGAAAGGAGAGTTCGGGTTCGGGGGCTCGATATTCGACTTAATTAGGGTTCAAATTACTTTCATTACCCCTCCTAGGTCGTTTTTCCTCTACTCGGTTTAATTACGGCTTTCTACAAAGTAGTTTTTAACCTAGGTGCGCGCTTCTGTTTTTTGTCTTTTTTAGCATTTTTTGACAGAAAATTAAAGTGGAAATTAAAAATACCTAAACTAGGGTTTCGGAGGCAGAATTAGGTCAAATTTTGTTTCCGTCCGTAGCCACGGACCTATTGTCCGAAGCCACGGACCCCAGTTAACCATATGAAAGTAAAAGTCGAATTAAACAGAAAACAGAAAATCGTAAAGTCCGGGGCCTCGGACAGACTGTCCGTGGGCCCGGACACTATTAAAAAAAACCTAATTTTTAAATTTAAAAATCCCGCCGCCGTCCGGGGTGTCCGAGCTTACGGACAGGGAGTCCGGGACCCCGGACACGACGTCCGTGGGTGCGGACAGCCCTCGGACGGCGGCTTTGAGGCTGTTCCCGAAGGTGTTTTCGGCTCAAATTTTATGGGTGCGTAGCCTGAAAGATGTACAATACGTTAGTGGTCGAAAGTTCTCAATTTGAATTCGAATTATGCACGAAACTTGGTAAACAAGTTATTGGACAGAAGCTTGAATAAACAGCAATACAGAAGCGTACGAAGGTTAGTTTGAGCCCAAATTTTGAGGCAAGACAGATAATACCGTGGTGAATTGGGGAAGTGGAGTTTCTACCTGTTTTACCTTCGGATTCACAACGTTTCTTCACACCGGGATTCGTCGAGTGCTCCGTTGATGGCAGACCCGAGAGGATTTCGACCCAAGCTTCTGGTGTTGGTTGTTCTTGCTGTTCTTCACGTTTTGGAGGTGTTTTTGTGGGGTTTTGATGATTATTGGTGCTTTGGGAATTGGAAAACGTGTTTAGATGGTGATTTCGGGGGATTTTCGGTATGATTTGGGTGGCCGGGTGTTGGAAAACGTGAGAGGAGAGAGGAGGCTGTGTTTTCTGACTCTCTAGGGTTCTTGAGCATATGAAGTTCTATTTTATCCAAAAACCTATCCCCTTATATAGACTTTCTTAAAGATAAAGAAAATCTAGTAAAAGTAAGATTTTTTGATATTTTAATTAAGTGACTTCCCAAATGAATTTTGCTGTGAAATTTTAACCACATGTCAAGGATGGATATTACGAATTTTCTGAGGTGGAACCGAATTTTTTTAATGTTGGAATATTTTTAAATTGAATTTCTCGTCAGATTCAGTCAGAAATTGCTAGAAAATTATTGGAAATTCGAAAAATCAAAATTCCAACGCCATTATGCTTAGAATGTCATCCTCTATCATGGGTTAAAATATCAAAGCATTTCAAGTTGATTTGGGCATCCTTTGGAGGAGAGAGAAAGCTCATAGAGGTCTCAGGAGCCTTTAAAGATTACCAAAACGCCCCCTGAAAGTGATGAAGCTGCTCCCCATGCCATGAAACGCGCCGATCGAGCCGGGATTCCTCACTGCTTGATTAAAATGCCTCTCACAACACCAGTACCTCGTAGACCCTAGCCAGGGGGGTCAAAATTTTGGGTATAACAATAGGCAACAACACTCCTCCATTGGAAACACAAATCTAAGGTAGTAATTAAGCTAAAATCAAGGAAAAAGGCAAGTTTAAGGAGTGGGAGCCAAAGTCCAAGGTGGGCGACTTGGTTGGTGGAGATTTTGAGCTCAAGCAACTTATAATCAAGGTAGAAAAGCTCCAAAATGGCTAGGAGAGGACAGGTAACATCTATGCACATCACTTTCACCCTTTAAGCTTATTTTCCTTCTTAAGTCATTCTGTTTTGTTATCTACGAATCCTATCTCTTATTTTCTTAAAATTTCTACAGTAAACTAGGGATGAATATTTAGAGAACATCCTAGAAAATCAAGTCGAAATAAGGTTGGGAAGTAGGAAAACACTAAAGAACTTTGAAAATGGAGAAAAATGAGCTTTAAGCTTTAGGAATTGTTTGGATGGGTTTCCGACATGGGTTAGAGCTAAAATTTTGAGGGTAGTCTTGAATAGTGAATATATGGTTATGGTTGAAAAATCAAGTCGAATTGAGAAATTTAAGTCGGTTAGACAAGGTAAAGAAGCTAAAAATGAGAAAATGTGCTTTAAGCCTTCCTGAATGTTTGAATGGGTTTACAAATTGATCTTGAGCTGAAATTTTGAGGAGATACTTGTGTTGTTGATATTGGATCATGGTTAAAATTTTAGGCCGAGACTCTTTTGGGAAGTCGTTTAAGTTGGTGAATAGTGATTTTGGCTAAAAATAAAATTTAAGCTTTCTAAGGTGGTTTCTTGGAAATTATTTGATTCTCTGATTTATTGGAGCTTGAATGGTATTGTTATGATGTTATTAAGGTTATTTTGCAAGTGGTGAGCTTGATGTGTGAATTACTACTTGTGTAAAGCTTGGTATGATATCTTACTCATGGTTTGCAAATGTGTTTAAGGATAACCTCTTGTGGTGGTGGTGGAAAGTATTGTGTGATGTTGTTATCATGGTTATCCTAAGGCTATGCCTCTTGTGAGAGCCTTTAAGGCCAAGCCGACGTTCCGGCAACAATATAAGCTCCTACTAATGAAATTGGAGCTGCCACTATGATCTACTCCTATTGGGCAGAAGTTTTCAATAGGGGGTGTGCACACTTAAGGACATAGGGTGGGTGGTGGTGGTGGACTTCATTTGGAAATATCTTGTATTTGATATTAATTATCTCTTGATAATTCCTGGTACAGGTAAATGGTGTGTGATATATTCTGATTTGTTATATTTGTTAATAATTGCTGGAAACAAAGGTTTTAAAGAGAAAATAAGTTTTTACGGGGTGTGGTAGTGTTACTCAGTTTTTACTGATTTTATTTGGTTGTGTTTTCCTGTGTATATGTATTATGTGAATTCAGGGTAACTGGGATGGACACCTTCTCTGCACTGAGGACGAGTCCACCGATACTTTCTATATTTTCATGTTTGTCACCTATCGTAGAAGTTTACAGCCTGGGGTCACCGAGATAATTTATGAAGAGTGGAACAAGAAGATACAAGGTTTTAGGCACCCGGAAAATGGCACCAGTCAGTCCATCACTCATGACATTTCCACAATGTACGAGTATATGCAAGTGGTCCCTAGTTAGATGCTAGCGATGTAATAGCCTTTTGATACCCCTTTACTTTTGGTGTAAAATAGGAGTAGGAGCTAACATAGTAGTTGGCTGGAAGGGGTCTTTTGGTACTAAGGTGTAAAGTGACGGGTTGGTTGTGTCACTCTTTTGATAGTAACAGTGATGTAAAATAGCTAGCGTAGGGGTGGTGGTGGTAATAGCCTTACACTTACTAGTGGTTAGTAAGTGTGGCGGTAACCCCCGGTGATAGTATTAGGGGACCTTTGTAAAAAGAAGACTGATGTAACACCCCATCTAACAATAACACACTTACAATAAACTGCAGCGGAAAAACAACCTCATCAAATTACTTATCTCGTTGGTGTTACACGCCGTTAACCACCCACGTGGCTAACAAGGCTAATACATATACATTGTACCGGTCTGATGGGCTAAATTCCCGAGCGACTACACATTACTATCCCTTTCCATTAACAACAACGACAACATACACCTTACAACTATACCGAGTATTATAAACTGGTGCCGATAACAATTTCGGTCTTACTACACCTATGTATATATACACTTAAATGATTACCCATGTACAATGTCTACCCCGTCCTACTCTCGAACGGCTTCCAGCTCTCTGTACCTGAAACAGGAAAAGAAGAGAAAGGGTGGCCCCCAAGGGGCTCAGCACCTTTGCTGGTATGGTAATCCCGCAGCCCACATGCTACCGGGCCACACACAACTAATTGTCGTTAGCATGCGGTTGATTATTTTTAAATCATACATGCAACTGTAAACACACAATACATAATCATTTCGCCTCAACGGGCTCAACAAACGGATAATATATCCTTACTTAATAAGTCACTCAAGGTATTCAATATCCCTAGAGTGTTCTCCTCTAATGGAGCTACTTCCTTAACAGACGACACTTACCCTTAAATCGGGTATCCTTAAACGCCCTTTTTCTCAAACTGGGATTCATATCCATGATCCACATACTCCACATTTTACAACATATAATATACACTACATAACAACACTTAACAACATTTGCACGTTTCCACCTGCAAACAACACCGCAATAGATATTGCTCACAACAAAGATACATAACATAACGGAATGGTCCTCTTAGGAACCGACCCAAACATTGCTAATACACTGGTGAGCCTAGAGAATGTTGCCAGTCTCATGATAAGCTCGTTACATAACTCGTTACCGTCTCGTTAAATGAACGGTTAACTTAACACAAGGTGTCTCGGATATAGTGATCCAAGCACACCGAAACAAACATAACAATAGTATGCCCCTGCGGCCCGACGTGAGTCAGTAATAGCCTTGGTTAAGCTAAAGGGAAGGTTGGGAACCAAATTGGAAAACAACCATAACATACAGAGAGGATCGAACCTGCTATGACAACGACCCCCATACTCACACGCGTGGCCGGAACAGACCGGACTCCTCACTCCCCCGTTAGCACTTGTTAGAAGTTCAACTTTGAACTTTATTAAACAATCACAAACATTGGGTTAAGTCTTGTTAGACATACAAGGGAAGAGAGAGTCATACATTCACATACAAACATCACACACAACATCACATAACCACCTCACGCATAGCCGTGGTTAGAACGTTCCTTAAGTCGGAAACGTTGTTACCGGATACCGTTCTCCTACGTTTACCTAATAGTGGTTAACTAGCCCTTCAAGCGCATTCGAGGTTACCGGTATCGGCACGTAAACATACAATAACAATAACGACTGTAAACTCGTTTCATGATTTATCTCATAACGTGGCGAACATACAGAAAAACACATTGGCATACAAGCCGGTGTAATCCGGTAGGACACAGTTGCAAGAAAACCATACCTGTCACCGGAGTCCACTTTACCACGTCCACTTATGTTCCTCGAGCAAATTCTCGAACAACTGTTAACATCACATGTGTTTTTATTAACATTGGGGTAACATGTTTGTTTAAAGTCTAACGCTTATAACTTTTCCCCGTTAACTTGGTTAAATAACTTTACATTTTTAACTTGTTTTACTTTCACATTTGTTACAACTTTTCACCCACTTAATTGTCATTAAAACTCACCTAACAAGTCCTTAACAACCTCAAAACATCATTAACCATCAATCCCCATCATTACACATCATTTCCATACCTTAAACAATGTTTTTGGTCCATACAACACCTTGTCGAACTTGTGTCCGGACTTCCCAAGTTCGGACACAAGCCGCGACCCCATACTGAAAACCATACATACGTCCGAACTTGTGTCCGGACTTCCCAAGTTCGGACACAGTTCGAGAGTAAATCCCAGATAGAAACAGTCACGTCCGAACTTGTGTCCGGACTTCCCAAGTTCGGACACAGTTCGAGAATGAGAAAATCCTTTACCCAACAGAGCCTGTCCGAACTTCCATGTCCGGACGGAAGTTCGGACACGGCAAAACATTCAATTTCCAAGTCTTTAAACACTTAACCAATTTCACCAAACTTCTCCTAAAGCCTTATAATGTTTCCTAACATCATTTGGCACATCAACACACCTTTAGCCATGTGCTAAACTCTTTAAATCACTCACCGAAACCATCTTATATTCACAAATTTCTTACAAAATTCCTAGCACTTAGGATGTTTTCTCCTTAAGATTCTAAGTGGTAGTTCACCAATAATGACTACTACACCAAGGTGTTTCCTCTACACCTTAACATCATCTCTCAACTCCTTTTCTTACTAACTAAATCTCCTTTTTACAACTCCTTGAATTCTTTTCTCAAAACCTTACTTAAACATCATTCTCCTTATTCATAATATCACCCAAACCCTAAACAAACTTCCTCAAGACTTTTCAATACACTCTCAAAACACACATTGAATTCCTAGAACTTCCAAGATAACACCTAAATCCTTGCATCACTCTAAATCACCTTAACACATGTTTTCTTCTCAAGTAAACATTTATTCACCTTTAACACTTCCTAGATCACCAAGACCATTTAAAACACTTAGAACTTCTCACACATTTTCCCAAATTTGGCCATAGCTTCTCTTGTATATACTCACATCCAACCACTTAGGTTTTTACCTTATTTCATTCAAAACACCTAAAATCCATCAAACACATTTTTATACACAAACTTCACACATTTAGCACTACATCACAATATAGTGCATAACTTAAATTGCTTGGCACTTAGGCCCTTAAACAACATGGCTCTTAGGCCCTTAAATTGCATAAACCTTAAACACTGAATTTCCCACATAAGTAATGCCTTTGACCTGCAAATACACCCAACAATACATATGCCCTTAATAACTCCTTGAGAGCATTTCACTAGGTCATTCACCATTTGCTCTTTAGGTAGTTTTAACAAGCATTATAAGCTTATTTCTCCTAAGGCATTAAACACATTAGATAGCATATTTACCTCTTTTCCTCACAAATTTCTTTCTTGTTTCCTTGTAAAACCGGTAGGGGTTTGGTTGTTTGTCAACTTCTAAACAATGTACAAATAGTAGAATGAGTATTCAAGCATTATGCTTCATCTCATTGTAAACCCTAGTTACACATATTGTTTTAACACATTAAGGTAATTGTTTTACCTTGGAATTGGAAGAGGACTTGAACAAGTATCAAGAGAGGACTCCTCCTAGCCCTTGGAAGATTCAATTGAAGCTAAAACAAGCAAGATAAATACACCATGGTGAGGTGAATTTTCGGACAACACAAAACATGAAGGAAACATCATTTTTCTTTGAGTTTCCTTACCTTGAAGCAAAGGAGAACAATAACATGTGAAAAGGTGAGCTCAAGCTCCATCAATGGTGAATCTCCTTGGCACCGAAATGAGGCTTTTGAAGATTTGAAAAGATAGAAGTGTAGAGCTTGCTCCAACTAGAAGAATGGTGGTCTTGAAATTAAATTTGGATAAGTGAGCTAGATTTTACAAGAGTTCAAAGGTGGACTTCCATGGTGGTGGTGCTATATTACCGAGAGAGAACAAGAAGAAGAGAGGAAGAAGAAGTTGGGACCGTGTGAAATGGAGGGAGGAAAGGAGAGAATGAGATAAGATTGCTTTAAGAAGATATTTGTAACTTATAAAGCAAATAGTACTTTACTTTAAGCTTAACTTCACTTATTTGATTTTTTTACATATTGGTGACTCACACCATGAAAAACCGGCCCCCATATGCCTAGGAGGGTATAATAGTCTTGTTGACCAATTTAATTACTTATAACATTATATGTTACAAACTAGCTTATAAAAGTTACTATTCACAAACTAAGGCACATAGAAGTGAAATTTTTGATTTCCCATTAATATAGCCACCCAAATGTGATACTATATAGTACACATGTTAATTAAAGAGTAATGATGGACATTTAGCCATTCAAAACTCATTTACAAGACAATTTTTCAAAAACGTGCTTTAAGACTCCTTAAAGCACCTTTTGTGTTTTAACTTGTTTTCAAGCTTGGTTTTCTTTGGTAATTGATTTAATATGTCCATTAAAATATTTATAAGGTATTGGTATGACCATTAGGTCTTATACAAATTTATTCCAAGCTTAGAGCACATTTTGCTCTTATTGACTTTAAGGTATTTCCTTGTGTTTTATTTGGTTTAACTGTCCACCAAGGTTTCCTAAGGACTTATTTAGCCTATCAAATCATAATTAAATGTTATCAAGTCTTGGTAGGCCCTTTGGGTCCTAACCAAGTTCACTCATAGCTTAGAGCATGTTTTTGCTCAAACTGTGTCTTAGTGTTTTATTGTGTTTTACTATGGTTTAAGTTGTACACTAACGTTTCTAAGGCACTTTTAGCCTTTATATAACATAGTTTGATATTTAAACCACATATCAAGGTTTGGGGTATTTCAATCTACCCCCCTTAAAAGAACTTCGTCCTCGAAGTTCACACTTTCCCACACATCATTAAATCAGAATACGGGGATTACTTGGAAATAAACTTCCATAACCAAACACACTTTACATCACAACCTCGGACTTAATGGTCCGGGCAACACATTCACATCCACACATAACCTAACATATCCACATGATAACCTCGGACTCTATGGTCCGGGTATCTTAACAACACTTACACATACATAACAACCCCTTGGACTCACTGGTCATGGGTAACATCACAACATTTGGACACATAGGTCCCCATAACATAACAGTCTTCAGACACTTAGGTCTATGTAACACAACACATTTAGACTCATAGGTCTCAATAGCATACACTTTTAGGAGATCAAAGTCAAAAAACATTTATTACACATACCACAAACATGTCATAGCACATATAACAATCAAAAATATCTTTTACATACACACTGTGATCCCGCAGAACCCGGTCGCGATGGACACCTTCCGTCCCCGTGCCTTTGGGAGGTCAAAACAATCACTTAAATTTAAAATTTCCTTGTGAGGTTAAGTAAGAGAACTTTAATTATGTAAAGTATCTATCAACGTTTTATAAATACCAATTGAAAATCCTTTTGAAAACACACACAACTCCAAGTCCAACTTAAGCTCTTTGCTTCTTTTATTAGCATGGTTATTTGTGACCACTTATAGGGAGCTTCAAGAATCATCCAACCCTGATGTGATCAGCATCAGTGTAGAACTATCCTTCCACTCCAATTTGTGTTCGGTTTCCCTTGATCACATGCAAATCAAGTTCCACCTCCCACTTCATTTTCAAGCATCATGTAAATCACTCATTTCCAATTTTCTATCTTTTAAATCATTCTAATCATGATCATAACATCTCCAAAGGATAGAACTCCGTCTATCAGTTACCTCCACTCACTTTAATCCTGTTGCCTAGGGAATCTTATTCTCACTAGGTTCTATGTGGTATCATGCCCTTTCTTGAATCACTATAGTATGTATATACACATATGTTTTGTCAAAATACAACACACAACTTCACATTTATACACTGTCGGGGCTTTGTTCCCCCGGGAGCTTCTCTACTCCCCACACTTGTACTATCACACACAACTGTTAACAAATACACGCACTTATCACAATGGTATTCGCATCTTCTGTGCGCAATTACCACAATTAAACCATGAATGAATGTGTATGTTTACGTAACACACACACAATCATCAAAACAATAATATAATTTTGTGCTATGCACAATATAAATCACATACACTACGTACACTTGTACGGTAATATACACTAAGTGGTTTTGCGCTCTACCCCCCTTAAAAGGGATTACGCCCACGTAATCAATCACTAAACATTAGCTTAAAATGTTTTGCCGTCGTGAAGTATCTTAACTTTCACGCGGTCCATTACACAATGGATTCTGATTAGAGGATCTTAACCATATTGGCGGTTTAGTTCCTAAACCAAGAATTATCATTGGAGTTTGCTTAAACTCTTAGTTGGTTTCGATTCTGGCCTGTTAGGCTTCTAGGTGTTAATAATTAGCTATTCACTCGTGTTCACCATGTACATTCAACACTTGAATCACTGGCTCACTAGTTTCTGCTGCGAAACTCCAATAACTGTAGAGCTTAATTGCCCCATTTGTTATTCATACTGTATTGTACATTCCCAATGTCACCTTCATCTTGGTAACAATGGTTTCTCAACCGACGTGTGGTATCTCCTACCGTTAGCGAATTCGGTGAGTTATAAACTTTCTATCCACTTCCATAACAATTTACTGTGTATACAGCTATGTATTTCACAACGATTGGCTTGTTCCTTCCGACTTACTGTCGGTTGAGATTGAGCTACTACCTAGTATGTAGTGCTCTCTCAGCTATTTACAACATTTGGGGTATATTCTATACCGATATTTGGCAGTTAGTGCTACTGTAGTCACCTACTGTTAATCATGTCTCCACATTTGGTTTTGTACAAGTACTCTTTTATTGGTGTGGTCTTGCATTTCCTATGCATCGGCCATTATAACATCATTCGTCCACAATTAACATGTTTCCAATTCCTAGCTATCCCACTCGGTTATTACTGCGCAAGAGCAATACCAAAACACTCAGTCATACAGAGTGCAGAGGCGTAAACTCTTGACAATAAATCCCTTATGCGATTCGCCATGGAATTCACACTGAGTTCCTCATCACACAGTACCTACCACTGGCTTATTGCTCAGTTTGTTTAACATCACTTATCTTGCATCTCCACTGAGTTTAACTCATAACTGGTCTTATTTGTTACATTATCGTTTAACAACATTTATACAACGGTCGCTTGTTGCGCACCGTGCTCTTATTCCTTGTATAACATCAGCTTATATCGTATCTGCTGTCACCTCAACTTCCACACATAAACTTACATTATTCACATTACGGTTCATCCCTCATTTGGATGACTACTGAATGCTCCTTGAGCATCGATCATTCGAGTCATAAGCCGTCATTATTCAGCTCGGTGTTTCACTTTATACACACATACTGCTAAACTAACTGCTCTCAAATAATAATAATATTGTCCATCCTTAACATATTTCTTGAGCTTGGTTCACATAACTACCGCTCCTGCGGTCTTACAATATCGAGAGGTATTCCCACTCTTAATGCAGTGGTTCGTTTACCACTCTATTCACTTATACAACATAAACTTCTGCAATCGGTCTAATTTATATAACATATCTTGCTTATGGCTTACAAGCTTTATTGCCTTGAGCTGGGCTCATTGTAGGCTGTCCACACACATGTACTTCTCTGTACAACATTATATGGTTTGGATATTATACTGAGCTCCATGACAAGGTCGTTGCATTCCGTTTCCTTTCATGGGATGCCCCTTTGGATTGTCAGTCCGTCTCCTGACAACTTATGTCTAAACTGGGTGTTAGTTTCAACCCTTGTGTTTCTGTTATGCATTTCATTCAACAATTGTTGATTCGAACACCCTTCAAGGATTGCTCCTGGGTGTTACTAAGTCATGCCATTACATCTGGTTTCACACTTTTTGGTACATTCCATTAGCCACGCCGTTTGCGTTCTTAAATGGCTTATTATCTCCTTTTGTGAAGATCAACATTTCCTAGTAGTGTAAGTACTCATTCTGGGAGTTTCATCCCGCTCATTGCACATTAATGTGTCCACATTAGTCATCTACTTGCCATGTACAGGCTAGGTCACCGTTCCAGCTAACATGTTTTATCCCTAAGGATCCTTAAGACATATGTGATGTCTTTACACAACAGTTTGTGCCCTTCGCACTTCCTAACTCTTAAACATTTCCTTGAGAGGAATTCACTAATCCTTTTAGTCTCGTTAACTTAACTGAGTTCCTTAACTTCAACCATTCCTTGTAATCTCTAGCTCTTGTTTGATTTATACTGCTGACCGTAGGCGGAGTCGACTACTTCCCGTGTTTCGGACTCTACTCGTATACATATATGGGGTATCATACTGATACATTACTACTTACCCAACTAACCTATAAGTAGGTCTGTCGGGCCCACATGCTCCTATCGGAGTGCGGTCGTCCCACAACATAGTTGGTACACTTGTAGTGTCCGTCACACGCCTAGGTGAGGTATTCTGTTGTCAACTCCCTTATATTGTCCCGTGACAATATTCATTCCTTGCTTCCCGACTTAATCGAGGGAAAGTTTATCCGTTGTTGTATCCTCGCCAACTGTCCTTGGTTTACTGGCTTGGTTTAAAAGAAGGTTGAAAGAAGTGTTGGTTTGAAAGAAAATCTGGTTTTGAAAAGAAAAGGGTTTGAATAAATCTGGGTTTGAAAGAAAATTTTCATGGTTTCACAACATCTTCTTACCTTAGCCAAGTCTAGCTTCTTGCTGACTGGTGTACTTCTAATTACAAAGGTCAGGCTGTTAAGCCCTTCCATGGTTATAATGTTCACACTTAACTTCGTGGTACTTTACTAAGTACTTGTAGTGGTTATAAATTTCCCGAACAGCCCTGTTATAGCAGCACTTGCCAGGGCAAGTGCGCCATGTTAACTGGCTACCGGTTCAACACATACCGGTTGTGGTATTGTTTTTACCCATATTGTCATCAGTGGCCTTGTTGGCCCTCACTGATTACTGCCTTGATAATAACTCTTCTAGGTGACTTCTCACTGTCTTCACCTGACGATCATCAACTAGGGTGTTTCCCATTCTGGGAGACCCCTTTGTAGTATTGTATTCTCTTTGCAGCCCGTTCCACGTATTGTCGTGGTTATTGAGACTTGTCTCTTGTTGGGTACTACGTTGTAGTTCCTTGTCGGTTGGTATACCGTTGGTGTATTGTTATCAACTGTGGTCCGTAGACACTTGTCTCGGGTTTTATTAATCCACTTCTTGCCTGCTGCACGGTTGGTGCGTTGCAAACTGGTTATTCTCGACTGCTTAGCATGTCGACCCAGGTTGCCGGAAATTCTATTCCTCTATACACAAGATCCTTCATTCTTGCTATGGAATGCGGTTAACATTGTTCAGATGGAGACCGTCTCCGGGATTCTCAGTTTCGGATCTACCGTATGACAGGTTCTCCGTACCCTTAGAGGTATTCAATAACAGCCAGATCGGGTATTCCCGAGTATGAGAGGACTTCATCTCTCTGGCGTTGTTTCCCAAGTTATAAAACAGGGATTGTGGAGGGTGGGAAGGATGTAGTAGGTTTCCAGTATTCACTGGTCATACCTAACTAGCGTATCTCTCACGCTATCACTCAACCCTTAACCCAAAGTACTTAAATCCTAACTCGGTACTTCCTAAGCTCGGTAATTCAGTCATCAGAGCGATACTTCGCTCTGATACCACTTTTGTAACACCCCATCTAACAATAACACACTTACAATAAACTGCAGCGGAAAAACAACCTCATCAATTACTTATCTCGTTGGTGTTACACGCCGTTAACCACCCACGTGGCTAACAAGGCTAATACATATACATTGTACCGGTCTGATGGGCTAAATTCCCGAGCGACTACACATTACTATCCCTTTCCATTAACAACAACGACAACATACACCTTACAACTATACCGAGTATTATAAACTGGTGCCGATAACAATTTCGGTCTTACTACACCTACTGTATATATACACTTAAATGATTACCCATGTACAATGTCTACCCGTCCTACTCTCGAACGGCTTCCAGCTCGTACCTGAAACAGGAAAAGAAGAGAAAGGGTGGCCCCCAAGGGGCTCAGCACCTTTGCTGGTATGGTAATCCCGCAGCCCACATGCTACCGGGCCACGCACAACTAATTGTCGTCTTAGCATGCGGTTGATTATTTTTAAATCATACATGCAACTGTAAAACACAATACATAATCATTTCGCCTCAACGGGCTCAACAAACGGATAATATATCCTTACTTAATAAGTCACTCAAGGTATTCAATATCCCTAGAGTGTTCCTCCTCTAATGGAGCTACTTCCTTAACAGACGACACTTACCCTTAAATCGGGTTATCCTTAAACGCCTCTTTCTCAAACTGGGATTCATATCCATGATCCACATACTCCACATTTACAACATATAATATACACTACATAACAACACTTAACAACACTTTGCACGTTTCCACGTGCACAACATAACACCGCAATAGATATTGCATCACAACAAAGATACATAACATAACGGGAATGGTCCTCTTAGGAACCGACCCAAACATTGCTAATACACTGGTGAGCCTAGAGAATGTTGCCAGTCTCATGATAAGCTCGTTACATAACTCGTTACCGTCTCGTTAAATGAACGGTTAACTTAACACAAGGTGGCTCGTCTTTTGTCCCGTTCGTTAAATGAACGGTTAACTTTGTCTCGGATATAGTGATCCAAGCACACCGAAACAAACATAACAATAGTATGCCCCTGCGGCCCGACGTGAGTCAGTAATAGCCTTGGTTAAGCTAAAGGGAAGGTTGGGAACCAAATTGGAAAACAACCATAACATACAGAGAGGATCGAACCTGCTATGACAACGACCCCCATACTCACACGCGTGGCCGGAACAGACCGGACTCCTCACTCCCCCCGTTAGCACTTGTTAGAAGTTCAACTTTGAACTTTATTAAACAATCACAAACATTGGGTTAAGTCTTGTTAGACATACACAAGGGAAGAGAGAGTCATACATTCACATACAAACATCACACACAACATCACATAACCAACTCACGCATAGCCGTGGTTAGAACGTTCCTTAAGTCGGAAACGTTGTTACCGGATACCGTTCTCCTACGTTTACCTAATAGTGGTTAACTAGCCCTTCAAGCGCATTCGAGGTTACCGGTATCGGCACGTAAACATACAATAACAATAACGACTGTAAACTCGTTTCATGATTTATCTCATAACGTGGCGAACATACAGAAAAACACATTGGCATACAAGCCGGTGTAATCCGGTAGGACACAGGTTGCAAGAAAACCATACCTGTCACCGGAGTCCACTTTACCACGTCCACTTATGTTCCTCGAGCGATTCTCGAACAACTGTTAACATCACATGTGTTTTATTAACATTGGGGTAACATGTTTGTTTAAAGTCTAACGCTTATAACTTTTCCCCGTTAACTTGGTTAAATAACTTTACATTTTTAACTTGTTTTACTTTCACATTTTGTTACAACTTTTCACCCACTTAATTGTCATTAAAACTCACCTAACAAGTCCTTAACAACCTCAAAACATCATTAACCATCAATCCCCATCATTACACATCATTTCCATACCTTAAACAATGTTTTTGGTCCATACAACACCTTGTCTGAACTTGTGTCCGGACTTCCCAAGTTCGGACACAAGCCGCGACCCATACTGAAAACCATACATACGTCCGAACTTGTGTCCGGACTTCCCAAGTTCGGACACAGTTCGAGAGTAAATCCCAGATAGAAACAGTCACGTCCGAACTTGTGTCCGGACTTCCCAAGTTCGGACACAGTTCGAGAATGAGAAAATCCTTTACCCAACAGAGCCTGTCCGAACTTCCATGTCCGGACGGAAGTTCGGACACGGCAAAACATTCAATTTCCAAGTCTTTAAACACTTAACCAATTTCACCAAACTTCTCCTAAAGCCTTATAATGTTTCCTAACATCATTTGGCACATCAACACACCTTTAGCCATGTGCTAAACTCTTTAAATCACTCACCGAAACCATCTTATCATTCACAAATTTCTTACAAAATTCCTAGCACTTAGGATGTTTTCTCCTTAAGATTTCTAAGTGGTAGTTCACCAATAATGATACTACACCAAGGTGTTTCCTCTACACCTTAACATCATCTCTCAACTCCTTTTCTTACTAACTAAATCTCCTTTTTACAACTCCTTGAATTCTTTTCTCAAAACCTTACTTAAACATCATTCTCCTTATTCATTAATATCACCCAAACCCTAACAACTTCCTCAAGACTTTCAAATCACTCTCAAAACACACATTGAATTCCTAGAACTTCCAAGATAACACCTAAATCCTTGCATCACTCTAATCACCTAACACATGTTTTCTTCTCAAGTACAACATTTATTCACCTTTAACTTCCTAGATCAACCAAGACCATTTAAAACACTTAGAACTTCTCACACATTTTTTTCCCAAATTGGCCATAGCTTCTCTTGTATATACTCACCATCCAACCACTTAGGTTTTTACCTTATTTCATTCAAAACACCTAAAATCCATCAAACACATTTTTATACCACAAACTTCACACATTAGCACTACATCACAATATAGTGCATAACTTAAATTGCTTGGCACTTAGGCCCTTAAACAACATGGCTCTTAGGCCCTTAAATTGCATAAACCTAACACTGAATTTCCCACATAAGTATGCCTTTGACCTGCAATACAACCACCAACAATACATATGCCCTTAATAACTCCTTGAGAGCATTTCACTAGGTCATTCCACCATTTGCTCTTTAGGTAGTTTTAACAGCATTATCAAGCTTATTTCTCCTAAGCATTAAACCACATTAAGATAGCATATTTACCCTTGCCTCTTTTCCTCACAAATTTCTTTCTTGTTTCCTTGTAAAACCGGTAGGGTGTTTGGTTGTTTGTCAACTTCTAACAATGTACAAATAGTAGAATGGTATTCAAGCATTAGTGCTTCATCTCATTTAAACCCTAGTTACACATATTGTTTTAACACATTAAGGTAATTGTTTTACTTGGAATTGGAAAGGACTTGAACAAGTATCAAGAGAGGACTCCTCCTAGCCCTGGAAGATTCAATGAAGCTAAAACAAGCAATAAATACAACCATGGTGAGGTGAATTTTCGGACAACACAAAACATGAAGGAAACATCATTTTTCTTTGAGTTTCCTTACCTTGAAGCAAAGGAGAACAATAAATGTGAAAAGGTGAGCTCAAGCCTCCATCAATGGTGAATCTCCTTGGCACCGAATGAGGCTTTGAAGATTTGAAAAGATAGAAGTGTAGAGCTTGCTCCACTAGAAGAATGGTGGTCTTGAAATTAAATTTGGATAAGTGAGCTAGATTTTACAAGAGTTCAAAGGTGGACTTCCATGGTGGGTGCTATATTACCGAGAGAGAACAAGAAGAAGAGAGGAAAAGAAGTTGGGACCGTGTGAAATGGAGGGAGGAAAGGAGAGAATGAGATAGATTGCTTTAAGAAGATATTTGTAACTTATAAAGCAAATAGTACTTTACTTTAAGCTTAACTTCACTTATTTGATTTCTTTCATATTGGTGACTCACACCATGAAAACCGGCCCCCATATGCCTAGGAGGGTAATAGTCTTTGTTGACCAATTTAATTACTTATAACATTATATGTTACAACTAGCTTATAAAGTTACTATTCACAAACTAAGGCACATAGAAGTGAAATTTTTGATTTCCCATTAATATCCCACCCAAATGTGATACTATATAGTACACATGTTAATTAAAGAGTAATGATGGACATTTAGCCATTCAAAACTCATTTACAAGACAATTTTTCAAAAACGTGCTTTAAGACTCCTTAAAGCACCTTTTGTGTTTTAACTTGTTTTCAAGCTTGGTTTTTCTTTGGTAATTGATTTAATATGTCATTAACATATTTATAAGTATTGGTATGACCATTAGGTCTTATACAAATTTATCCAAGCTTAGAGCACATTTTGCTCTTATTGACTTTAAGGTATTTCCTTGTGTTTTATTTGGTTTAACTGTCCACCAAGGTTTCCTAAGGACTTATTTAGCCATCAAATCATAATTAAATGTTATCAAGTCTTGGTAGGCCCTTTGGGTCCTAACCAAGTTCACTCATAGCTTAGAGCATGTTTTTGCTCAAACTGTGTCTTAGTGTTTTATTGTGTTTTACTATGGTTTAAGTTGTACACTAACGTTCTAAGGCACTTTTAGCCTTTATATAACATAGTTTGATATTTAAACCACATATCAAGGTTTGGGGTATTTCAATCTACCCCCCTTAAAGAACTTCGTCCTCGAAGTTCACACTTTCCCACACATCATTAAATCAGAATACGGGGATTACTTGGAAATAAACTTCCATAACCAAACACACTTTACATCACAACCTCGGACTTAATGGTCCGGGCAACACATTCACATCCACACATAACCTAACATATCCACATGATAACCTCGGACTCTATGGTCCGGGTATCTTAACAACACTTACACATACATAACAACCCCTTGGACTCACTGGTCTCGGGTAACATCACAACATTTGGACACATAGGTCCCCATAACATAACAGTCTTCAGACACTTAGGTCTATGTAACACAACACATTTAGACTCATAGGTCTCAATAGCATACACTTTTAGGAGATCAAAGTCAAAATAACATTTATTACACATACCACACAACATGTCATAGCACATATAACAATCAAAAATATCTTTTACATACACACTGTGATCCCGCAGAACCCGGTCGCGATGGACACCTTCCGTCCCCGTGCCTTTGGGAGGTCAAAACAATCACTTAATTTAAAATTTCCTTGTGAGGTTAAGTAAGAGAACTTTAATTATGTAAAGTATCTATCAACGTTTTATAAATACCAATTGAAAATCCTTTTGAAAACACACCAACTCCAAGTCCAACTTAAGCTCTTTGCTTCTTTTATTAGCATGGTTATTTGTGACCACTTATAGGGAGCTTCAAGAATCATCCACCTGATGTGATCAGCATCATGTAGAACTATCCTTCCACTCCAATTTGTGTTCGGTTTCCCTTGATCACATGCAAATCAAGTTCCACCTCCCACTTCATTTTCAAGCATCATGTAAATCACTCATTTCCAATTTTCTATCTTTTAAATCATTCTAATCATGATCATAACATCTCCAAAGGATAGAACTCCGTCTATCAGTTACCTCCACTCACTTTAATCCTGTTGCCTAGGGAATCTTATTCTCACTAGGTTCTATGTCGGTATCATGCCCTTTCTTGAATCACTATATATGTATATACACATATGTTTGTCAAAATACAACACACAACTTCACATTTATACACTGTCGGGGCTTTGTTCCCCCGGGAGCTTCTCTACTCCCCACACTTGTACTATCACACACAACTGTTAACAAATACACGCACTTATCACAATGGTATTCGCATCTTCTGTGCGCAATTACCACAATTAAACCATGAATGAATGTGTGTTTACGTAACACACACACCAATCATCAAAACAATAATATAATTTTGTGCTATGCACAATATAAATCACATACACTACGTACACTTGTACGGTAATATACACTAAGTGGTTTTGCGCTCTACCCCCCTTAAAAGGGATTACGCCCACGTAATCAATCACTAAACATTAGCTTAAAATGTTTTGCCGTCGTGAAGTATCTTAACTTTCACGCGGTCCATTACACAATGGATTCTGATTAGAGGATCTTAACCATATTGGCGGTTTAGTTCCTAAACCAAGAATTATCATTGGAGTTTGCTTAAACTCTTAGTTGGTTTCGATTCTGGCCTGTTAGGCTTCTAGGTGTTAATAATTAGCTATTCACTCGTGTTCACCATGTACATTCAACACTTGAATCACTGGCTCACTAGTTTCTGCTGCGAAACTCCAATAACTGTAGAGCTTAATTGCCCCATTTGTTATTCATACTGTATTGTACATTCCCAATTGTCACCTTCATCTTGGTAACAATGGTTTCTCAACCGACGTGTGGTATCTCCTACCGTTAGCGAATTCGGTGAGTTATAAACTTTCTATCCACTTCCATAACAATTTACTGTGTATACAGCTATGTATTTCACAACGATTGGCTTGTTTCCTTCCGACTTACTGTCGGTTGAGATTGAGCTACTACCTAGTATGTAGTGCTCTCTCAGCTATTTACAACATTTGGGGTATATTCTATACCGATATTTGGCAGTTAGTGCTACTGTAGTCACCTACTGTTAATCATGTCTCCACATTTGGTTTTGTACAAGTACTCTTTTATTGTGTGGTCTTGCATTTCCTATGCATCGGCCATTATAACATCATTCGTCCACAATTAACATGTTTCCAATTCCTAGCTATCCCACTCGGTTTTACTGCGCAAGAGCAATACCAAAACACTCAGTCATACAGAGTGCAGAGGCGTAAACTCTTGACAATAAATCCCTTATGCGATTCGCCATGGAATTCACACTGAGTTCCTCATCACACAGTACCTACCACTGGCTTATTGCTCAGTTTGTTTAACATCACTTATCTTGCATCTCCACTGAGTTTAACTCATAACTGGTCTTATTTGTTACATTATCGTTTAACAACATTTATACAACGGTCTTGTTGCGCACCGTGCTCTTATTCCTTGTATAACATCAGCTTATATCGTATCTGCTGTCACCTCAACTTCCACACATAAACTTACATTATTCACATTACGGTTCATCCCTCATTTGGATGACTACTGAATGCTCCTTGAGCATCGATCATTCGAGTCATAAGCCGTCATTATTCAGCTCGGTGTTTCACTTTATACACACATACTGCTAAACTAACTGCTCTCAAATAATAATAATATGTCCATCCTTAACATATTTCTTGAGCTTGGTTCACATAACTACCGCTCCTGCGGTCTTACAATATCGAGAGGTATTCCCACTCTTAATGCAGTGGTTCGTTTACCACTCTATTCACTTATACAACATAAACTTCTGCAATCGGTCTAATTTATATAACATATCTTGCTTATGGCTTACAAGCTTTATTGCCTTGAGCTGGGCTCATTGTAGGCTGTCCACACACATGTACTTCTCTGTACAACATTATATGGTTTGGATATTATACTGAGCTCCATGACAAGGTCGTTGCATTCCGTTTCCTTTCATGGGATGCCCCTTTGGATTGTCAGTCCGTCTCCTGACAACTTATGTCTAAACTGGGTGTTAGTTTCAACCCTTGTGTTTCTGTTATGCATTTCATTCAACAATTGTTGATTCGAACACCCTTCAAGGATTGCTCCTGGGTGTTACTAAGTCATGCCATTACATCTGGTTTCACACTTTTGGTACATTCCATTAGCCACGCCGTTTGCGTTCTTAAATGGCTTATTATCTCCTTTTGTGAAGATCAACATTTCCTAGTAGTGTAAGTACTCATTCTGGGAGTTTCATCCCCTCATTGCACATTAATGTGTCCACATTAGTCATCTACTTGCCATGTACAGGCTAGGTCACCGTTCCAGCTAACATGTTTTATCCCTAAGGATCCTTAAGACATATGTGATGTCTTTACACAACAGTTTGTGCCCTTCGCACTTCCTAACTCTTAAACATTTCCTTGAGAGGAATTCACTAATCCTTTTAGTCTCGTTAACTTAACTGAGTTCCTTAACTTCAACCATTCCTTGTAATCTCTAGCTCTTGTTTGATTTATACTGCTGACCGTAGGCGGAGTCGACTACTTCCCGTGTTTCGGACTCTACTCGTATACATATGGGGTATCATACTGATACATTACTACTTACCCAACTAACCTATAAGTAGGTCTGTCGGGCCCACATGCTCCTATCGGAGTGCGGTCGTCCCACAACATAGTTGGTACACTTGTAGTGTCCGTCACACGCCTAGGTGAGGTATTCTGTTGTCAACTCCCTTATATTGTCCCGTGACAATATTCATTCCTTGCTTCCCGGACTTAATCGAGGGAAAGTTTATCCGTTGTTGTATCCTCGCCAACTGTCCTTGGTTTTACTGGCTTGGTTTAAAAGAAGGTTGAAAGAAGTGTTGGTTTGAAAGAAAATCTGGTTTTGAAAAGAAAAGGGTTTGAATAAATCTGGGTTTGAAAGAAAATTTTCATGGTTTCACAACATCTTCTTACCTTAGCCAAGTCTAGCTTCTTGCTGACTGGTGTACTTCTAATTACAAAGGTCAGGCTGTTAAGCCCTTCCATGGTTATAATGTTCACACTTAACTTCGTGGTACTTTACTAAGTACTTGTAGTGGTTATAAATTTCCCGAACAGCCCTGTTATAGCACTTGCCAGGGCAAGTGCGCCATGTTAACTGGCTACCGGTTCAACACATACCGGTTGTGGTATTGTTTTTACCCATATTGTCATCAGTGGCCTTGTTGGCCCTCACTGATCTTACTGCCTTGATAATAACTCTTCTAGGTGACTTCTCACTGTCTTCACCTGACGATCATCAACTAGGGTGTTTCCCATTCTGGGAGACCCCTTTGTCTTAGTATTGTATTCTCTTTGCAGCCCGTTCCACGTATTTGTCGTGGTTATTGAGACTTGTCTCTTGTTTGGGTACTACGTTGTAGTTCCCTTGTCGGTTGGTATACCGTTGGTGTATTGTTTATCAACTGTGGTCCCGTAGACACTTGTCTCGGTTTTTATTAATCCACTTCTTGCCTGCTGCACGGTTGGTGCGTTGCAAACTGGTTATTCTCGACTGCTTAGCATGTCGACCCAGGTTGCCGGAAATTCTATTCCTCTATACACAAGATCCTTCATTCTTTGCTATGGAATGCGGTTAACATTGTTCAGATGGAGACCGTCTCCGGGATTCTCAGTTTTCAGGATCTACCGTATGACAGGTTCTCCGTACCCTTAGAGGTATTCAATAACAGCCAGATCGGGTATTCCCGAGTATGAGAGGACTTTCATCTCTCTGGCGTTGTTTCCCAAGTTATAAAACAGGGATTGTGGAGGGTGGGAAGGATGTAGTAGGTTTCCAGTATTCACTGGTCATACCTAACTAGCGTATCTCTCACGCTATCACTCAACCCTTAACCCAAAGTACTTAAATCCTAACTCGGTACTTCCTAAGCTCGGTAATTCAGTCATCAGAGCGATACTTCGCTCTGATACCACTTTTGTAACACCCCATCTAACAATAACACACTTACAATAAACTGCAGCGGAAAAACAACCTCATCAAATTACTTATCTCGTTGGTGTTACACGCCGTTAACCACCCACGTGGCTAACAAGGCTAATACATATACATTGTACCGGTCTGATGGGCTAAATTCCCGAGCGACTACACATTACTATCCCTTTCCATTAACAACAACGACAACATACACCTTACAACTATACCGAGTATTTATAAACTGGTGCCGATAACAATTTCGGTCTTACTACACCTACTGTATATATACACTTAAATGATTACCCATGTACAATGTCTACCCCGTCCTACTCTCGAACGGCTTCCAGCTCTCTGTACCTGAAACAGGAAAAGAAGAGAAAGGGTGGCCCCCAAGGGGCTCAGCACCTTTGCTGGTATGGTAATCCCGCAGCCCACATGCTACCGGGCCACGCACAACTAATTGTCGTCTTAGCATGCGGTTGATTATTTTTAAATCATACATGCAACTGTAAACACACATACATAATCATTTCGCCTCAACGGGCTCAACAAACGGATAATATATCCTTACTTAATAAGTCACTCAAGGTATTCAATCCCTAGAGTGTTCCTCCTCTAATGGAGCTACTTCCTTAACAGACGACACTTACCCTTAAATCGGGTTATCCTTAAACGCCTCTTTTCTCAAACTGGGATTCATATCCATGATCCACATACTCCACATTTTACAACATATAATATACACTACATAACAACACTTAACAACACTTTGCACGTTTCCACGTGCACAACATAACACCGCAATAGATATTGCATCACAACAAAGATACATAACATAACGGGAATGGTCCTCTTAGGAACCGACCCAAACATTGCTAATACACTGGTGAGCCTAGAGAATGTTGCCAGTCTCATGATAAGCTCGTTACATAACTCGTTACCGTCTCGTTAAATGAACGGTTAACTTAACACAAGGTGTCTCGGATATAGTGATCCAAGCACACCGAAACAAACATAACAATAGTATGCCCCTGCGGCCCGACGTGAGTCAGTAATAGCCTTGGTTAAGCTAAAGGGAAGGTTGGGAACCAAATTGGAAAACAACCATAACATACAGAGGATCGAACCTGCTATGACAACGACCCCCATACTCACACGCGTGGCCGGAACAGACCGGACTCCTCACTCCCCCCGTTAGCACTTGTTAGAAGTTCAACTTTGAACTTTATTAAACAATCACAAACATTGGGTTAAGTCTTGTTAGACATACACAAGGGAAGAGAGAGTCATACATTCACATACAAACATCACACACAACATCACATAACCAACTCACGCATAGCCGTGGTTAGAACGTTCCTTAAGTCGGAAACGTTGTTACCGGATACCGTTCTCCTACGTTTACCTAATAGTGGTTAACTAGCCCTTCAAGCGCATTCGAGGTTACCGGTATCGGCACGTAAACATACAATAACAATAACGACTGTAAACTCGTTTCATGATTTATCTCATAACGTGGCAACATACAGAAAAACACATTGGCATACAAGCCGGTGTAATCCGGTAGGACACAGTTGCAAGAAAACCATACCTGTCACCGGAGTCCACTTTACCACGTCCACTTATGTTCCTCGAGCAAATTCTCGAACAACTGTTAACATCACATGTGTTTTTATTAACATTGGGGTAACATGTTTGTTTAAAGTCTAACGCTTATAACTTTTCCCCGTTAACTTGGTTAAATAACTTTACATTTTTAACTTGTTTTACTTTCACATTTTGTTACAACTTTTCACCCACTTAATTGTCATTAAAACTCACCTAACAAGTCCTTAACAACCTCAAAACATCATTAACCATCAATCCCCATCATTACACATCATTTCCATACCTTAAACAATGTTTTTGGTCCATACAACACCTTGTCCGAACTTGTGTCCGGACTTCCCAAGTTCGGACACAAGCCGCGACCCATACTGAAAACCATACATACGTCCGAACTTGTGTCCGGACTTCCCAAGTTCGGACACAGTTCGAGAGTAAATCCCAGATAGAAACAGTCACGTCCGAACTTGTGTCCGGACTTCCCAAGTTCGGACACAGTTCGAGAATGAGAAAATCCTTTACCCAACAGAGCCTGTCCGAACTTCCATGTCCGGACGGAAGTTCGGACACGGCAAAACATTCAATTTCCAAGTCTTTAAACACTTAACCAATTTCACCAAACTTCTCCTAAAGCCTTATATGTTTCCTAACATCATTTGGCACATCAACACACCTTTAGCCATGTGCTAAACTCTTTAAATCACTCACCGAAACCATCTTATCATTCACAAATTTCTTACAAAATTCCTAGCACTTAGGATGTTTTCTCCTTAAGATTTCTAAGTGGTAGTTCACCAATAATGACTACTACACCAAGGTGTTTCCTCTACACCTTAACATCATCTCTCAACTCCTTTTCTTACTAACTAAATCTCCTTTTTACAACTCCTTGAATTCTTTTCTCAAAACCTTACTTAAACATCATTCTCCTTATTCATTAATATCACCCAAACCCTAAACAAACTTCCTCAAGACTTTTCAATACACTCTCAAAACACACATTGAATTCCTAGAACTTCCAAGATAACACCTAAATCCTTGCATCACTCTAAATCACCTTAACACATGTTTTTTTCTCAAGTAAACATTTATTCACCTTTAACACTTCCTAGATCACCAAGACCATTTAAAACACTTAGAACTTCTCACACATTTTTCCCAAATTTGGCCATAGCTTCTCTTGTATATACTCACATCCAACCACTTAGGTTTTTACCTTATTTCATTCAAAACACCTAAAATCCATCAAACACATTTTTATACACAAACTTCACACATTTAGCACTACATCACAATATAGTGCATAACTTAAATTGCTTGGCACTTAGGCCCTTAAACAACATGGCTCTTAGGCCCTTAAATTGCATAAACCTTAAACACTGAATTTCCCACATAAGTAATGCCTTTGACCTGCAAATACACCCAACAATACATATGCCCTTAATAACTCCTTGAGAGCATTTCACTAGGTCATTCACCATTGCTCTTAGGTAGTTTTAACAAGCATTATAAGCTTATTTCTCCTAAGGCATTTAAACCACATTAGATAGCATATTTACCTCTTTTCCTCACAAATTTCTTTCTTGTTTCCTTGTAAAACCGGTAGGGTGTTTGGTTGTTTGTCAACTTCTAAACAATGTACAAATAGTAGAATGAGTATTCAAGCATTATGCTTCATCTCATTGTAAACCCTAGTTACACATATTGTTTTAACACATTAAGGTAATTGTTTTACCTTGGAATTGGAAGAGGACTTGAACAAGTATCAAGAGAGGACTCCTCCTAGCCCTTGGAAGATTCAATTGAAGCTAAAACAAGCAAGATAAATACACCATGGTGAGGTGAATTTTCGGACAACACAAAACATGAAGGAAACATCATTTTTCTTTGAGTTTCCTTACCTTGAAGCAAAGGAGAACAATAACATGTGAAAAGGTGAGCTCAAGCTCCATCAATGGTGAATCTCCTTGGCACCGAAATGAGGCTTTTGAAGATTTGAAAAGATAGAAGTGTAGAGCTTGCTCCAACTAGAAGAATGGTGGTCTTGAAATTAAATTTGGATAAGTGAGCTAGATTTTACAAGAGTTCAAAGGTGGACTTCCATGGTGGTGGTGCTATATTACCGAGAGAGACAAGAAGAAGAGAGGAAGAAGAAGTTGGGACCGTGTGAAATGGAGGGAGGAAAGGAGAGAATGAGATAAGATTGCTTTAAGAAGATATTTGTAACTTATAAAGCAAATAGTACTTTACTTTAAGCTTAACTTCACTTATTTGATTTCTTTTACATATTGGTGACTCACACCATGAAAAACCGGCCCCCATATGCCTAGGAGGGTATAATAGTCTTTGTTGACCAATTTAATTACTTATAACATTAATGTTACAAACTAGCTTATAAAAGTTACTATTCACAAACTAAGGCACATAGAAGTGAAATTTTTGATTTCCCATTAATATAGCCACCCAAATGTGATACTATATAGTACACATGTTAATTAAAGAGTAATGATGGACATTTAGCCATTCAAAACTCATTTACAAGACAATTTTTCAAAAACGTGCTTTAAGACTCCTTAAAGCACCTTTTGTGTTTTAACTTGTTTTCAAGCTTGGTTTTCTTTGGTAATTGATTTAATATGTCCATTAAATATTTATAAGGTATTGGTATGACCATTAGGTCTTATACAAATTTATTCCAAGCTTAGAGCACATTTTGCTCTTATTGACTTTAAGGTATTTCCTTGTGTTTTATTTGGTTTAACTGTCCACCAAGGTTTCCTAAGGACTTATTTAGCCCTATCAAATCATAATTAAATGTTATCAAGTCTTGGTAGGCCCTTTGGGTCCTAACCAAGTTCACTCATCAGCTGAGCATGTTTTTGCTCAAAACTGTGTCTTAGTGTTTTATTTGGTTTACTATGTTTAAGTTGTACACTACGGTTCTAAGGCACTTTTAGCCTTTATATAACATAGTTTGATATTTAAACCACATATCAAGGTTTGGGGTATTTCAATCTACCCCCCTTAAAGAACTTCGTCCTCGAAGTTCACACTTTCCCACACCTCATTAATCAGAATACGGGGTTACTTGGAAATAAACTTCCATACCAAACACACTTTACATCACAACCTCGGACTTAATGGTCCGGGCAACACATTCACATCCACACATAACCTAACATATCCACATGATAACCTCGGACTCTATGGTCCGGTATCTTAACAACACTTACACATACATAACAACCCTTGGACTCACTGGTCTCGGGTAACATCACAACATTTGGACACATAGGTCCCATAACATAACAGTCTTCAGACACTTAGGTCTATGTACACAACACATTTAGACTCATAGGTCTCAATAGCATACCTTTTAGAGATCAAGTCAAAATAACATTTATTACACATACCACACAACATGTCATCGCCATATAACAATCAAAATATCTTTTACATACACACTGTGATCCCGCAGAACCCGGTCGCGATGACACCTTCCGTCCCCGTGCCTTTGGGAGGTCAAAACAATCACTTAAATTTAAAATTTCCTTGTGAGGTTAAGTAAGAGAACTTAATTATGTAAAGTATCTATCAACGTTTTATAAATACCAATTGAAAATCCTTTTGAAACACACACACTCCAAGTCCAACTTAAGCTCTTTGCTTCTTTTATTAGCATGGTTATTTGTGACCACTTATAGGGAGCTTCAAGAATCATCCCAACCCTGATGTGATCAGCATCAGTGTAGAACTATCCTTCCACTCCAATTTGTGTTCGTTTCCTTGATCACATGCAAATCAAGTTCCACCTCCCACTTCATTTTCAAGCATCATGTAAATCACTCATTTCCAATTTTCTATCTTTTAAATCATTCTAATCATGATCATAACATCTCCAAAGGATAGAACTCCGTCTATCAGTTACCTCCACTCACTTTAATCCTGTTGCCTAGGGAATCTTATTCTCACTAGGTTCTATGTCGGTATCATGCCCTTTCTTGAATCACTATAGTATGTATATACACATATGTTTTGTCAAAATACACACACAACTTCACATTTATACACTGTCGGGGCTTTGTTCCCCCGGGAGCTTCTCTACTATCCCCACACTTGTACTATCACACACAACTGTTAACAATACACGCACTTATCACAATGGTATTCGCATCTTCTGTGCGCAATTACCACAATTAAACCATGAATGAATGTGTATGTTTACGTAACACAACACCAATCATCAAAACAATAATATAATTTTGTGCTATGCACAATATAAATCACATACACTACGTACACTTGTACGGTAATATACACTAAGTGGTTTTGCGCTCTACCCCCCTTAAAAGGGATTACGCCCACGTAATCAATCACTAAACATTAGCTTAAAATGTTTTGCCGTCGTGAAGTATCTTAACTTTCACGCGGTCCATTACACAATGGATTCTGATTAGAGGATCTTAACCATATTGGCGGTTTAGTTCCTAAACCAAGAATTATCATTGGAGTTTGCTTAACTCTTAGTTGGTTTCGATTCTGGCCTGTTAGGCTTCTAGGTGTTAATAATTAGCTATTCACTCGTGTTCACCATGTACATTCAACACTTGAATCACTGGCTCACTAGTTTCTGCTGCGAAACTCCAATAACTGTAGAGCTTAATTGCCCCATTTGTTATTCATACTGTATTGTACATTCCCAATTGTCACCTTCATCTTGGTAACAATGGTTTCTCAACCGACGTGTGGTATCTCCTACCGTTAGCGAATTCGGTGAGTTATAAACTTTCTATCCACTTCCATAACAATTTACTGTGTATACAGCTATGTATTTCACAACGATTGGCTTGTTTCCTTCCGACTTACTGTCGGTTGAGATTGAGCTACTACCTAGTATGTAGTGCTCTCTCAGCTATTTACAACATTTGGGGTATATTCTATACCGATATTTGGCAGTTAGTGCTACTGTAGTCACCTACTGTTAATCATGTCTCCACATTTGGTTTTGTACAAGTACTCTTTTATTGGTGTGGTCTTGCATTTCCTATGCATCGGCCATTATAACATCATTCGTCCACAATTAACATGTTTCCAATTCCTAGCTATCCCACTCGGTTATTACTGCGCAAGAGCAATACCAAAACACTCAGTCATACAGAGTGCAGAGGCGTAAACTCTTGACAATAAATCCCTTATGCGATTCGCCATGGAATTCACACTGAGTTCCTCATCACACAGTACCTACCACTGGCTTATTGCTCAGTTTGTTTAACATCACTTATCTTGCATCTCCACTGAGTTTAACTCATAACTGGTCTTATTTGTTACATTATCGTTTAACAACATTTATACAACGGTCGCTTGTTGCGCACCGTGCTCTTATTCCTTGTATAACATCAGCTTATATCGTATCTGCTGTCACCTCAACTTCCACACATAAACTTACATTATTCACATTACGGTTCATCCCTCATTTGGATGACTACTGAATGCTCCTTGAGCATCGATCATTCGAGTCATAAGCCGTCATTATTCAGCTCGGTGTTTCACTTTATACACACATACTGCTAAACTAACTGCTCTCAAATAATAATAATATTGTCCATCCTTAACATATTTCTTGAGCTTGGTTCACATAACTACCGCTCCTGCGGTCTTACAATATCGAGAGGTATTCCCACTCTTAATGCAGTGGTTCGTTTACCACTCTATTCACTTATACAACATAAACTTCTGCAATCGGTCTAATTTATAACATATCTTGCTTATGGCTTACAAGCTTTATTGCCTTGAGCTGGGCTCATTGTAGGCTGTCCACACACATGTACTTCTCTGTACAACATTATATGGTTTGGATATTATACTGAGCTCCATGACAAGGTCGTTGCATTCCGTTTCCTTTCATGGGATGCCCCTTTGGATTGTCAGTCCGTCTCCTGACAACTTATGTCTAAACTGGGTGTTAGTTTCAACCCTTGTGTTTCTGTTATGCATTTCATTCAACAATTGTTGATTCGAACACCCTTCAAGGATTGCTCCTGGGTGTTACTAAGTCATGCCATTACATCTGGTTTCACACTTTTTGGTACATTCCATTAGCCACGCCGTTTGCGTTCTTAAATGGCTTATTATCTCCTTTTGTGAAGATCAACATTTCCTAGTAGTGTAAGTACTCATTCTGGGAGTTTCATCCCGCTCATTGCACATTAATGTGTCCACATTAGTCATCTACTTGCCATGTACAGGCTAGGTCACCGTTCCAGCTAACATGTTTTATCCCTAAGGATCCTTAAGACATATGTGATGTCTTTACACAACAGTTTGTGCCCTTCGCACTTCCTAACTCTTAAACATTTCCTTGAGAGGAATTCACTAATCCTTTTAGTCTCGTTAACTTAACTGAGTTCCTTAACTTCAACCATTCCTTGTAATCTCTAGCTCTTGTTTGATTTATACTGCTGACCGTAGCGGAGTCGACTACTTCCCGTGTTTCGGACTCTACTCGTATACATATATGGGGTATCATACTGATACATTACTACTTACCCAACTAACCTATAAGTAGGTCTGTCGGGCCCACATGCTCCTATCGGAGTGCGGTCGTCCCACAACATAGTTGGTACACTTGTAGTGTCCGTCACACGCCTAGGTGAGGTATTCTGTTGTCAACTCCCTTATATTGTCCCGTGACAATATTCATTCCTTGCTTCCCGGACTTAATCGAGGGAAAGTTTATCCGTTGTTGTATCCTCGCCAACTGTCCTTGGTTTTACTGGCTTGGTTTAAAAGAAGGTTGAAAAGAAGTGTTGGTTTGAAAGAAAATCTGGTTTTGAAAAGAAAAGGGTTTGAATAAATCTGGGTTTGAAAGAAAATTTTCATGGTTTCACAACATCTTCTTACCTTAGCCAAGTCTAGCTTCTTGCTGACTGGTGTACTTCTAATTACAAAGGTCAGGCTGTTAAGCCCTTCCATGGTTATAATGTTCACACTTAACTTCGTGGTACTTTACTAAGTACTTGTAGTGGTTATAAATTTCCCGAACAGCCCTGTTATAGCAGCACTTGCCAGGGCAAGTGCGCCATGTTAACTGGCTACCGGTTCAACACATACCGGTTGTGGTATTGTTTTACCCATATTGTCATCAGTGGCCTTGTTGGCCCTCACTGATCTTACTGCCTTGATAATAACTCTTCTAGGTGACTTCTCACTGTCTTCACCTGACGATCATCAACTAGGGTGTTTCCCATTCTGGGAGACCCCTTTGTCTTAGTATTGTATTCTCTTTGCAGCCCGTTCCACGTATTTGTCGTGGTTATTGAGACTTGTCTCTTGTTGGGTACTACGTTGTAGTTCCCTTGTCGGTTTGGTATACGTTGGTGTATTGTTTATCAACTGTGGTCCCGTAGACACTTGTCTCGGTTTTTATTAATCCACTTCTTGCCTGCCACGGTTGGTGCGTTGCAAACTGGTTATTCTCGACTGCTTAGCATGTCGACCCAGGTTGCCGGAAATTCTATTCCTCTATACACAAGATCCTTCATTCTTTGCTATGGAATGCGGTTAACATTGTTCAGATGGAGACCGTCTCCGGGATTCTCAGTTTTCAGGATCTACCGTATGACAGGTTCTCCGTACCCTTAGAGGTATTCAATAACAGCCAGATCGGGTATTCCCGAGTATGAGAGGACTTTCATCTCTCTGGCGTTGTTTCCCAAGTTATAAAACAGGGATTGTGGAGGGTGGGAAGGATGTAGTAGGTTTCCAGTATTCACTGGTCATACCTAACTAGCGTATCTCTCACGCTATCACTCAACCCTTAACCCAAAGTACTTAAATCCTAACTCGGTACTTCCAAGCTCGGTAATTCAGTCATCAGAGCGATACTTCGCTCTGATACCACTTTTGTAACACCCCATCTAACAATAACACACTTACAATAAACTGCAGCGGAAAAACAACCTCATCAAATTACTTATCTCGTTGGTGTTACACGCCGTTAACCACCCACGTGGCTAACAAGGCTAATACATATACATTGTACCGGTCTGATGGGCTAAATTCCCGAGCGACTACACATTACTATCCCTTTCCATTAACAACAACGACAACATACACCTTAAACTATACCGAGTATTTATAAACTGGTGCCGATAACAATTTCGGTCTTACTACACCTACTGTATATACACTTAAATGATTACCCATGTACAATGTCTACCCCGTCCTACTCTCGAACGGCTTCCAGCTCTCTGTACCTGAAACAGGAAAAGAAGAGAAAGGGTGGCCCCCAAGGGGCTCAGCACCTTTGCTGGTATGGTAATCCCGCAGCCCACATGCTACCGGGCCACGCACAACTAATTGTCGTCTTAGCATGCGGTTGATTATTTTTAAATCATACATGCAACTGTAAACACACAATACATAATCATTTCGCCTCAACGGGCTCAACAAACGGATAATATATCCTTACTTAATAAGTCACTCAAGGTATTCAATATCCCTAGAGTGTTCCTCCTCTAATGGAGCTACTTCCTTAACAGACGACACTTACCCTTAAATCGGGTTATCCTTAAACGCCTCTTTTCTCAAACTGGGATTCATATCCATGATCCACATACTCCACATTTTACAACATATAATATACACTACATAACAACACTTAACAACACTTTGCACGTTTCCACGTGCACAACATAACACCGCAATAGATATTGCATCACAACAAAGATACATAACATAACGGGAATGGTCCTCTTAGGAACCGACCCAAACATTGCTAATACACTGGTGAGCCTAGAGAATGTTGCCAGTCTCATGATAAGCTCGTTACATAACTCGTTACCGTCTCGTTAAATGAACGGTTAACTTAACACAAGGTGTCTCGGATATAGTGATCCAAGCACACCGAAACAAACATAACAATAGTATGCCCCTGCGGCCCGACGTGAGTCAGTAATAGCCTTGGTTAAGCTAAAGGGAAGGTTGGGAACCAAATTGGAAAACAACCATAACATACAGAGAGGATCGAACCTGCTATGACAACGACCCCCATACTCACACGCGTGGCCGGAACAGACCGGACTCCTCACTCCCCCCGTTAGCACTTGTTAGAAGTTCAACTTTGAACTTTATTAAACAATCACAAACATTGGGTTAAGTCTTGTTAGACATACACAAGGGAAGAGAGAGTCATACATTCACATACAAACATCACACACAACATCACATAACCAACTCACGCATAGCCGTGGTTAGAACGTTCCTTAAGTCGGAAACGTTGTTACCGGATACCGTTCTCCTACGTTTACCTAATAGTGGTTAACTAGCCCTTCAAGCGCATTCGAGGTTACCGGTATCGGCACGTAAACATACAATAACAATAACGACTGTAAACTCGTTTCATGATTTATCTCATAACGTGGCGAACATACAGAAAAACACATTGGCATACAAGCCGGTGTAATCCGGTAGGACACATGTTGCAAGAAAACCATACCTGTCACCGGAGTCCACTTTACCACGTCCACTTATGTTCCTCGAGCAAATTCTCGAACAACTGTTAAATCACATGTGTTTTTATTAACATTGGGGTAACATGTTTGTTTAAAGTCTAACGCTTATAACTTTTCCCCGTTAACTTGGTTAAATAACTTTACATTTTTAACTTGTTTTACTTTCACATTTTGTTACAACTTTTCACCCACTTAATTGTCATTAAAACTCACCTAACAAGTCCTTAACAACCTCAAAACATCATTAACCATCAATCCCCATCATTACACATCATTTCCATACCTTAAACAATGTTTTTGGTCCATACAACACCTTGTCTGAACTTGTGTCCGGACTTCCCAAGTTCGGACACAAGCCGCGACCCCATACTGAAAACCATACATACGTCCGAACTTGTGTCCGGACTTCCCAAGTTCGGACACAGTTCGAGAGTAAATCCCAGATAGAAACAGTCACGTCCGAACTTGTGTCCGGACTTCCCAAGTTCGGACACAGTTCGAGAATGAGAAAATCCTTTACCCAACAGAGCCTGTCCGAACTTCCATGTCCGGACGGAAGTTCGGACACGGCAAAACATTCAATTTCCAAGTCTTTAAACACTTAACCAATTTCACCAAACTTCTCCTAAAGCCTTATAATGTTTCCTAACATCATTTGGCACATCAACACACCTTTAGCCATGTGCAAACTCTTTAAATCACTCACCGAAACCATCTTATCATTCACAAATTCTTACAAAATTCCTAGCACTTAGGATGTTTTCTCCTTAAGATTTCTAAGTGGTAGTTCACCAATAATGACTACTACACCAAGGTGTTTCCTCTACACCTTAACATCATCTCTCAACTCCTTTTCTTACTAACTAAATCTCCTTTTTACAACTCCTTGAATTCTTTTCTCAAAACCTTACTTAAACATCATTCTCCTTACATTAATATCACCCAAACCCTAAACAAACTTCCTCAAGACTTTTCAATACACTCTCAAAACACACATTGAATTCCTAGAACTTCCAAGATAAACCTAAATCCTTGCATCACTCTAAATCACCTTAACACATGTTTTCTTCTCAAGTAAACATTTATTCACCTTTAACACTTCCTAGATCACCAAGACCATTTAAAACACTTAGAACTTCTCACACATTTTTCCCAAATTTGGCCATAGCTTCTCTTGTATATACTCACATCCAACCACTTAGGTTTTTACCTATTTCATTCAAAACACCTAAAATCCATCAAACACATTTTTATACACAAACTTCACACATTTAGCACTACATCACAATATAGTGCATAACTTAAATTGCTTGGCACTTAGGCCCTTAAACAACATGGCTCTTAGGCCCTTAAATTGCATAAACCTTAAACACTGAATTTCCCACATAAGTAATGCCTTTGACCTGCAAATACACCCAACAATACATATGCCCTTAATAACTCCTTGAGAGCATTTCACTAGGTCATTCACCATTTGCTCTTTAGGTAGTTTTAACAAGCATTATAAGCTTATTTCTCCTAAGGCATTAAACCACATTAAGATAGCATATTTACCTCTTTTCCTCACAAATTTCTTTCTTGTTTCCTTGTAAAACCGGTAGGGTGTTTGGTTGTTTGTCAACTTCTAAACAATGTACAAATAGTAGAATGAGTATTCAAGCATTATGCTTCATCTCATTGTAAACCCTAGTTACACATATTGTTTTAACACATTAAGGTAATTGTTTTACCTTGGAATTGGAAGAGGACTTGAACAAGTATCAAGAGAGGACTCCTCCTAGCCCTTGGAAGATTCAATTGAAGCTAAAACAAGCAAGATAAATACACCATGGTGAGGTGAATTTTCGGACAACACAAAACATGAAGGAAACATCATTTTCTTTGAGTTTCCTTACCTTGAAGCAAAGGAGAACAATAACATGTGAAAAGGTGAGCTCAAGCTCCATCAATGGTGAATCTCCTTGGCACCGAAATGAGGCTTTTGAAGATTTGAAAAGATAGAAGTGTAGAGCTTGCTCCAACTAGAAGAATGGTGGTCTTGAAATTAAATTTGGATAAGTGAGCTAGATTTTACAAGAGTTCAAAGGTGGACTTCCATGGTGGTGGTGCTATATTACCGAGAGAGAACAAGAAGAAGAGAGGAAGAAGAAGTTGGGACCGTGTGAAATGGAGGGAGGAAAGGAGAGAATGAGATAAGATTGCTTTAAGAAGATATTTGTAACTTATAAAGCAAATAGTACTTTACTTTAAGCTTAACTTCACTTATTTGATTTTTTTACATATTGGTGACTCACACCATGAAAAACCGGCCCCCATATGCCTAGGAGGGTATAATAGTCTTTGTTGACCAATTTAATTACTTATAACATTATATGTTACAAACTAGCTTATAAAAGTTACTATTCACAAACTAAGGCACATAGAAGTGAAATTTTTGATTTCCATTAATATAGCCACCCAAATGTGATACTATATAGTACACATGTTAATTAAAGAGTAATGATGGACATTTAGCCATTCAAAACTCATTTACAAGACAATTTTTCAAAAACGTGCTTTAAGACTCCTTAAAGCACCTTTTGTGTTTTAACTTGTTTTCAAGCTTGGTTTTCTTTGGTAATTGATTTAATATGTCCATTAAAATATTTATAAGGTATTGGTATGACCATTAGGTCTTATACAAATTTATTCCAAGCTTAGAGCACATTTTGCTCTTATTGACTTTAAGGTATTTCCTTGTGTTTTATTTGGTTTAACTGTCCACCAAGGTTTCCTAAGGACTTATTTAGCCCTATCAAATCATAATTAAATGTTATCAAGTCTTGGTAGGCCCTTTGGGTCCTAACCAAGTTCACTCATAGCTTAGAGCATGTTTTTGCTCAAACTGTGTCTTAGTGTTTTATTGTGTTTTACTATGGTTTAAGTTGTACACTAACGTTTCTAAGGCACTTTTAGCCTTTATATAACATAGTTTGATATTTAAACCACATATCAAGGTTTGGGGTATTTCAATCTACCCCCCTTAAAAGAACTTCGTCCTCGAAGTTCACACTTTCCCACACATCATTAAATCAGAATACGGGGATTACTTGGAAATAAACTTCCATAACCAAACACACTTTACATCACAACCTCGGACTTAATGGTCCGGGCAACACATTCACATCCACACATAACCTAACATATCCACATGATAACCTCGGACTCTATGGTCCGGGTATCTTAACAACACTTACACATACATAACAACCCCTTGGACTCACTGGTCTCGGGTAACATCACAACATTTGGACACATAGGTCCCCATAACATAACAGTCTTCAGACACTTAGGTCTATGTAACACAACACATTTAGACTCATAGGTCTCAATAGCATACACTTTTAGGAGATCAAAGTCAAAATAACATTTATTACACATACCACACAACATGTCATAGCACATATAACAATCAAAAATATCTTTTACATACCACTGTGATCCCGCAGAACCCGGTCGCGATGGACACCTTCCGTCCCCGTGCCTTTGGGAGGTCAAAACAATCACTTAAATTTAAAATTTCCTTGTGAGGTTAAGTAAGAGAACTTTAATTATGTAAAGTATCTATCAACGTTTTATAAATACCAATTGAAAATCCTTTTGAAAACACACACAACTCCAAGTCCAACTTAAGCTCTTTGCTTCTTTTATTAGCATGGTTATTTGTGACCACTTATAGGGAGCTTCAAGAATCATCCAACCCTGATGTGATCAGCATCAGTGTAGAACTATCCTTCCACTCCAATTTGTGTTCGGTTTCCCTTGATCACATGCAAATCAAGTTCCACCTCCCACTTCATTTTCAAGCATCATGTAAATCACTCATTTCCAATTTTCTATCTTTTAAATCATTCTAATCATGATCATAACATCTCCAAAGGATAGAACTCCGTCTATCAGTTACCTCCACTCACTTTAATCCTGTTGCCTAGGGAATCTTATTCTCACTATGTTCTATGTCGGTATCATGCCCTTTCTTGAATCACTATATAGTATGTATATACACATATGTTTTGTCAAAATACAACACACAACTTCACATTTATACACTGTCGGGGCTTTGTTCCCCCGGGAGCTTCTCTACTCCCCACACTTGTACTATCACACACAACTGTTAACAAATACACGCACTTATCACAATGGTATTCGCATCTTCTGTGCGCAATTACCACAATTAAACCATGAATGAATGTGTATGTTTACGTAACACACACACCAATCATCAAAACAATAATATAATTTTGTGCTATGCACAATATAAATCACATACACTACGTACACTTGTACGGTAATATACACTAAGTGGTTTTGCGCTCTACCCCCCTTAAAAGGGATTACGCCCACGTAATCAATCACTAAACATTAGCTTAAAATGTTTTGCCGTCGTGAAGTATCTTAACTTTCACGCGGTCCATTACACAATGGATTCTGATTAGAGGATCTTAACCATATTGGCGGTTTAGTTCCTAAACCAAGAATTATCATTGGAGTTTGCTTAAACTCTTAGTTGGTTTCGATTCTGGCCTGTTAGGCTTCTAGGTGTTAATAATTAGCTATTCACTCGTGTTCACCATGTACATTCAACACTTGAATCACTGGCTCACTAGTTTCTGCTGCGAAACTCCAATAACTGTAGAGCTTAATTGCCCCATTTGTTATTCATACTGTATTGTACATTCCCAATTGTCACCTTCATCTTGGTAACAATGGTTTCTCAACCGACGTGTGGTATCTCCTACCGTTAGCGAATTCGGTGAGTTATAAACTTTCTATCCACTTCCATAACAATTTACTGTGTATACAGCTATGTATTTCACAACGATTGGCTTGTTTCCTTCCGACTTACTGTCGGTTGAGATTGAGCTACTACCTAGTATGTAGTGCTCTCTCAGCTATTTACAACATTTGGGGTATATTCTATACCGATATTTGGCTAGTGCTACTGTAGTCACCTACTGTTAATCATGTCTCCACATTTGGTTTTGTACAAGTACTCTTTTATTGGTGTGGTCTTGCATTTCCTATGCATCGGCCATTATAACATCATTCGTCCACAATTAACATGTTTCCAATTCCTAGCTATCCCACTCGGTTATTACTGCGCAAGAGCAATACCAAAACACTCAGTCATACAGAGTGCAGAGGCGTAAACTCTTGACAATAAATCCCTTATGCGATTCGCCATGGAATTCACACTGAGTTCCTCATCACACAGTACCTACCACTGGCTTATTGCTCAGTTTGTTTAACATCACTTATCTTGCATCTCCACTGAGTTTAACTCATAACTGGTCTTATTTGTTACATTATCGTTTAACAACATTTATACAACGGTCGCTTGTTGCGCACCGTGCTCTTATTCCTTGTATAACATCAGCTTATATCGTATCTGCTGTCACCTCAACTTCCACACATAAACTTACATTATTCACATTACGGTTCATCCCTCATTTGGATGACTACTGAATGCTCCTTGAGCATCGATCATTCGAGTCATAAGCCGTCATTATTCAGCTCGGTGTTTCACTTTATACACACATACTGCTAAACTAACTGCTCTCAAATAATAATAAATTGTCCATCCTTAACATATTTCTTGAGCTTGGTTCACATAACTACCGCTCCTGCGGTCTTACAATATCGAGAGGTATTCCCACTCTTAATGCAGTGGTTCGTTTACCACTCTATTCACTTATACAACATAAACTTCTGCAATCGGTCTAATTTATATAACATATCTTGCTTATGGCTTACAAGCTTTATTGCCTTGAGCTGGGCTCATTGTAGGCTGTCCACACACATGTACTTCTCTGTACAACATTATATGGTTTGGATATTATACTGAGCTCCATGACAAGGTCGTTGCATTCCGTTTCCTTTCATGGGATGCCCCTTTGGATTGTCAGTCCGTCTCCTGACAACTTATGTCTAAACTGGGTGTTAGTTTCAACCCTTGTGTTTCTGTTATGCATTTCATTCAACAATTGTTGATTCGAACACCCTTCAAGGATTGCTCCTGGGTGTTACTAAGTCATGCCATTACATCTGGTTTCACACTTTTTGGTACATTCCATTAGCCACGCCGTTTGCGTTCTTAAATGGCTTATTATCTCCTTTTGTGAAGATCAACATTTCCTAGTAGTGTAAGTACTCATTCTGGGAGTTTCATCCCGCTCATTGCACATTAATGTGTCCACATTAGTCATCTACTTGCCATGTACAGGCTAGGTCACCGTTCCAGCTAACATGTTTTATCCCTAAGGATCCTTAAGACATATGTGATGTCTTTACACAACAGTTTGTGCCCTTCGCACTTCCTAACTCTTAAACATTTCCTTGAGAGGAATTCACTAATCCTTTTAGTCTCGTTAACTTAACTGAGTTCCTTAACTTCAACCATTCCTTGTAATCTCTAGCTCTTGTTTGATTTATACTGCTGACCGTAGGCGGAGTCGACTACTTCCCGTGTTTCGGACTCTACTCGTATACATATATGGGGTATCATACTGATACATTACTACTTACCCAACTAACCTATAAGTAGGTCTGTCGGGCCCACATGCTCCTATCGGAGTGCGGTCGTCCCACAACATAGTTGGTACACTTGTAGTGTCCGTCACACGCCTAGGTGAGGTATTCTGTTGTCAACTCCCTTATATTGTCCCGTGACAATATTCATTCCTTGCTTCCCGGACTTAATCGAGGGAAAGTTTATCCGTTGTTGTATCCTCGCCAACTGTCCTTGGTTTTACTGGCTTGGTTTAAAAGAAGGTTGAAAAGAAGTGTTGGTTTGAAAGAAAATCTGGTTTTGAAAAGAAAAGGGTTTGAATAAATCTGGGTTTGAAAGAAAATTTTCATGGTTTCACAACATCTTCTTACCTTAGCCAAGTCTAGCTTCTTGCTGACTGGTGTACTTCTAATTACAAAGGTCAGGCTGTTAAGCCCTTCCATGGTTATAATGTTCACACTTAACTTCGTGGTACTTTACTAAGTACTTGTAGTGGTTATAAATTTCCCGAACAGCCCTGTTATAGCAGCACTTGCCAGGGCAAGTGCGCCATGTTAACTGGCTACCGGTTCAACACATACCGGTTGTGGTATTGTTTTACCCATATTGTCATCAGTGGCCTTGTTGGCCCTCACTGATCTTACTGCCTTGATAATAACTCTTCTAGGTGACTTCTCACTGTCTTCACCTGACGATCATCAACTAGGGTGTTTCCCATTCTGGGAGACCCCTTTGTCTTAGTATTGTATTCTCTTTGCAGCCCGTTCCACGTATTTGTCGTGGTTATTGAGACTTGTCTCTTGTTTGGGTACTACGTTGTAGTTCCCTTGTCGGTTGGTATACCGTTGGTGTATTGTTTATCAACTGTGGTCCCGTAGACACTTGTCTCGGTTTTTATTAATCCACTTCTTGCCTGCTGCACGGTTGGTGCGTTGCAAACTGGTTATTCTCGACTGCTTAGCATGTCGACCCAGGTTGCCGGAAATTCTATTCCTCTATACACAAGATCCTTCATTCTTTGCTATGGAATGCGGTTAACATTGTTCAGATGGAGACCGTCTCCGGGATTCTCAGTTTTCAGGATCTACCGTATGACAGGTTCTCCGTACCCTTAGAGGTATTCAATAACAGCCAGATCGGGTATTCCCGAGTATGAGAGGACTTTCATCTCTCTGGCGTTGTTTCCCAAGTTATAAAACAGGGATTGTGGAGGGTGGGAAGGATGTAGTAGGTTTCCAGTATTCACTGGTCATACCTAACTAGCGTATCTCTCACGCTATCACTCAACCCTTAACCCAAAGTACTTAAATCCTAACTCGGTACTTCCTAAGCTCGGTAATTCAGTCATCAGAGCGATACTTCGCTCTGATACCACTTTTGTAACACCCCATCTAACAATAACACACTTACAATAAACTGCAGCGGAAAAACAACCTCATCAAATTACTTATCTCGTTGGTGTTACACGCCGTTAACCACCCACGTGGCTAACAAGGCTAATACATATACATTGTACCGGTCTGATGGGCTAAATTCCCGAGCGACTACACATTACTATCCCTTTCCATTAACAACAACGACAACATACACCTTACAACTATACCGAGTATTTATAAACTGGTGCCGATAACAATTTCGGTCTTACTACACCTACTGTATATATACACTTAAATGATTACCCATGTACAATGTCTACCCCGTCCTACTCTCGAACGGCTTCCAGCTCTCTGTACCTGAAACAGGAAAAGAAGAGAAAGGGTGGCCCCCAAGGGGCTCAGCACCTTTGCTGGTATGGTAATCCCGCAGCCCACATGCTACCGGGCCACGCACAACTAATTGTCGTCTTAGCATGCGGTTGATTATTTTTAAATCATACATGCAACTGTAAACACACAATACATAATCATTTCGCCTCAACGGGCTCAACAAACGGATAATATATCCTTACTTAATAAGTCACTCAAGGTATTCAATATCCCTAGAGTGTTCCTCCTCTAATGGAGCTACTTCCTTAACAGACGACACTTACCCTTAAATCGGGTTATCCTTAAACGCCTCTTTTCTCAAACTGGGATTCATATCCATGATCCACATACTCCACATTTTACAACATATAATATACACTACATAACAACACTTAACAACACTTTGCACGTTTCCACGTGCACAACATAACACCGCAATAGATATTGCATCACAACAAAGATACATAACATAACGGGAATGGTCCTCTTAGGAACCGACCCAAACATTGCTAATACACTGGTGAGCCTAGAGAATGTTGCCATTCTCATGATAAGCTCGTTACATAACTCGTTACCGTCTCGTTAAATGAACGGTTAACTTAACACAAGGTGTCTCGGATATAGTGATCCAAGCACACCGAAACAAACATAACAATAGTATGCCCCTGCGGCCCGACGTGAGTCAGTAATAGCCTTGGTTAAGCTAAAGGGAAGGTTGGGAACCAAATTGGAAAACAACCATAACATACAGAGAGGATCGAACCTGCTATGACAACGACCCCCATACTCACACGCGTGGCCGGAACAGACCGGACTCCTCACTCCCCCCGTTAGCACTTGTTAGAAGTTCAACTTTGAACTTTATTAAACAATCACAAACATTGGGTTAAGTCTTGTTAGACATACACAAGGGAAGAGAGTCATACATTCACATACAAACATCACACACAACATCACATAACCAACTCACGCATAGCCGTGGTTAGAACGTTCCTTAAGTCGGAAACGTTGTTACCGGATACCGTTCTCCTACGTTTACCTAATAGTGGTTAACTAGCCCTTCAAGCGCATTCGAGGTTACCGGTATCGGCACGTAAACATACAATAACAATAACGACTGTAAACTCGTTTCATGATTTATCTCATAACGTGGCGAACATACAGAAAAACACATTGGCATACAAGCCGGTGTAATCCGGTAGGACACATGTTGCAAGAAAACCATACCTGTCACCGGAGTCCACTTTACCACGTCCACTTATGTTCCTCGAGCAAATTCTCGAACAACTGTTAACATCACATGTGTTTTTATTAACATTGGGGTAACATGTTTGTTTAAAGTCTAACGCTTATAACTTTTCCCCGTTAACTTGGTTAAATAACTTTACATTTTTAACTTGTTTTACTTTCACATTTTGTTACAACTTTTCACCCACTTAATTGTCATTAAAACTCACCTAACAAGTCCTTAACAACCTCAAAACATCATTAACCATCAATCCCCATCATTACACATCATTTCCATACCTTAAACAATGTTTTTGGTCCATACAACACCTTGTCGAACTTGTGTCCGGACTTCCCAAGTTCGGACACAAGCCGCGACCCCATACTGAAAACCATACATACGTCCGAACTTGTGTCCGGACTTCCCAAGTTCGGACACAGTTCGAGAGTAAATCCCAGATAGAAACAGTCACGTCCGAACTTGTGTCCGGACTTCCCAAGTTCGGACACAGTTCGAGAATGAGAAAATCCTTTACCCAACAGAGCCTGTCCGAACTTCCATGTCCGGACGGAAGTTCGGACACGGCAAAACATTCAATTTCCAAGTCTTTAAACACTTAACCAATTTCACCAAACTTCTCCTAAAGCCTTATAATGTTTCCTAACATCATTTGGCACATCAACACACCTTTAGCCATGTGCTAAACTCTTTAAATCACTCACCGAAACCATCTTATCATTCACAAATTTCTTACAAAATTCCTAGCACTTAGGATGTTTTCTCCTTAAGATTTCTAAGTGGTAGTTCACCAATAATGACTACTACACCAAGGTGTTTCCTCTACACCTTAACATCATCTCTCAACTCCTTTTCTTACTAACTAAATCTCCTTTTTACAACTCCTTGAATTCTTTTCTCAAAACCTTACTTAAACATCATTCTCCTTATTCATTAATATCACCCAAACCCTAAACAAACTTCCTCAAGACTTTTCAATACACTCTCAAAACACACATTGAATTCCTAGAACTTCCAAGATAACACCTAAATCCTTGCATCACTCTAAATCACCTTAACACATGTTTTCTTCTCAAGTAAACATTTATTCACCTTTAACACTTCCTAGATCACCAAGACCATTTAAAACACTTAGAACTTCTCACACATTTTTCCCAAATTTGGCCATAGCTTCTCTTGTATATACTCACATCCAACCACTTAGGTTTTTACCTTATTTCATTCAAAACACCTAAAATCCATCAAACACATTTTTATACACAAACTTCACACATTTAGCACTACATCACAATATAGTGCATAACTTAAATTGCTTGGCACTTAGGCCCTTAAACAACATGGCTCTTAGGCCCTTAAATTGCATAAACCTTAAACACTGAATTTCCCACATAAGTAATGCCTTTGACCTGCAAATACACCCAACAATACATATGCCCTTAATAACTCCTTGAGAGCATTTCACTAGGTCATTCACCATTTGCTCTTTAGGTAGTTTTAACAAGCATTATAAGCTTATTTCTCCTAAGGCATTAAACCACATTAAGATAGCATATTTACCTCTTTTCCTCACAAATTTCTTTCTTGTTTCCTTGTAAAACCGGTAGGGTGTTTGGTTGTTTGTCAACTTCTAAACAATGTACAAATAGTAGAATGAGTATTCAAGCATTATGCTTCATCTCATTGTAAACCCTAGTTACACATTTTTTTAACACATTAAGGTAATTGTTTTACCTTGGAATTGGAAGAGGACTTGAACAAGTATCAAGAGAGGACTCCTCCTAGCCCTTGGAAGATTCAATTGAAGCTAAAACAAGCAAGATAAATACACCATGGTGAGGTGAATTTTCGGACAACACAAAACATGAAGGAAACATCATTTTTCTTTGAGTTTCCTTACCTTGAAGCAAAGGAGAACAATAACATGTGAAAAGGTGAGCTCAAGCTCCATCAATGGTGAATCTCCTTGGCACCGAAATGAGGCTTTTGAAGATTTGAAAAGATAGAAGTGTAGAGCTTGCTCCAACTAGAAGAATGGTGGTCTTGAAATTAAATTTGGATAAGTGAGCTAGATTTTACAAGAGTTCAAAGGTGGACTTCCATGGTGGTGGTGCTATATTACCGAGAGAGAACAAGAAGAAGAGAGGAAGAAGAAGTTGGGACCGTGTGAAATGGAGGGAGGAAAGGAGAGAATGAGATAAGATTGCTTTAAGAAGATATTTGTAACTTATAAAGCAAATAGTACTTTACTTTAAGCTTAACTTCACTTATTTGATTTCTTTTACATATTGGTGACTCACACCATGAAAAACCGGCCCCCATATGCCTAGGAGGGTATAATAGTCTTTGTTGACCAATTTAATTACTTATAACATTATATGTTACAAACTAGCTTATAAAAGTTACTATTCACAAACTAAGGCACATAGAAGTGAAATTTTTGATTTCCCATTAATATAGCCACCCAAATGTGATACTATATAGTACACATGTTAATTAAAGAGTAATGATGGACATTTAGCCATTCAAAACTCATTTACAAGACAATTTTTCAAAAACGTGCTTTAAGACTCCTTAAAGCACCTTTTGTGTTTTAACTTGTTTTCAAGCTTGGTTTTCTTTGGTAATTGATTTAATATGTCCATTAACATATTTATAAGGTATTGGTATGACCATTAGGTCTTATAAAAATTTATTCCAAGCTTAGAGCACATTTTGCTCTTATTGACTTTAAGGTATTTCCTTATGTTTTATTTGGTTTAACTGTCCACCAAGGTTTCCTAAGGACTTATTTAGCCCTATCAAATCATATTAAATGTTATCAAGTCTTGGTAGGCCCTTTGGGTCCTAACCAAGTTCACTCATAGCTTAGAGCATGTTTTTGCTCAAACTGTGTCTTAGTGTTTTATTGTGTTTTACTATGGTTTAAGTTGTACACTAACGTTTCTAAGGCACTTTTAGCCTTTATATAACATAGTTTGATATTTAAACCACATATCAAGGTTTGGGGTATTTCAACTGACGCATGTATAATATAAGCAGTTACTTTAGTTATAACATGTCTTTCTAGAATCAAAGAAAAAAGAAAGAAGAAAAAAAAAAGAGGCTAAGTAAATGGTGGTGGTAAACCGGGGCGTTACACTACCCACTTAAGGGATTTGGGCCGCGGACCAGTTTAAGAGTCAGGAATTGCAGCCAACCTCTTGTGACTCCGCATCCTCACGCGTGGCCGAAGCTATATCGGACTTGTACTCATTCCAATTTACTCACTTAAGTTAGGAGTTAGGTAGTTAGGAATTAGTACAAGTCAACATTCAACCACTTACAATACATTCTTCATATACACATCCATACAAATACAATACAATATACAAGTACACTACAAGGTACAATTACACATCATCATCATTCATATATTTCATGAATTATACAAACTATTGTTCAAGGCAAATATCGGGAACAATGTAAACAAGAACAAGTAAGTGCAATATAATCCGATTCATGCATTTATCTTATTTAGGTGATCAAATAAGCACACAAATCGGGGTAACCAAATTAGGATACAGGGCATGAAGAAATCATACCTTTCACCGTTGTACTTGTATCCCAACGTTCCTCCGATGTTCACAAATCAAGTTCCTATGATATACATGTAATTGAATGATTACTCTAGCTATCATGAACTTAATTCGATTACTCTTACACTTCCTACTTCATACTTACTAAGCCTTTGCATTCTTTACACTTATTTTTCATTTACTTACTTTTCATTACTTATCCATGGTTCACTTACATAAATATACATATGTAGAGGTGGGTATACATATATATATATGTATATATATATACATACTATAGTTACATTTTTTTTTGTAAGTAATGGGCCGTCCGACCCACCGTCCGACCCAAGCCCTGGGTCGGACCATTCCAGTAGGTTTACGTCCTCTGAAATCCTCCCCGTCCGACCCAGCACTATTACGTCCGACCCATACACCTCTGGGTCGGACCATTACAGATTTTTTTGGCCTGTTGTCCAAGCTCTGTCCGACCCACATCCGACTCACCCTCTGGGTCGGACGGAGTCAGAAACTTCGACAACAGTTTTTTTTGCCTGTCCGACCCACGTCTGACTCACGGCCCTGGGTCGGACCATTCCAGAATGTTTCCGTTTTGTTTATTTAAGCCATGTCCTTACTTCCCATTAATTTCCTACACTTGTTTACACTTCTTAGGGCCTTTAAACATCATTAATTAAGTACTAATTATCTTATACTATCATTACCATTCACTTCCATACTTTATAAACCATTTAAAACACTTATTTTTACACTTTTAGGTTGGTCCGGGACCTTGTCCAGGTCTTAAGTCCCGGACCACCTCGTAACTCATCTCTCGGGCTGTTTTTGTATACTGGTCCGGGACCTTGTGCAGGGGGTAAGTCCCGGACCAAGGGGGTATGTGAGTCTCGAACTAAATTTTGACACGGTCCGGGACTTGCTAAACAAGGTAGGTCCTGGACCCTGCTACGAAATTGACAGTTTTCTAGTTTTCCTTTCTCTGTTACAACCCCAAACTTTGTCTAATTAATTCCCCATTGTTCCTACACTTAATCCCACATATTTTAGCACCTAATTAGTCACCTAAACATGTTTAAATCCACTACTAATCTGTTACACCCTTTTATACTAATTCACTCACTCATTTTCTTAAGTTTTCATTTCAGCATTTACAATGTTCTTCTAAGTTGCATTTTGCTACAGATTTAAACTCTCTTCTTCTACATCTTTAGATGCCTCTTATAATGTCATTTCTAAAACTTACAATACACTAGTTATCTTTCCAAACCTTCCAACCAAACAGTTCTAACCAAAAATCTGTTACAAGATGTTTTTCCACCTAGTTTTTAATTCACTAAGTGTTCTAATCCTAGGCAAATTTTGCCATAGTCTCCCCTATATTTTTATACTCTCACCACATTGTTTGTACACACATTAACATCATTATCTCACCTGTTCATAAGCAACAACAATATACAAGCTCCCATATACAGTTACCAATACCAACAACACTAAATTCCTGCACTCACCCATTTATGTTTGTTACAGTTTTTCAATTGTTTACAAAGGTTTAACACATTTATGTTCTCTCATACATTACACTACTAACACACTACCCTTTTACAATACATATTTTCATTACTAAAATCTTTACTTACTTATTTTACAAAGACGCACAAAGGTTAGTATAATTACCTTGTTATCTCACAAGCTTCTCCTTTCCTCCTCCTTCCTCTTTCCTTCTTCTCCCCACCGGTTTGTAAACCGAATTCTAACACTACATCCCATTCACATATACATTTTAATACACTACTTTAATACACAATTTAACCCTAACCATTATGTAAGTTCTAATATAGGTTTTAGGGTTTAGAATTTATATTACCTTCCAAAGGTGCAAGAGCTGTTTGGAATGGTTCAAGAACAAGACTTCTCACTCTCCAAGAAGCCAAAATCGGCTAGCATTCAAAGAAGCAAACAAGGGTTTAGCTCCATATTCGTTTTGCCTTTAAGGCTAGAAAAACAATGGAGTTTTAAAGAGATTTTTACCTCAAAAGAACAAGAAGAACAAGGTGGCTCTAATGGTGGTCTTGAAGCTCCAAATGGGGTATACCCATAAAAACGAAAATGTGTGTTTTCGAATTTTGGAAAGATAGAAACGTAGCTCTTGGTGAGAGGATTACAATGGTGGTATTTTTATAATTTTTGGAAGAGATTTGAGGGAGTTACAAAGGAGAGAATAGAGGTTTTGTGTTGTTTGCTTCCTTTCTCCATTAATGTCGCATGCTTGGGGAAGAAGAAGAAAGAGAGGGTGCTGGGTGAGGGTATTACGTGAGTGAAGATAGAAGGAGAGGAGAGAGAGTGGTGAGTGGGGTAATGTAGTTGCTTTTTGTTTTCTTTTATTGCTTTTGTCTTTAGTTAATAAGAGGATAGGTGAGTGTGAGAGAGGGGGGGTCAAAATCGGACAGCCCACAGACCCACAAGGGTTTTGAAAATTCTTTTTACATTATTGGACATGTAAGTTTGTGTTATTTATGTTTCTACCCCACAACTTCCCGTTTTTGACAGTTTTTACTAATTTCTTGTTTTATTGATTTTATTGGTTATTAAGCTTCCATAAATGCTTAATAATATTTATTTAATGATTTATAATTTTTACGGGTCCGTTTGACCACTTAAAGTCACGTTTTCGGGTTTTCTCGAAAAACGTGCTCTAAAGCTCTATTAGCGTTTTAATACATTATTTTGATCCGTTTTCTTCGGGAGTTGTTCCCATATATTATTTAGGTCTTATTAAACCTTTAGAATCCCTATAATACGCTAACCGAGGTCTCATACCTCTTATGGTTATTTAACGCTTATTTAGCGTTTTTCGCTTTTTAAGCGTTTCTTTATTTCTTTTGGATTTATTTTTCCTTACCAATATTAATTAGGTACCATTAGGCCCCTAAATACGTAATAGATTAATTTTAATCCCTATATTTAAGTTCGGGGTATTTCAAAATCCGAGCCCAAGGAGCATCCTTAGGACAACTCGGATCAAACCCCTTTACATACCGTTCACCCTGATCGTATTACAGTGGAGTATGAATCAGCAAGATCCTACGCTCCATGTAGTCCACTAGCTCGTCAAGCGTGTTGTCAGAAGCATACTCTAAATGGTAATAAAACTATAAGTCAGTCTCCATGACTAACTACATCCGGTATTTCCGAATAATTAGTAACCCCGACATTTCATCCCGGTTTTCTACAGTTGTTTGTTACAGGTTCCTCTAAAACAGTCGGCTTTGTTACTTAAAACTCATACGTCATAATATTTCAACTGCTAGGTTTAATTTATTATTTTTCTTTTAATCCTATCCACCATCTAGTTTAGGTACATAACCTATAGCTGCATGTATGCATGCATGATTATATTATATTGTATTCTTTTTCATATTGTATCATTTTTCTACCTTCCATTATAATACAATGTATATGATCCATCTATCTTTAGCAAATAATATTTGCATCCAAATTCATAACTTATAGTTCGTAACTATATTTTTTTTAAAATAACCACCACCATTAAATCATATGGTTTCCAACCAAAGTATATATCCACCTTATATACATTATTCTTGTGTATGTATATATTTACCACGTAGGTAATTCCCATGAGTTTAATAAACTCTTGTATTTTATGTTACTTTTTATCATCTTTTATTAGATGATTATCCCCATTAGTTGTATTATATTATATAACTTATATTAAGATTATTATCCTAACATGAGTAACATTTTATGTTGTATAATTACAACTCCTAAGGTTTATTCCATAAACACCTTAGTTTATAAATCCCATTTATTTATAGTTCGTCACATTATTTTATGTGAATATCCTTACTTATATTAATTCCATCTAAACCATATAAATGTTATAACATTTACAACATTATAGACCTTAGTCTAAAATTCATTTTCCAACCTTATTATTTTCGGTACAGCACCATAGCTTATTTAAATTCTATTTGACCACATAACATCATGTAATGTTATACCATATGCTAATATCATTTGATATGATATTTTTATTCCTTTTAACTTATAACCTATAGTTTTTATACAAAACTATTATATATTGCCTCATAGGCATATATATTAAACCTTATACTTTTCCATAAACCATAGTTTCTTTATTTACAAAATCACCCCATTATTTATACCATGTTATATATACCATTTAATATAACATTTCTAACTTATAAAAGAGTATAACCTATGGTTATTTTTTGTAAATTCCGAACAGCCCTTGTGCTATTCTATAATTGCCATTTGGCCCTATTTATAACATATAGTTTAATAATTCATTAAAACTATATATTATACATATATCTTAACAAATGCTCTTATATAATTCTAAAAATCTTCAAATTTCTCCAAAGGGTTATAAATATCCTTATTAACCCATATGTAATCGGTATTTACTATACCACCCCATCTTTTATTCCAAAGTGTCATAATGACATAATAACTATATATTATACATATACAGTTCATTTTAATTCCAAAATCAACCCAATAAATTCCTAAAAATTCCTAATAGCCCATGGGTATTTTATAATACCATTATTCACCCTTTATTTTCGATAATAACATATTCACCATATATGTTATAAAAATATTACCATAAGATACTTATCTTATTATAAAGCCTTAAATAAGTTATCTAACTTATTTAATTTGGTCAAAACCTACCATATGGTCAAGGTTGACCACCTTAATATTTCCTTGACCATTAATTTCCTTATATTACGGTTTTAACCCCCTAAGTTCCCAAAATTCACCATTTAACCCTAAAACTTTATAAAATCCTATAAACTTTATTTTAACTCCTTTTAACCTCTAATTTTCGGCCTTATTTTTATAAAGCGCTCAAATTTAATTTAATTACACTTTAACCCCTTATTCATTTCGGTAATAATTATATATCACCTAAACTTAAATAAAAGCTTGTAAATGCAATAATAAAATGGCCTAAAGTACATGGCCTTATTACAACCATTGGCTTACAAAATAAATTACACATAAATGTCCCAAAAATGCTTATAAATCTCGGCCTCACCATAGATTTTTCATTTAATTACCAAACTTCCACATAATGTCTTAAATTTGACAATTATGCTTGTTTAATTAGTTATAAAATTTATTAAACCATTCCTTAATCACCTAAGGTCAAAATAACCTTAATATACATGTTCACTCACGGCATTTAATATACACAAGCTTAAACTTGTGTTAATGTATCAAGTTAAGGTTTTAAGTGATTTATACCTTGATTTAGCTTGGATAAATCCTTGTTTGGATTCGGCCAGCCTTAGATAAAACTCCCACAGCTTCTTTTACATGTTTTCAAACAGAAACCAAGGCTTAGTTAGTCTCCAAGCAAGATCTAACCATAAGAAGTGTTTTAATGTATATTTCAAGGCAAGATTTACCTTAGATCTTCAAGTTTGTTGGAGATCTACTTCGGCCCTATTTTTTCCAGAAAGAAAGAGTATCAAAACTCTCTTAAAAACAAGGCACAAAACCGTGGGTAGTTAGCTTGGAAGATGGTTTAGATTTACCTAGTTTAAGATGCCAAAAATGGTGTTTTTGGCTTGGATCTAGCTATACCTTGAAGCTCTTGATAGATCCACTGATAAATATGTTAAGAAGAAGATTATAAGGCTAGGAGAACAGGTTTTAGAACCGGATCTAAAGAGAATCAAAAGATAAGTGCTTAAAGTACATTTTTGTACCTTAAGAACAAGTTTGGGTTTCTCCACCTTCCTCCCTTGTTATGGCCGAGATTCCTCCTTCATTTAACCTCCAAGAACAACCTAGATCCATGGATGGAAGTGGTTGATGTTTAGATCCACCGAAAGAAGAAAGATTGGTGAAGAAATTGAACATAAAATGACTAATTAAGCTCACCTAGGTACCAAAGTGTTCTTCAATGTTCTTGGTGACTTACCCACGACTTGGAGAAGCCAAAGAGAGAGGAGGGAGCCTTGGAATCGGTTGGAGCCAAGGCTAATGAGAGATTAGGTTCAAATTTTGCCTTAATACTCTCTTTTCTTGTTTGATTATTTTTTTGTGATGATGACTCATCTAGGGAAATAATGGAGTGGATCGGGTTGAAGGAGGGGAAAGGGAGGCTTACATGATTTGGGGCAGCTTGAATCAAATATGGAGCCAAATGGTGTATTAATTAATCAAAAGGCAAAAGTAATCCCTTAAAACATGGAAACATGTTGGAGGCTTGTCTTTTATCTTGCAAGTGGTGATTTTAAACCTCCCCAGCCTGTGAATGTCGACCTCATGTGGTCCAAGGGATCAAACTTTGACCTCTTGACCATTCTTAGTCATTGTTGACTCAAACGGGCCCCATTTTAGGGTTTATTAATATTTTAATATTAAATTTGTAAAAATTTGTAAATTTCGGAAATTAAATTCCTAATATGATATAATATGATATTTTATCATATTTAAAGGTAATTATAACCTTTTAGCCCTTTTAAAACCAATTTAGAAGGCAATTACACAAAAATGTGTTTTAAGGAGTTTTAGTGCACATTTTGTGTCCCAAGGAGTTTCTGGGCTTGGTTTTCTTTGACAACGGTTTTTTTGTGTTCCTTACATGATATTAGATCATGGTATCCAATTTTATATCATTTAGAGGTCATTAGACATTTAAGGTTTCGTAGAGCACATTTTTGCCCTTTTTTACCTTAAAGCATGTAAATGCTTGTTCTTTGTGTTGGAGAGTTTTCCAACAATTTTAATATGTTTAATAATGTGTTAATAAGCTTAGGACAAACTTTTAGGTCCTAAGAAGGTCATTTGGGTATTTATTTACCCTAAACAGTCAAAGGGTGCAACATCTTGATTTGTGTTGACCACTGTTGTTCTCAGTTGACTTTTGAGGCATGTTTAGGCCTTAATTAATGTGATTAAATATTTAATCCATGTTTTATTAATTTGGGGTATTTCAATCTACCCCCCTTAAAAAGACTTCGTCCCGAAGTCTCTTAATCAAGTAGGTAAGTATATATAGATGTATAACTACCCATTGTTCCCATAATGTATATCTATGTGATATATCATTTACACACATCGTATTGCCCTTATACAGCACATAGCCATCACTTTGTGGCATTGGTTCAATCATATATGGATATAGGTGATCCATCAGCACCATCATTTCCTATTAATTCTACCAACCCTGACAACCTCCCTGAGGTGTCCATAAAATTCCATTGTTCCACATTCCATATCTAATGATTCATTTCGTATCTAGGCGATACCATATGTAATCATTCTATAAAGCAATATGAATACATATCACAAATAGCATAAGGAAAGTGTTACACACATGGGTGTGAATACAACGTTCAAACAAGTATCTCATAAGATACATACATACCAGTGCACATTACACAAAAACAAACCAAACACCGTACGCCCCGCGTACCAACATAACCAACAAAACCCATTCACTGTATGCCATGCATACGTAACAATTCACTGTATGCCATGCATACTAAACAAACAACCTCGTATGCCCCGCACACCACCAATTCTTTGTATGCAATGCATACCAAACAACCAAAACTTAGTGCACACATGTGCACAGCCAAGAGGCTCTACCCCCCTTAAAAAGGGTTACGCCCCCGTACCCCACAAGTATACAACAGCCGCTCAACAAGGAGCGCTGGATACTTGGCTCTCAAAGAGTTCACCAACTCGTGGTTTATCCTCATATCAAAGAGACGGGTATGACTCTAGCCCTTCTGGGCTCCACAATACAAAAAGGTGAGGCACTGAATTGTTTGTGCTCTCTCCTAAGTTCGTTCTAATGGGCCTACTCGCTCCGTATGAGGTGGAGACCCATGAACATAGGCTCAGTTTGCCTCTTCCATTGCTGTGTATCCTCTCATTTGGATCACTAGCGTACATGCGTGTGTCTTCTCTCACTGATATTCAGCTTGAGGTATAATATGACATTGGCTATTGTTAGTACTTAGTGCTCTTTGCACTTGTCTTTGTAATACTAAGACGTACCAGCCTATATGTCCATGTAGATGATGATTGTCATCTGTGTCTCCTGGTGGTTTTGTTCCGGAGTAACACACTGTTGTAGTTCTCTTTTTTTTTACACACTCGTGTTGATATCCATTTTATCTTTCTGCATTCCCACTAGATTAATAACTGCACAAGTGCAATACCAAAACACTCAGTCATACAGAGTGCAGAGGTGTAAACTCTCAGCAGCTAATATCCAATGAGTCAAACAGATAAGATGTGTGAATTATCCTGTGAGTGGTACATTCCAAATCCACTGTTCCTTTCTTAAGGTATCTGCTAGTATATAGCTTTGTCTTTTATCCTCGCGTAGTCACGCGTTTATGTCCATTTCATGTGGTAAATTTCCTCTGGATTGCAAGCATTTGCTCGATCCTTATGAGGATTCTACATAATATTTTTCCATAATGGGTTTTTCCTGTTTCTATCCTTAGTGTTCACGTCCTTGAAAGGTTTCCTTGTCTTCTCTGTCTACTGTTCTGTGTGTTGAAAGTTCTTGATTTCTCTAGCCCGTTGGTTTAACTGCGGCTCTTCTCGTCCATCTTCGAGGTAATCCGTCTTACTGTCCGTAGTATGGAGTTTACTACTTCTCGTGTTCCTAACACTACTTGTCTACTTGCATGGGGTACCGTACTGATACATTACTACTTACCCGACTAACTCATAAATAAGTCTGTCAGGCCCACATGCTCCTAACGGAGTGCGGTCGTCCCATGTCTCGTTTAGTAAACTGGTAATGTCTGTCACACGGTTATTGTGAAGTATTCTGTTGTCAACCTCCCTCTGATGGATATCCTTTTTGTTGTTTATTAGTTCCTGTCGTTGGTTATCTTGTAACAAGTTGTATTGCCTTAGTGGCATCAGTGGTAATTCGTGTCATAAGTCGGCGTTATTCAGTTCGGTGTAAGTAAAATCTATGCTATATTTAGCAAACTTGGTTCTCTTAATTTGATCTCATTGAGTACAACACATATTCCTTTTCTCCTTGTTTATCATGATCACATCTCATCCATAGTTCATATTTATTCCCTCATCCGTTTAATTGGATGTACTGCAGATTGCATAATAGCTTGAGCAACTTGGCTCTTCACTACCCAACCATCCTCACTGACGGTGGTGCATCTACAAAGGGTATGCTTGTCCATAAGGACTAAACATTCATCACTAGTAGTGATTAGCATTAAATGCGGGTATACACTGATGGTATTTGGCTAATAAGCCCTGTCTAAAAATTCCCAACAATTTAAACTGGTGTGGTTTACAATCACAGTGGCTGCGTAGTTTCCCCAGTTGTAGTGGTTGGACTAACGGTCCTTCCAAAGTTGCATAGGTTTCTAATCTCAGGGTTTGTATGAAAATGTTTGAAAAACACATTTTTTTTGGTATATATATAATAAAAGACTAAAAAGTAGTAGTTGTTGCAGTTGCATTTGCAGTTGCTGTTGCTGTTGCTGCACTTGCTCTGTCAAGTGCGCAAGGCAGGTGGAAATTTCAGTGGTTTACTTGTCATAGCGCTTGCCATAGCAAGTGCGCCATGCAGATGGAAATTCTGGTTCAGTAATCACCGGTCTCATTGACCCTATGTCGTTGAGTATGGGTTACATGATATTGTAAGATTTAACATCCTGTTCATATATATAATCAGTCAAGGTTTAAAGCTTATTGGTACCGAGTACACAAATCTAGTCTCCAAAGTCATACACAGAAAGGCGAGTGGTCAATGACACACTCCCACATATTCATAACATGCCCCTTCTAACATTCAAAGTAAGTACACAACATAGTAAGTAAAAGTCTTCCACCAGCGGTCTCATGGAGTTCAGGGTATTCATGCCCTATCTACTCCCTTGCCTCTCTGGGCTCCAGCATCAGTAGATGTCTGGCCATCCTGACCACCTCGTGGTACTCCAGATCCTCCAGCTGAGGTCTTCTGAGTATTTCTTGGTGGCCTATAGTTACGGCTCTCAGGGTTCATGCAGCACTCGATTTTCCTGTGGCCCTCTTTCTTGCAGCACCAACAGACAACTTTGCTGCCTTCGCAGTCGACCCCAGGATGGTCCTTCCCACAACGCTTGCAATAAAAATGGCGCTAGGGCTGTCCGGTGCCTAATAGTAGTATTTAGTTTAAGCTAGTATCTGATGATATAAAGGTTAAGGTCACAATTCAATTTAAGAGGTAGGTGTTCTCACCCTTAGGAGGTGCAGATCTCAAAGGCTGAGCATCAATAGCTGGGCCGGTCAACCGAAGGATGGGCTCATTCCCTTTAGCTCCCTGGTGACCCTGCTGCCCTTTCTTTGGAAAGAACTTCCTGTTAAAGGTGTCGGGTTAGCATTCATAAGGTATTTAATATGATAAATAATCTAGAATGGGATAAGTCCTTACTTTCCCTTCTTTTGGTCGTCGCCTGGAGATGCTCCTCCACCCTCAGGCTCTCCCTCTGGGTTCTTCCTTTTCTTGGCCCCGAGAGTCTCTTCCCGAGTCTGGAGCATTAGCTCCGTCCTCGAGGCAGCCTCATAACATTCCTAGAATCTCATTGGTAAGTTCTCACAAAGTTAATTTGTAATGTAGCAAGTAAAGAATTTTGTGGCTTTCATGTTAGTACCTGGATGGTAGTGTAGAGGGTAGCACCCATCGCCATCTGGATGCGAAACAACAATCCCCCCCGAAACTTCTCGACCTTCACGGTCTCTGAGTAATCAACACCGGGGATAAAGTCCAGCAAACCAATGAATCGAGCGTAGTACTCATCCACGGTCAGACTTCCCTGGGACAATGTCTCGAACTCCTGGCGCTTCTTCTGTTTGAGGTGAGCTGGGTAATACTTCCCCCTCAGCAACTCTACAAAGGCAGCCCACGAAAAGTCGGGCATAGCCAGGTGATGGTCCTTGACCAACCTCCACCAAGTGCTGGCTGCATCCTTCAGATGGAAAGCAGCAATGACAACCTTCTGGTTGGCAGGTACTTGTAAAGCTTCGTAGGCCTTCTCATGTTCAACTATGAATCTCTCCAAAGCAACGGGGTCTGGCTCCCCTGAATATGTAGGTGGTCGGGTCTCGCCAACTGACTTCAGCCAGTTCATTTCCCTGGGCTGTGGCGGGTGGGCTGGTGCTCCTCCTATTTGAGTACCCTGCTGTGCAAGGACAGCAGCGATCGTCTCAGCAATTCCTGGATTCGCGGTGTCACCGCCTCCACCTCTACCAGTACCACGCCCTCTAGTTCCCCCAGACATCTGTAGTATAGTATGTCATAAAAATTCTCGGAAAATTACCGTATACAACCAATAGATATTGAATTGCCTTAGAGGCTACTATGTCACGCAATTTGCGTTACTAGACACAATATCTTTCTAAGACGAATCGTCTCGTACCTCCCAATTGTTTCCCATAATTTCCCAAGTCCTATGCTCACTGTCTTAACCTATATCCTCGTCATCAGAGCGGTACTCCGCTCTGATACCACTTTTGTAACACCCCTCTCCATAAGCACGATATAATCTCTCACGTAGCAATAAATAAAACGTCTCGCAGCGGAAAATAAATAACAATTACAAAACTCACTCGGGTGTCACCGGCCATTACTCGCCCATGCGAGCAACGAAGCCAAACTACATCCAACTTCCAACATATACAAACTGCTAAACCGCCGTGATAACGAGATACTCCTATACATCATACTAAGTCTATAAACCATAAACATCGACAAGTGAGCGTCTACCCAAACCTGAATGTACATAACCTTACCATAATACCATTCACCATCTTCATTGCTAAACCAAACAACTCCATGTGCGCTAACAAAAGTAAAACTCCAATTACCTTGTTCCTGCACTTCGGCTCCGGCGATAATCAACAACCAGCATGAGTGTAGTATCAGCGATAGACGCTGAGTATGCCGGGCCTGGACCCTAATGGTCACTTGTCATTTTAACCATCTTATTATTAGATTGGTTTCATGCTTTACCATTTTACAATTATAATCAATACTGTAATAGACATGTACAATATACATAACCATCCATCCAAATATTCATAAACATTTAATCATCCATCCAATCCAAACATTCATTTAATAACTCAAACAACATTTGTATATCGAACGTATCGAGTAATAACAATATAATGTACAATGTACAATCGCCGTAGCGTATACCATCCTTATTAATTCAATTTAACCTGGCCTTCAAGGCCCCATCCATATGTACAATGTACATTCGCTGTGGCGTACAGTTTTCATATTTAATTTAGTTTGGCCTTGTAGGCTCCAACCAACCATGTTTAATTATTAATGCCAGTTGGGCGTCATGTTAGGACAACCCGATAACCTCACCATGGACAGTAGTCCTCCCGTACACACAAAGGTGCTCATTTTGTCAGAGGTCCGGAGGCCCCTGACTCTCTTATGTCTCGTAAGACGTCCATATAAAGGCCGTAGCCACCTGACCCACGATCCAGTTTGGGCTCGTTGGGTATAACCTGGAGCGGAATCCAATTAGGAAACCCCTCAGTGATCACAAATGCGCAACCAAGTAGTTCGTAAACTACCGGGATTCCTCACCTCAACTCACACCATCTCTCTCATAATGTTTAAGATCTGCTCTTAGTCTTATGGAGAATAATTATTAGTTAGCTCCCAATGGGTCTCACGCATACCTAGAAGTAATCTAGGTTAAATTCATGTTCGAGATCCATGCTCTAGAGACCGACAATGTCGTGACTCGTCCCTAAGTGTTTTACTTAGGTTACCATATACTTAATATTAATATCATGGTATTATATCAAGTAACCGTCATGTCATCACAACGCATATGTATATTTATATAAGTCGATCTATAGTCGACGTAGTGTTAGTCCCGTAGGACGCTCGTGCATAAATAAATAATGCTGTGACACTTAAACACATACATGTAACCACACACATATAACACACAAGTTATATCAACCAAATCCGAGCCCAAGGAGCATCCTTAGGACAACTCGGATCAAACCCCTTTACATACCGTTCACCCTGATCGTATTACGGTGGAGTATGAATCAGCAAGATCCTACGCTCCGTGTAGTCCACTAGCTCGTCAAGCGTCTTGTCAGAAGCATACTCTAAATGGTAATAAAACTATAAGTCAGTCTCCATGACTAACTACATCCGGTATTTCCGAATAATTAGTAACCCCGACATTTCATCCCGGTTTTCTACAGTTGTTTGTTACAGGTTCCTCTAAAACAGTCGGCTTTGTTACTTAAAACTCATACGTCATAATATTTCAACTGTTAAGTTTAATTTATTATTTTTCTTTTAATCCTATCCACCATCTAGTTTAGGTACATAACCTATAGCTGCATGTATGCATGCATGATTATATTATATTGTATTCTTTTTCATATTGTATCATTTTTCTACCTTCCATTATAATACAATGTATTATATGATCCATCTATCTTTAGTAAATAATATTTGCATCCAAAATTCATAACTTATAGTTCGTAACTATATATTTTTTTAAAATAACCACCACCATTAAATCATATGGTTTCCAACCAAAGTATATATCCACCTTATATACATTATTCTTGTGTATGTAAATATTTACCACGTAGGTAATTCCCATGAGTTTAATAAACTCTTGTATTTTATGTTACTTTTTATCATCTTTTATTAGATGATTATCCCCATTAGTTGTATTATATTATACAACTTATATTAAGATTATTATCCTAACGTGAGTAACATTTTATGTTGTATAATTACAACTCCTAAGGTTTATTCCATAAACACCTTAGTTTATAAATCCCATTTATTTATAGTTCGTCACATTATTTTATGTGAATATCCTTACTTATATTAATTCCATCTAAACCATATAATTGTTATAACATTTACAACACTATAGACCTTAGTCTAAAATTCATTTTCCAACCTTATTATTTTCAGTACAACACCATAGCTTATTTAAATTCTATTTGACCACATAACATCATGTAATGTTATACCATATGCTAATATCATTTGATATGATATCTTTATTCCTTTTAACTTATAACCTATAGTTTTTATACAAAACTATTATATATTGCCTCATAAGCATATATATTAAACCTTATACTTTTCCATAAACCATAGTTTCCTTTATTTACAAAATCACCCCATTATTTATACCATGTTATATATACCATTTAATATAACATTTCTAACTTATAAAAGAGTATAACCTATGGTTATTTTTTGTAAATTCCAAACAGCCCTTGTGCTATTCTATAATTGCCATTTGGCCCAATTTATAACATATAGTTTAATAATTCATTAAAACTATATATTATACATATATCTTAACAAATGCTCTTATATAATTCTAAAAATCTTCAAATTTCTCCAAAGGGTTATAAATATCCTTATTAACCCATATGTAATCGGTATTTACTATACCACCCCATCTTTTATTCCAAAGTGTCATAATGACATAATAACTATATATTATACATATACAGTTCATTTTAATTCCAAAATCAACCCAATAAATTCCTAAAAATTCCTAATAGCCCATGGGTATTTTATAATACCATTATTCACCCTTTATTTTCGATAATAACATATTCACCATATATGTTATAAAAATATTACCATAAGATACTTATCTTATTATAAAGCCTTAAATAAGTTATCTAACTTATTTAATTTGGTCAAAACCTACCATATGGTCAAGGTTGACCACCTTAATATTTCCTTGACCATTAATTTCCTTGTATTACGGTTTTAACCCCCTAAGTTCCCAAAATTCACCATTTAACCCCATAACTTTATAAAATCCTATAAACTTTATTTTAACTCCTTTTAACCTCTAATTTTCGGCCTTATTTTTATAAAGCCCTCAAATTTAATTTAATTACACTTTAACCCCTTATTCATTTCGGTAATAATTATATATCACCTAAACTTAAATAAAAGCTTGTAAATGCAATAATAAAATGGCCTAAAGTACATGGCCTTATTACAACCATTGGCTTACAAAATAAATTACACATTAATGTCCCAAAAATGCTTATAAATCTCGGCCTCACCATAGATTTTTCATTTAATTACCAAACTTCCACATAATGTCTTAAATTTGACAATTATGCTTGTTTAATTAGTTATAAAATTTATTAAACCATTCCTTAATCACCTAAGGTCAAAATAAGACCTTAATATACATGTTCACTCACGGCATTTAATATACACAAGCTTAAACTTGTGTTAATGTATCAAGTTAAGGTTTTAAGTGATTTATACCTTGATTTAGCTTGGATAAATCCTTGTTTGGATTCGGCCAGCCTTAGATAAAACTCCCACAGCTTCTTTTACATGTTTTCAAACAGAAACCAAGGCTTAGTTAGTCTCCAAGCAAGATCTAACCATAAGAAATGTTTTAATGTATATTTCAAGGCAAGATTTACCTTAGATCTTCAAGTTTGTTGGAGATCTACTTCTGCCCTATTTTTTCCAGAAAGAAAGTGTATCAAAACTCTCTTAAAAACAAGGCACAAAACCGTGGGTAGTTAGCTTGGAAGATGGCTTAGATTTACCTTGTTTAAGATGCCAAAAATGGTGTTTTGGCTTGGATCTAGATACACCTTGAAGCTCTTGATAGATCCACTGAATAAATATGTTAAGAAGAAGATTATAAGGCTAGGAGAACAGGTTTTACAACCGGATCTAAAGAGAATCAAAAGATAAGTGCTTAAAGCACATTTTTGTACCTTAAGAACAAGTTTGGGTTTCTCCACCTTCCTCCCTTGTTATGGCCGAGATTCCTCCTTCATTTAACCTCCAAGAACAACCTAGATCCATGGATGGAAGTGGTTGATGTTTAGATCCACCGAAAGAAGAAAGATTGGTGATGAAATTGAACATAAAATGACTAATTAAGCTCACCTAGGTACCAAAGTGTTCCACAATGTTCTTGGTGACTTACCCACGACTTGGAGAAGCCAAAGAGAGAGGAGGGAGCCTTGGAATCGGTTGGAGCCAAGGCTAATGAGAGATTAGGTCAAATTTTGCCTTAATACTCTCTTTTTCCTTTGTTTATTATTTTTTTGTGATTGATGACTCATCATAGGGATAAGAATGGAGTGGCATCGGCTGAAGGAGGGGAAAGGTGAGGCTCACATGATTTGGGGCAGCTTGAATCAAATAATGGAGCCAAATGGTGTATTAATTAATCAAAAGGCAAAAGTAATCCGTTAAAACATGGAAACATGTTGAGGCTTGTCTTTTATCTTGCAAGTGGCGATTTTAAACCTCCCCAGCCTGTGAATGTCGACCTCATGTGGTCCAAGGGATCAAACTTTGACCTCTTGACCATTCTTAGTCATTGTTGACTCAAACGGGCCCCATTTTAGGGTTTTATTAATATTTTAATATTAAATTTGTAAAAATTTGTAAATTTCTGAAATTAAATTCCTAATATGATATAATATGATATTTTACCATATTTAATGGTAATTATAACCTTTTAGCCCTTTTAAAACCAATTTAGAAGGCAATTACACAAAAATGTGCTTTAAGGAGTTTTAGTGCACATTTTGTGTCCCAAGGAGTTTCTGGGCTTGGTTTTCTTTGACAACGATTTTGTTGTGTTCCTTACATGATATTAGATCATGGTATCCAATTTTATATCATTTAGAGGTCATTAGACATTTAAGGTTTCTTAGAGCACATTTTTGCCCTTTTTGACCTTAAAGCATGTAAATGCTTGTTCTTTGTGTTGGAGTGTTGTCCAACGATTGTAATATGTTTATTAATGTGTTAATAAGCTTAGGACAAATTTTTAGGTCCTAAGAAGTTCATTTGGGTATTTATTTACCCTAAACAGTCAAAGGGTGCAACATCTTGATTTGTGTTGACCACTATTGTTCTCAGTTGACTTTTAAGGCATGTTTAGGCCTTAATTAATGTGATTAAATATTAATCCATGTTTTATTAATTTGGGGTACTTCACCATCCAACCATGTTTAATTAATATCAGTTGGGCGTCATGTTAGGACAACCCGATATCCTCACCATGGACAGTACTCCTCCCGTACACACAAAGGTGCTCATTTCGCCAGAGGTCCGGAGGCCCCTGACTCTCTTATGTCTCGTAACACGTCCATATAAAGGCCGTAGCCACCTGACCCATGATCCAGTTTGGGCTCATTGGGTATAACCTGGAGCGGAATCCAATTAGGAAACCCCTCAGTGATCACAAATGCGCAACCAAGTAGTTCGTAAACTACCGGGATTCCCCACCTCAACTCATACCATCTCTCTCTCATAATGTTTAAGATCTGCTCTTAGTCTTATGGAGAATAATTATTAGTTAGCTGCCCAATGGGTCTCACGCATACCTAGAAGTAATCTAGGTTATATTCATGTTCGAGATCCATGCTCTAGAGACCGACAATGTCGTGACTCATACCTAAGTGTTTTACTTAGGTTACCATATACTTGAAATACCCCAAACCTTAATATATTGTTTAAGCACTTAAAATGGTGTATTAAGACTAAAAAGAGTCTTATAAACATTAGTAAACAAATTTAAACAAAAGGAAACACAAAATGTGCTTTAAAGTCAATAAGAGCCAAAATGTGCTCTAAGCTTGGGATAAACTTGGTTAAGACCTAATGAACTTACCAAGACCTCATTTATACACTAATGAACATATTAAATCAATTACCAAAGAAAACCAAGCTTGAAAACAAGTTTAAACACAAAATGTGCTTTAAGGAGTCTTAAAGCACATTTTTGAAAAATTGTCTTGTAAATGAGTTTTGAGTGGCTAAATGTCCATCATTACTCTTAAATATATATGTGTACTATATAATATCACATTTGGGTGTCTATATTAATGGGAAATCAAAAATTTCACTTCTATGTGCCTTGTTTTATGAATAGTAACTTTTATAAGCTATTTTGTAACATATGTTGTATAAGTAATTAAATTGACAAATAAAGACTATATTACCCTCCTACTACTATTTGGGGCCGGTTTTTAAGGTTGGTGACACACCACCCTTGTTAGATTGTTAAGAAAATAAATAAACTACTTAAGTACCCTTTTTACTTTACAAAGTATAAATATCTTCAAAAAGCAAATTCTATCTCATTCTCTCATTTCTTTCCTTGCTCACACGGTTTCCCACCTCTCTTCTTCCTTCTTCTTGCTGTTCTCTCTCGGTAATACTACTACCTCCATTAGAACTCCCACTTTGATCTCTTGTAAAACCTTGCTCACTTGTCCAAATCAAAAACAAACACCACCAATCTCTTCCTCTCATCAAGCTCTTCATTCCTATCTTCTCAAAAGTCCAAGACAGCCATTTCGGTGCCATGGAGTTTCTCCATTGAAGGAGCTTGAGCTTGTTTTTCTACATATTATTACTCTCCTTGGCTTCTAGGTAAGGAATCTTAAACAAAAATCAAGTTTCCTCCTTGTTTTTGTCATGTCCGAAAATACATATTGAAGGAGCTCTTTGTGTGACCTTGTTCTAGCTTCATTCCAACTCTTCATGGACTAGGTGGAGTCCTCTCTTGCTAGATATTCAAACTCTCTTCAAAGAGCAAGGTAAAACAACTACATTAATGTTTTTGAAACAATGTAAAACTAGGGTTTACAATGAGATGGAGCTTATAGCTTGAATACTCATTATAATGTTTGTATATTGTTTAGAACTTGCCAAAGAATCAAGTACTCTATCGGTTTTCTAAAGGAAACAAGAAAGAAGTTATTTTGCAAAAGAGGTAAATCTACTAACCTAATGTTGTTTTAAATGCCTTAGGAGAAATGAGCTTATAAATGCTTATTAAACTACCTAAAGAGCAAATGGTGAATGACTTAGTAAAGTGTTCTCAAGAGCTTAGTAAAAGGCATATGTGTTGTTGAATGTATTTGCAGGTCAAAGGCAAATATATTGTGGAAATTCAGTGTTTATGACTTATGCATTTTAAGGGCCTAAGAGCCATGTCATTTAAGGGCCTAAGTGCCATGCAATTTAAATTATGCACTATATTGTGATGTAGTGCTTTGTGAGTGAAGTTTGTGTATAATAAGTACTTGATGGATTTTTAGTGTTCTTGGTTGTTTGATGGTAAAAACAATGTGTTTTGGTTTAGTAATGTTCTAGGAGAACCTATGTCGAAATTTAGGTAACAAATGTGAAGTTCTAAGTGTTAAAATGAGTTTGATAAGTTGAGGAGTATTTGGAATGGTTAAGTGTTGTTCTTGTGTAGGAAACATGCATTAAGGTGATTTAGGATGTAACAAGGACTTAGGCATGAGCTTGAGATTTTAGTATGTACCAAAGTCATTTTTGGACTTAGGTAAATACCTAGGCAAACTTTGGTAAAATAAGGAGAAGTGTACACTAGGAAAAGAGTTCAGGAAGGATATAAGGAATTAGTTGTGAGAGATGATGCTTGGGAGATGATGTTAAAATAAGGAGAAAGCATTTTGGGATAGTAGTTTTCTTAGGTAAGAAACATCATTTAGAAACCTAATGTAAAGTGTTATAAGTGTTAGTGAATTTATAAGGAAAAAATGAGTAACAAGTGAAACATGGATTTAGGTGTGTTTAAGATGATATCTAGACATTAGAATATACCTAGGAACACTTGGTAAAGTTATACAATTAATGAAGGTGGAGAACTAAGGTAACAACATTTGAAAAATGACATTTTATCAATTCTGTAGGTTTGGTCCGGGACCTAGGTGCTGGTTAAAGTCCCGGACCAGGGGTGTAAAATAGGCCGAGGGTCACATAACAATGTGGTCCGGGACTTGGGTCTTGTACAAGGACCCGGACCACCCCCTGAATTACCCCCGAGAGCTGAGTTAGCATATGGTCCGGGACCTAAGCTAGGGACCAAGTCCCGGACCACTATAAAACTTGGTTTTTAGGTATTTAAATGATGTCTAATGATAGGGATAAGTTAGGAATGATATTATAAGGTTACATAAGACATGTTAGGAGTGTTATAATGACATTTTAAAAGATGGGAAGTTAAAACAAAATGTGGAAATGTGATAACTAGAAATGTGAAGTAGTTAATGTGACAGTGGACTAGTGCGTTAGTTAACCGACGTTACTAAATGTGTTTAGGAATCTCTCAAGGTGGAAACCAGTCGAGACAGGGACCAAGGTATGGTTTTCTTGCAGTCTGTTGTCTAGCGGTTTACACCGGTGTGTGTGTTGTATGTTTTTCTGTGTGTTTATGACGTTATAAGATTTAAACATGTAATGAGTTTACAGTTGTTCATATTATTGTGACGTGATGTTGTGACTCGTTTCCCTTGTGTGTGTCTAACATGACTTACCACCTATTGTGTGTTGGTTGTTAAGTTCCACTATGAACTTCTAACAAGTGTTAACTGGGAAGTGAGGAATCCGGTTGTCCGGTCATGCATGTAAGTTAAGAGTAGATATCTGAATCAGATTCGACTCTTATGTTGTTAAGATTGTTCTCCTTAATTTGGCGTTCGATCTCCCGCTAGCTTCTTCCAAAGCTTACCTATTCTGACTTATGATCGGTTTAGTGGGAACCTGTGTTTGTGTGGTGTGTTCGGGTCACTAAATCCGAACCATCTGTGACTTAAGTTACTCGTTCGTCTAACAGAACGGTAATGAGTGTGTTTAACGAGCTTAACATGAGGGTGAATCACTCTCTAGGCTCTTATGTTATTTGACCCTTGTGGTTTGTTATTGTGGAACAAGATCCACGTGTATGTGATGATGAGCTGTGCACTATTGATGCTATGCTCCATGTTATGTTATGTTATGTATGTAAATGAATGCCATGTTATCATGACAATTAGCTGCGCGTATCCCGGTAGCCGATGGGCTGCGCGTTAGCCATACCAGCCAAGGGTTGCTGACCCCCTCGGGGGATCCATATTTCTTATACTGCAGGATGAGGATCGGAAGCGGAGTGGCTTTAGATCCTGGGTTTACTTTTGTATACTTTTGGATGTTGGCCCGGGATGCGCCTGTGCTCCTGTGGCGTTATGTACTTTTGGTTGTTGAGTTACAGTGATGTTATACAGTGAAGGATGTAAACACTCGGTATTGTATAAGTATTATGGTTTAGTTTATGCTCGGGAGTCTGATCATCAGACCGGTACAATTGTATTTATTCTGCCTTGTCAACCACGTGGGTGGTTGACGGCGTTGTAGCACCGAAGCGTTAGTTACTGTTTAGTTATTTTATTCCGCTGCGATTTCATTTAGTATCATGTGCGTATTAGGGGTGTTACAAAAAGTGGTATCAGAGCGAAGTATCGCTCTGATGACTAGAATACCGAGCTTAGGAATATACCGAGTTAGGAAACCTAACTACAGTTACCTAAGTGATCAGTTGTGGAAAGGTTAACCACTAACTAAGTGTGGAGATACCTTATTGTCGGGAAGCGTTACAACCGTTGGACCGATAAGTGTGCAAGCATATTGCTAATGAATATTCATGTAAATACAGATGGCAGGTAGACCGCGCGGTAGAGGCCGCGGAAGTGGTACTGGTACTGGGGGTGACCAGGGCGAGAACACTACGGCTCAGGTTATGGCTGAGGCTGTAGCAGCCGCTGTGGCCCAGATGGTACCCCAGCTTGTAGCTGCGATCCAGCAGGGGCAGATGCCCGGAGTTCAACCACCACCGCCACCGCCACGAGAGACCAACTGGGTCAAGGCATTGGCAGATCTGAGACCCCCTTCATTTCATGGGGAGACCGACCCACGTAAGCTGGAGGCGTACATCTCCGAGTTGGAGACCGCCTACGAGACCTTGGCTGTACCCGCAGAGGCTAAGGTCCGTCTTGCCGCTTACTATCTGAAGGGTTCGGCACAAAACTGGTGGAAGCTAGTGAGAGAGGACCGGATGGCGGATCCTCAGTTTGGCTGGAGGGAGTACACGGCTCTGCTGCGAGCCAAATACTACCCTGTGCACGTTCAAGAGGCCAAGCGCCTTGAGCTGGATAGTCTGAGGCAGGGGGACAAGGTGTCGGTTGATGAGTATTACACTGCCTTCACCGGCCTTGTCCACCTGTTACCGGACCTGGGATACTCGAACCGGGTGCTGGTAAACCGTTTCTACAACGGTCTCAGCCACCGTCTTCGCTATGGGATGGGGCCAGCTGAGTATACTACCTTGCAGGTAATTTAAGTAAAGAGTGATGTGAATATGTATAGTCTACAAGTGAGTAATAATGTGAGTTTGTGAGTATGTATTGCGGGGCATGACTGACCATCCTAAATTCAGGAGTGCTATCATGCCGCTGCTAAGGTGGAGATCACCGTCCGTCTGAGGGACGAGGAGAATGCGCACAAGCGCAAGGCCACGAGCGAGGGCCAGAGTTCGCAGGGGTACGGGGGAGGAAAGAAGAAGAAGAAACCTTATCCCCAGCCCCAGAAGAGTCAGCACCAGGGTGACAAGGGCCAAGCCCAAACCACCACAGCTGAGGAGCCACTGAAGCTCACATATGCTTATGCGGCGAAGCCCCTACGCTCTTACCCACCAAAGGGTAATTTTTAATCTGTGTGATAAGTTGATGTATGATAAGTTGTGAACAAGTACTGAGTGTGTATTGTGTTAGCAGCTAGCACGGGCTCTGGACCGGAGCGCCACTATTACTGTAAGTGGTGCAATGGAGACCACCCCGGCAAGGACTGCAAAGGGAATGAGGTGCAGTGTCGATACTGCGAGAAGTGGGGTCACCGTGACCACGAGTGTTACCGGAACCCCAACAGCAGAGTCAACAAGCCCAGGGGCAGTGGAAGGGTAAGGCCACAGCAGCTATCGATGGCCCCGAAGACGGCTAACCAGCCACCCACTGATCAAGCACACCGATTCCCAGAAGGGGAAGGGGTTGGGACCTAGCAAGGCCACCCTGAATGTGGTGGACCGGTCTGAGCGCCAGGGCCCTCTTCTAGACCAGGTCCACCTAAACTGTTGAATGTAATAAGTGATTGCATACCGCATTTCATGCTTGTGTGTATTAGTGAGTCCAAGGTATTATCATATGAGTAAGGAGTTAGAGTATGAGTGTAAAGACACCTAAATAGATAATTCTAAACTGAAAGGAACCTTCAATATATGTTCCAATCCCACCCACACCAAACCCTAAGAGACCACCATCAACATCACCGACTTTCCAATGGAGCAATGTCAGGTTATCCAACCAGTATATACTCTTAAGTGGATACCTGACACCGGAGGCACAAATCCATGTCATCAGACGATGCGACGAACTTGGAGCTAACCTGGAGGTTTCTACACACCTGAATATCCGAGCGGATCAAGAATGCAATTGAAGATGATGCATGGGTAAGGGACTGGAACCCTTACACCAAGTCATATCAAGAAGTGCGAGCTGAAGTGGAGCAACAGTACCAAGTATACCTGAGGAGTTCCGTGCGGTCGTTAATCACGCCGTGGGAATTGCTCACAAGTTTGAAACGGATTCAATTCCAAATGTGGAAGCAGATTTGTGTATTGTGAACTTCTACCAGAAAGGTGGACGGTTAGGTTTCACCAGATAAGGACGAGTCACCCGAGTCTCTAGTAAGGGAGTACCCGTGGTGTCTTGGTCCATTGGTGATACCGCAGTATTTGTGTATGGCGAGCAGAAGCGTGCTGATCTCGCAAGGTTAATACTAAAGTCAGGAGATGTGTAATCATGGTGGGCAGTCAAGGATGCTATATCATGGCATCAGGAAGATCAAACTGAATACCGCACCGTCGGCAGTGATCAATGCCACACACATGAAACCCGGACGTTTGAATTTGACCTTCAGACAATTCTAAGCCTGTATCTTTTAATGTGTTAAGCCAGTATATGTTGAGGAAGTTATGTATGTGTTAAGTTTATCAACCTTGTAAACCAACAATGTTGTAAAGAGGAAGTGTTAATGAATAAAGTGGAGTTATTGAATATCAACCGTGTTGTTACCCAGTACTTATTAGTTTGCCATGAATTAGGCTGTGCACTCGGAACGGAGGTACACTGAGTGTCTGCATGAGGCAGAAGCCGGCAAGAGCGGCACAATCCTCACCGGTACCTTTCCAGTGAATGCGTGGATGCATCGATCTTGTTCGACTCTGGAGCCTCACACACATTTGTTTCGCTATCTTTTGCGAAGAGGCTGGGTTAGATGGAGAGGATGCCAGACTTCTTGGTCACTCTCCCATCGAAAGTGGATCAGGTGTACCCGCTACCACCGAGATGTCATTGTACGAATCAGAGGTGAAGAGTTCCCGATCGACCTGATAGAGTTCGACGGACTTGGATTTGATGTGATTGTCGGGATGAACTGGTTGGAGCGTACAAGGGCAGAATCCTTGTGCCGAGCATCGACTGCTTCTTCGGAGTCCATCTGGGGTTACCATATCATACCGCCAGAGGCCCAGGGAGCCTTCGACACAGATCATCACCGCCATGGCCATGTATCGTGAGTTACGACGAGGAGTGATGTATACCTCTGCTATGTCCAGGACATAGAGAGACCCTGAGTTTAGCCCAGATGTGCCGGTAGTGTCGGAGTTTCCTGATGTATTTCCTAGGAACTGCCGGGCATGCCGCCAGCACGAGAGGTTGAGTTTGAGATTGACTTAGTTCCGGGCACTGGACCTATTGCGAAGGCACCTTATCGTATGGCTCCAGCAGAGATGACAGAGCTCAAGGAGCAGCTGAGAGACCTACTTGACAAGGGCTTTATCCGCCCTAGTGTTTCACCATGGGGAGCGCCGGTCCTCTTCGTGAAGAAGAAGGACGGTAGCCTCCGCCTGTGTAGATTATCGGAGCTGAATGCTGTTACGGTGAAAAACCGTTACCCTTTACCACGCATCGACGATCTATTTGATCAGCTGAGGGGTGCATCAGTATTCTCCAAGATAGACTTACGTTCCGGATACCATCAGATTGCCATCCGTGATAGTGATATTGAAAAGACAGCTTTCAGAACGAGGTATGGGCACTATGAGTTCACAGTTATGCCGTTTGGCTTATCGAATGCACCAGCTAAGTTCATGGATTTAATGAACCGTTTGTTCCAAGATCAGTTGGACAAATCAGTGGTAGTCTTCATCGATGATATTCTTGTATATTCTAAATCAAGAGGTGAGCACGAAAGCCACCTGAGAAATGTGTTACAAACTCTGAGGAGAAACCAGTTGTATGCAAAGTTTTTGAAATGTGAATTTTGGTTGAACCAAGTATCCTTCCTTGGACATGTGATTTCTGAGGCCGGGATCGCTGTTGATCCGGCAAGATAGATGCAGTGCGCACCTGGCCTAGGCCGAAGACAGTTACCGATATCAGGAGCTTCCTCGGTCTGGCAGGTTATTATAGGAGGTTTGTGAAGGACTTCTCCAGTATCTCGAAGCCGATGACTTCCTTAATGAAGAAGGATGCACCATTCGAGTGGACAGTTGACTGTGAGAGTTCTTTCGTGAGTCTCAAGGATGCTCTGACATCTGCACCAGTCCTGACTATACCAGACGGTCCAGATGGTTTTGAGGTCTACTGCGACGCATCAGGCAGAGGTATGGGTTGTGTATTGATGCAGCACGGGAAGGTCGTAGCATACGCCTCCCGTCAGCTGAAGAAGCATGAGGAGAATTACCCTACCCACGACTTAGAATTGGGTGCCATTGTCTTCGCATTGAAGATATGGCGACATTATTTGTATGGGGTAAGTGTGACAATCTATTCTGACCATAAAAGCTTAAAGTACTTGTTCACTCAGAAAGAGTTGAACATGAGGCAAAGAAGGTGGGTTGAGTTTCTGAATGACTACGATATTAACCTGCAATACAAAGAGGGTAAGGCAAATGTGGTAGCTGACGCACTGAGTCGCCGAGCACACTCTCTCCATTCGCTAGTCTCTCATACTGGCTTGGTTGAAGAGGTGCGGAGTGCTCAGATGACGGATCAGTATATGCTAGAGATCCGGCAGAAGCTTATTGACGGCACATTCGAGGGTCAGAAGTACGACTTCAGACTCCACGATGATGACCTGATTAGGCTGAATGGCCGATTGTGTATACCTAGGAGTACGCTGAGTTGAAGGAGCGCATATTGAGTGAATCCCATTGTTCTACTACTTTCGATTCACCCCGGAGCTTCAAAGATGTACAAGAGTATGAAAAGGTATTTTGGTGGACTGGAATGAAGAAAGATGTAAGTGATTATGTGTTGAGGTGTCTCACTTGCCAGAAGGTCAAGTTTGAGCACGACGGCCTGGTGGTATGGTACAGCCAATGCCAGTGCTGAGTGGAAGTTCCATGATATCTCCATGGACTTTGTAGTAGGCTTCCGCCTACAAGGGGAGGTCTGAATATGATATGGGTGATAGTTGACCGACTGACCAAGGTGGCCCGATTCATTCCGATGAAGGACACTTGGAAAGTGGCAAGATTGGCAGAACTGTTTGATAAAGAGATTGTAAAACATCATGGTGTACCGAAAACGATTGTATCCGACAGAGATACCAGATTCTTATCCAGATATTGGAAGTCTACACGAGAGGCATTGGGTACTGAACTGAAGTTGAGTACAGCGTTTCACCCACAGACCGATGGGCAGAGTGAGCGCACTATTCAGACACTTGAGGATATGCTACGTGCTTGTGCACTTGACTTTCAGACCAGCTGGATTGATAAGTTACATCTGATCGAGTTTAGTTATAACAACAGTTATCATGCTTCGATCAAGATGTCTCCCTTCCAGGCCTTGTACGGTAGACCATGCCGCACGCCATTATGCTGGGATGAGTCGAGTGAGACGGTCATTATAGGACCAGAGTATCTTGAACAAGTTCAGGCAGAAGTTCGCCAGATCCGGGCTAACATGAAGGCAGCTCAGGATAGACAGAAGTCGTACGCAGATGTGCGCAGACGTGACCTGGAGTTCGCCGTGGGCGATCAGTATTTTTGAGAGTATCCCCCATGAAGGAGTATTTCGTTTTGGCCAGAAGGGCAAGTTGAGCCCAAAGTATGTGGGGCCTTATGTTGTGACGGAGCGGATCGGCCCGGTAGCCTATAGACTAGACCTACCCGCCGAGCTGGGCAAGGTACATGATGTATTTCATGTGTCCCAGTTGAAGAAGTATATGTCTCATCCGTCTCATGTGCTTCAGCCTGAGAGGCTAACCTTAGAGCCGACCATGCGATCAGTGGAGACTCCGGTACGGATTCTGGATGCTAAGACTCGAGACACTCGCCATAAGTCTGTGAGACTGGTGAAAGTTCTTTGGTCTAACCAGGACGTTGAGGAGGCCACTTGGGAGCTGGAAGATAAGATGAAGGCGAAGTACCCGTCATTGTTTACTTCTTAGTACTTATGTGTATAGGGTACGGGGCGTACCCCTTTTTAAGGGGGGTAGAGCCGTTTCGGTTGTGTGTGTACGACGTGTATTTGAATACACCGTCTATGTTATGTTGTTATGTTACAGACCGTTGTGTCTGAATGTGGATAATGTTGTATGGACCTTGTGTCCAATGTTATGTTATGTTGTATGGACCTGGTGTCCAATGTTATGTAAGTGTGTTGATTAATGATGTATGGAAGTATTGTTTATAAGTATTCCCGTGTTCTAATATTCAGGATATGTGGAAGTATGAACTTTGAGGGCAAAGTTCTTTTAAGGGGGGTAGATTGAAATACCCCAAACCTTAATATATTGTTTAAGCACTTAAAATGGTGTATTAAGACTAAAAAGAGTCTTAGAAACATTAGTAAACAAATTTAAACAAAAGGAAACACAAAATGTGCTTTAAAGTCAATAAGAGCCAAAATGTGCTCTAAGCTTGGGATAAACTTGGTTAAGACCTAATGAACTTACCAAGACCTCATTTATACACTAATGAACATATTAAATCAATTACCAAAGAAACCAAGCTTGAAAAAGTTTAAACACAAAATGTGCTTTAAGGAGTCTTAAAGCACATTTTTGAAAAATTGTCTTGTAAATGAGTTTTGAGTGGCTAAATGTCCATCATTACTCTTAAATATATATGTGTACTATATAATATCACATTTGGGTGTCTATATTAATGGGAAACAAAAATTTCACTTCTATGTGCCTTGTTTTATAAATAGTAACTTTTATAAGCTATTTTGTAACATATGTTGTATAAGTAATTAAATTGACAAATAAAGACTATATTACCCTCCTACTACTATTTGGGGCCGGTTTTTAAGGTTGGTGACACACCACCCTTGTTAGATTGTTAGAAAATAAATAAACTACTTAAGTACCCTTTTTACTTTACAAAGTATAATATCTTCAAAAAGCAAATTCTATCTCATTCTCTCATTTCTTTCCTTGCTCACACAGGTTTCCCACCTCTCTTCTTCCTTCTTCTTGCTGTTCTCTCGTTCTACTACTACTACTACCTCCATTAGAACTCCCACTTTGATCTCTTGTAAAACCTTGCTCACTTGTCCAAATCAAAACAAACACCACCAATCTCTTCCTCTCATCAAGCTCTTCATTCCTATCTTCTCAAAGTCCAAGACAACCATTTCGGTGCCATGGAGTTTCTCCATTGAAGGAGCTTGAGCTTGTTTTTCTACATATTATTACTCTCCTTGGCTTCTAGGTAAGGAATCTTAAACAAAAATCAAGTTTCCTCCTTGTTTTTGTCATGTCCGAAAATACATATTGAAGGAGCTCTTTGTGTGACCTTGTTCTAGCTTCATTCCAACTCTTCATGGACTAGGTGGAGTCCTCTCTTGCTAGATATTCAAACTCTCTTCAAAGAGCAAGGTAAACAACTACATTAATGTTTTTGAAACAATGTAAAACTAGGGTTTACAATGAGATGGAGCTTATAGCTTGAATACTCATTATAATGTTTGTATATTGTTTAGAACTTGCCAAAGAATCAAGTACTCTATCGGTTTTCTAAAGGAAACAAGAAAGAAGTTATTTTGCAAAAGAGGTAAATCTACTAACCTAATGTTGTTTTAAATGCCTTAGGAGAAATGAGCTTATAAATGCTTTTAAACTACCTAAAGAGCAAATGGTGAATGACTTAGTAAAGTGTTCTCAAGAGCTTAGTAAAAGGCATATGTGTTGTTGAATGTATTTGCAGGTCAAAGGCAAATATATTGTGGAAATTCAGTGTTTATGACTTATGCATTTTAAGGGCCTAAGAGCCATGTCATTTAAGGGCCTAAGTGCCATGCAATTTAAATTATGCACTATATTGTGATGTAGTGCTTTGTGAGTGAAGTTTGTGTATAATAAGTACTTGATGGATTTTTAGTGTTCTTGGTTGTTTGATGGTAAAAACAATGTGTTTTGGTTTAGTAATGTTCTAGGAGAACCTATGTCGAAATTTAGGTAACAAATGTGAAGTTCTAAGTGTTAAAATGAGTTTGATAAGTTGAGGAGTATTTGGAATGGTTAAGTGTTGTTCTTGTGTAGGAAATGCATTAAGGTGATTTAGGATGTAACAAGGACTTAGGCATGAGCTTGAGATTTTAGTATGTACCAAAGTCATTTTTGGACTTAGGTAAATACCTAGGCAAACTTTGGTAAAATAAGGAGAAGTGTACACTAGGAAAAGAGTTCAGGAAGGATATAAGGAATTAGTTGTGAGAGATGATGCTTGGGAGATGGTTAAAATAAGGAGAAAGCATTTGGGATAGTAGTTTTCTTAGGTAAGAAACATCATTTAGAAACCTAATGTAAAGTGTTATATGTTAGTGAATTTATAAGGAAAAAATGAGTAACAAGTGAAACATGGATTTAGGTGTGTTTAATGATATCTAGACATTAGAATACCTAGGAACACTTGGTAAAGTTATACAATTAATGAAGTTGGAGAACTAAGGTAAAACATTTGAAAATGACATTTTATCAATTCTGTAGGTTTGGTCCGGGACCTAGGTGGGTTAAAGTCCCGGACCAGGGGTGTAAAATAGGCCGAGGGTCACATAACAATGTGGTCCGGGACTTGAGTCTTGTACAAGGACCCGGACCACCCCTGAATTACCCCCGAGAGCTGAGTTAGCATATGGTCCGGGACCTAAGCTAGGGACCAAGTCCCGGACCACTATAAAACTTGGTTTTTAGGTATTTAAATGATGTCTAATGATAGGGATAAGTTGGAATGATATTAAGGTTACATAAGACATGTTAGGAGTGTTATAATGACATTTTAAAAGATGGGAAGTTAAAACAAAATGTGGAAATGTGATAACTAGAAATGTAAGTAGTTATGTGACAGTGGACTAGTGCGTTAGTTAACCGACGTTACTAAATGTGTTTAGGATCTCTCAAGGTGGAAACCAGTCGAGACAGGGACCAAGGTATGGTTTTCTTGCAGTCTGTTGTCTAGCGGTTTACACCGGTGTGTGTGTTGTATGTTTTTCTGTGTGTTTATGACGTTATAAGATTTAAACATGTAATGAGTTTACAGTTGTTCATATTATTGTGACGTGATGTTGTGACTCGTTTCCCTTGTGTGTGTCTAACATGACTTACCACCTATTGTGTTGGTTGTGTTCCACTATGAACTTCTAACAAGTGTTAACTGGGAAGTGAGGAATCCGGTTGTCCGGTCATGCATGTAAGTTAAGAGTAGATATCTGAATCAGATTCGACTCTTATGTTGTTAAGATTGTTCTCCTTAATTTGGTGTTCGATCTCCCGCTAGCTTCTTCCAAAGCTTACCTATTCTGACTTATGATCGGTTTAGTGGGAACCTGTGTTTGTGTGGTGTGTTCGGGTCACTAAATCCGAACCATCTGTGACTTAAGTTACTCGTTCGTCTAACAGAACGGTAATGAGTGTGTTTAACGAGCTTAACCTGAGGGTGAATCACTCTCTAGGCTCTTATGTATTTGACCCTTGTGGTTTGTTATTGTGGAACCAAGATCCACTGTGTATGTGATGGTGAGCTGTGCACTATTGATGCTATGCTCCATGTTATGTTATGTTATGTATGTAAATGAATGCCATGTTATCATGACAATTAGCTGCGCGTATCCCGGTAGCCGATGGGCTGCGCGTTAGCCATACCAGCCAAGGGTTGCTGACCCCCTCGGGGGATCCATATTTCTTATACTGCAGGATGAGGATCGAGGAAGCGGAGTGGCTTTAGATCCTAGGGTGCAGGTTTACTTTTGTATACTTTTGGATGTTGGCCCGGGATGCGCCTGTGCTCCTGTGGCGTTATGTACTTTTGGTTGTTGTAAGTTTACAATGATGTTATACAGTGAAGGATGTGTAAACACTCGGTATTGTATATAAAGTATTCATGGTTTGGTTTATGCTCGGGAGTCTGATCATCAGACCGGTACAATTGTATTTATTCTGCCTTGTCAACCACGTGGGTGGTTGACGGCGTTGTAGCACCGAAGCGTTAGTTACTGTTTAGTTATTTTATCCGCTGCGATTTCATTTAGTATCATGTGCGTATTAGGGGTGTTACAATACTTAATATTAATACTATGGTATTATATCAAGTAACCGTCATGTCATCACATTAACGTATATGTATGTTTATATAAGTCGATCTATAGTCGACGTAGTGTTAGTCCCGTAGGACGCTCGTGCATAAATAATTAATGCAATAGCACACAATCACATACATGTATCCACACACATAACACACAAGTTATATCAACCAAATCCGAGCCCAAGGAGCTTCCTTAGGACAACTCGGATCAAACCCCTTTACATACCGTTCACCAAGACCTAGGATGCGCAGTGTAGTCCACTAGCTCATCAAGCGTCCTTATCTGAAGTATGATCTAAACGGTAATAAACTATAAGTCAGTCTCCATGACTAACTACATCCGGTATTTCCGAATAACAAGTAACCCCGACAGTTCATCCCTGTTTTCTACAGTTATTTGTTACGGGTTTCTCTAAACCGGTCGACTTTGTTACTAAAACTCATATGTCAAAACATTTCGACTGTTAAGTTTAATTCCTTATATTTCTTTTAATCTTATCCACCATCTAGTTTAGGTACATAACCCATAGTTGCATGTATGCATGCATTGTTATATTATATTGTATTATATTCCACCACCCATTATAATACATTGTATTATATAATCTATTATCTTAGCAAATTATATTTGCATTCAAAAACTCATAACATATAGTTTGTAACTATTTTTTTTAATAACCACCACCATTATATTATATGGTTTCCAACCATAATATATATCCATCCTTATATACATTATTCTTGTGTATGTATATATTTACCACGTAGGTAATTCCCATGAGTTTAATAAACTCTTATATTTTATGTTACTTTTCATCATCTTTTATTAGATGATTATTCCCATTAGTTGTATTTATTTTTACAACTTATATTAAGACCATTATCCTAATATGTAACATTTTATGTTGTACAATTACAACTCCTAAGGTTTAATCAATAAATACCTTAGTTAATAAATCCCATTTTTTATAGTTTGTCACATTATTTAATGTGAATATCCTTACTTGTATTAATTCCATCTAAACCATATAATTGTTATAACATTTATAACACTATAGACCTTAGTCTAAAATTCATTTTCCAACCTTATATAATTCGGTACAGCCCCTGAATTTATTTAAATTCTATTTTGACCACAAAACATTATGTAATGTTATACCTTATACTAATATCATTTGATATGATATTTTTATCTCCTTTAATTTATAACCTATAGTTTTTATACAAAACTATTTTATATTGCCGCTTAGGCACCATAAGAAAATCTTATTCTTTTCCATAATCCATAGTTTCCTTTATTTACAAAATCACCCCATTATTTATACCATGTTATATATACCATTTAATATAACATTTCTAACTTATAAAAATGTATAACCTATGGTTATTTTATTTAATAACCGAACAGACCTCAATATATATTTTATATTGCTATTTGGCCCATTTTATAACATATAGTTTTATAATTCATTAAAACCATATATTATACATATATCTTAATAAATACTCTTATATAATTCTAAAAATCACCAAACTTCACCAAAGGGTTATAAATATCCTTATTAACCCATATATTTTTGGTATTTGTTATACCACCACCTATATTTCTCCAAAGTGTCATAATGACATAATAACTATATATTATACATATATAACTTATTTTAATTCCAAAATCAACCCAATAAATTCCAAACAATTCCTAATAGCCCATGGGTGTTTATAATACCATTTTTCACCCATAATTTTCGGTAATAACATATTCACCACATATGTTATAAAATTGTTACAATAAAATACATAACTTATTCTAAAACCTTAAATAAGTTATCTAACTTATTTATTTTGGTCAAAACCTACCATATGGTCAAGGTTGACCCCCTTAATATTTCCTTGACCATTAATTCCTAATAATTATGGTTTACACCCATACTTTCCAGAAATTACCATTTAATCCCCAAAACTTTATAAATTCTTATAAACTTTATTTTAAATCCTTTTAACCTCTAATTTTCGTCCTTAATTTTATAAAGCCCCTAAATTTAATTTAATTACACCTAATACCCCATTTCTTTTCGGTAATGCATTTTCACCACATAAACTTAATTAAAAGCTTATAAATGCATAAATAAAATGGCCTAAAGTACATGGCCTTATTACAAACATTGGCTTACAAAATAAATTACACATAAATGTCCCAAAAATACTTATTAGTCTCGGCCTCACCATGTATTTTTCATTTAATTACCAAACTTCCACATAATGTCTTTAATTTGACAATTATGCTTGTTTAATTAGTTATAAAATTTATTAAACCATTCCTTAATCATTCTAAGGTCAAACATGACCATACCACCATGTTCTCTCATGGCAATTAAATGTTCACAAGTTTAAACTTGTATTAATGTATCAAGCTAAGGTTTAAATGATTTATACCTTGATTTAGCAAGGTTAAGACCTTGTTTGGTCTCGCCACCTTAAGGAGAATTTCTCCACAGCTTGATCTACTTGTCTTCATGTAGAAAACAAGACATGATTAAACTCCAAACATGAGCTAACCATGAGAAGTAATTTAAGTCATGAAAATCATGGATTTTTACCTTAGATCTTCAAGTTTGTTGGAGATCTACCTCGGCCCTATTTTTCCAGTAGAGAAAGAGTATCAAAACACTCTTAAAAACAAGGTATAAAACCGTGGGTAGTTAGCTTGGAAGATGGCTAAGATTTACCTTGTTTAAGATGCCAAAAATGGTGTTTTTGGCTTGGATCTAGCTACTCCTTGTAGATCTTGGTATACCAACTGAATCCACATGAAAAGGAGAAGAAAATAAGGCTAGGGAACCAAGGTTTTCAACCGGAATTCACAAGGAAGAAGAGATATGTGCTTAAAGCACATTTTTACCTTAAATGGTCAAAAATTGAACTTTCCTCCTTAGATCTTGTTACAGCCGAAAATTATCCTTCCTTTAACCTCCAAAACACTCTACATAAATGTATAGAAATGGTTGGAGTCTAGATCAATGGAAAAAGGAAAGAAAGATGAAGAAAATGGACATTTTTATGCCTTAGAAGCTTACCTAGAGCAAGAGCTCTCATCAATGGAGCTTGGAAGCTTACCTACGGTCAAGGAGGAGCCAAAGAGAGCATTTGGCAAGGAGTCTCACGGCTGGAATGGAGACTAATGAAGAAAGTAACCTAAATTGTCTTAAAACACATTTTTTGCTTATTTTATGATTTTAATGACTTGATGACTCACCAAGGATTGATTGTAGTTGCTTAATCGGTGGAGACAAGGACAAGAGGCAGCTGGCCATGATAGGAGTAGTGGGTGGATGATTTGTACATAATTGATTCAATAATGGAGTAATAATGTTACTTTAACCAATTATTGAAAGTGAGTCATCATCCATTGCCTTTGTTGGCTTGGAGACAACCGTATAACAAGGAGAAAGGAGGCTCCAAATTGGCAGCATTCACATGGGTAAGCAAGTGGTAAGCTCACTTTATGTTTTAATAAGTTAAAGTATACTTTTTCTTATTTTATGCAAAAGTAAAGAGGTATATTTAATTGTCACATGGAAATTGTCACATGGTCTGTTAGGAGGATTACTTCACCGATTTTATGTGGTCCAATTCGTGGTCAATGGTCAACATTGACCAACTTAGTCAATGTTGACCCAAACGGGCCCCCTTTTAGGGTTTTATTAATATTTTAATATTAAATTTGTAAAAATTTGTAAATTTCTGGAATTAAATTCCTAATATGATGTAATATGATATATTATCATATTTAAAGGTAATTATAACCTTTAAGCCCATTAAAAACCAATTTAGAAGGCAATTACACAAAAACGTGCTTTAAGGAGTTTAGTGCACATTTTGTGTCTCCAGATGTTTCTGAGCTTGGTTTTCTTTGAGAACGGTTTTGTTGTGTTCCTTATATGATATGTGATCATGGAATCCAATTTTATATCATTTAGAGGTCATTAGACCTTTAAGGTTTCTTAGAGCACATTTTTGCCCTTCTTAACCTTGAAGCATGTAAATGCTTGTTCTTTGTGTTGAAGTGTTGTCCAACAATTTTAATGTGTTTAATAATGTGTTAATATGCTCAGGACTAATTTTTGGGTCCTAAGAATTTTATTTGGGTATTTATTTACCATAAACAGTCAAAGGTGCAACATCTTGCTTTGTGTTAACCACTGTTGTTCTCAGTTGACTTTTAAGGCATGTTTAGGCCTTAATTAATGTAATTAAATATTTAATCCATGTTTTATTAGTTTGGGGTATTTCAATCTACCCCCCTTAAAAGGACTTCGTCCCGAAGTCGCTTAATCAAATAGGTAAGTATATAAGTGTATAACTACCCTTTATTCCCATAATGTATATCTATGTGATATATCATTTACACACATTGTATTGCGCTTATACAGCACATAGCCATCACGTTGTGGCGTTAGTTCAATCATATATGGATATAGGTGATCCATCAGCACCATCATTTCCTTTCAGTTCTACAAGCCCTGACAACCTCCCCGAGGTGTCCATAACATACCATCGTTCCACATTCCATATCTAATGATTCATTTCGTATCTAGGCGATACCATATGTAATCATTCTATAAAGCAATATGAATACACATCACAAGTAGCATAAGAAAAGCATTACACACCTGGGTGTAATTACAACATATTCAAACAAGTATCTCATAAGGTACATACATACAAGTGCACATCACACACAAACAAACCAACCAACGTACGCCCCGCATACCAAACATAACCAACAAAACCAATTCACTGTATGCGATGCATACGGAACAATTCACTGTATGCCAAGCATACTAAACAAACAAACCTCGTATGCCCCGCACACCACCAATTCTTTGTATGCAATGCATACTAAACAAACAAAACTTAGTGCACACATGTGCACAGCCAAGAGGCTCTACCCCCCCTTAAAAAGGGTTACGCCCCCGTACCCCACAAGTATACAACAGCCGCTCAACAAGGAGCGCTGGATACTTGGCTCTCAAAGAGTTCTCCAACTCGTGGATTATTCTCATGTCAGAGAGACGGGTATGACTCTAGCCCTTCTGGGCTCCACAATACATAAAGGGTGAGGCACTAAACTATTGTGCTCTCTCCCAAGTTCGTTCTTATGGGCCCACTCGCTCCATATGAGGTGTAGACCCATGAACATAGGCTTAGTTTGCCTCTATCCATTGTTGTGTATCCTCTCATTAGGATCACTAGCATACATGCGTGTGCCTTCTCTCACTGAAATTCAGCTTGAGGTATAATATGACGTTGGATATTGTTAGTACTTAGTGCTCTTTGCACTTGTCTTGTAATACTAAGACGTACCAGCCTATATGTCCACAAAGATGATGATTGTCATCCGTGTCTCCTGGTGGTTTTGTTCCGGAGTAGCACACTGTTGTAGTTCTCCTTTTTTTTACACACTCGTGTTGATATCCATTGCATCTTTCCGTATTCCCACTAGATTAATAACTGCACAAGTGCAATACCAAAACACTCAGTCCTACAGAGTGCAGAGGCGTAAACTCTCAGCAGCTAATATCTAATGAGTCAAACAGATAAGATGTGTGAATTATCCTGTGAGTGGTACATTCCAAGTCCATTGTTCCTTGCTTAAGGTATCTGCTACTATATAGCTTTGTCTTTTATCCTTGCGTAGTCACGCGTTTATGTCCATATCATCTGGTAGATTTCCTCTGGATTGCAAGATTTTGCTCGTTCCTTTTGAGGGTTCTACATATTACTTTTCCATAATGGTTTTTTTTCCTTTTGGTTTCCTGTCCTTAGTGTTCACGTCCTTGAAAGGTTTCCTTGTCTTCTCTGTATACTGTCTACAGCTCTCTGTTGAAGGTTCATGATTTCTTTAGCCCGTTGGTTCAACTGCGGCTCTTCTCGTCCATCTTCGAGGTAATCAGTCTTACTGTCCGTAGTATGGAGTTGACTACTTCTCGTGTTCCTAACACTACTTGTCTACTTGCACGGGGTACCGTACTGATACATTACTACTTACCCGACTAACTCATAAATAAGTCTGTCAGGCCCACATGCTCCTATCGGAGTGCGGTCGTCCCATGTCTCATTTAGTAAACTGGTAATGTCTGTCACACGGGTATTGTGAAGTATTCTGTTGTCAATCTCCCTTTGATGGATATCCCTTTTTCTTTCCTCTTCTTTTTCCTTTTTTTTCTCATTAGTTCATGTTATCGGTTATCTTGTAGTAAGTGGTATTGCCCTGGTGGCATCAGTGGTAATTCGTGCCATAAGCCATAACGCCGGCTTAAGTAAATTCTGTGCTATATTTAGCAAACTTGGTTCTTCCTATTTGATCTCATTGAGTATTACACATATCCTTTTTCTCCCTGTTTATCATGATCATATCCCATCCATAGTTCATATTTGTTCCCTCATCCGTTTAATTGGATGTATTGCAGATTGCACAATAGTTTGAGCAACTTGGCCCTTCACTTCCCAACCATCCTCATTGACGGTGGTGCATCTACAAAGGGTATGCTTGTCCATACGGACTAAACATTTATCACTAGTAGTGATTAGCATTAAATGTGGGTATACACTGATGGTATTTGGCTAATTAGCCATGCCTGAAAATTCCCAAACAATCAAACTGGTGTGGTTAACAATCACAGTGGCTGTATAATTCCAAGTTGCATAGGTCAGACTAACGGTCTTCCCAAGGTTGCATAGGTTTCTAATCTTCGGGTTTGTATGAAAACGTTTGAAAAACATTTTTTTTGGTTTACTTATAATAAAAGACTAAAAAGTAGTAGTTGATGCAGTTGCATTTGCAGTTGCTGTTATTGTTGCTGTTGCTGCACTTGCTCTGTCAAGTGCGCAAGGTAGTGGAAATTTCAGTGGTTTACTTGTCATAGCGCTTGCAATAGCAAGTGCGCCATGCAGGTGGAAATTCTGGTTCAGTAATCATTGGTCTCATTGACTCTGCGTCGTCGAGTATGGCTACATGATAATGTAAGCTTTAACATCCTGTTCATATATATAATCCCTCAAGGTTTCAAGGTTACTCGTATCGAGTTCACAAAACTAGTTCCCAAAAGTCATACACAAAGAGGCAAGTGGTCAATGACACACTCCCACATACTTATAACATAGCTCTTTCTAACATCCAAAGTAAGTATACAACATAGTAAGTAAAAGTCTTCCCCCAGCGGTCTCATGGAGTTCAGGGTACTCATGCCCTATCTACTCCCTTGCCCATATAGGCTCCAGCATCAGTAGATGTCTGGCCATCCTGACCGCCTCGTGGTACTCCAGATCCTCCAACTGAGGTCTTCAGAGTATTCTTTGGTGGCCTGTAGTTACGGCTCTCAGGGTTCATCCAGCACTCGAATTCCATGTGGCCCTCTTTCTTGCAGCACCGACAGACAACTTTGCGGCCTTCGCAGTCGACCCCAGGATGGTCCTTCCCACAACGCTTACAATAGAAATGGCGCTGGGGCTGTCCGGTGCCTAATGGTAGTGTGGAGGGTGATTTTTCGGTATGAGGGGGGTCTATCTAAATATGGTCTGACTGAGAAGCCTAGATCCTAGAAAATGCCATTCTATGGAGGGTGAAAACCCGTTATTCTTGGCATCCCTCAAATACCTACTAAATCGTCCGTCTTTCCCAGAAAGCATAAAGGGGAGTGCAAGTGTGCACTACACCCACTCTCGATAGGCTCCACGCGGACTTATTCCTCTATAAGGTGGAATTGACTAGAGTCGCCACCTAGTTTGACCTAAGATACTAGGAAGGAAGGGAATGAGGGTTCTAAGAACCGTTAGTTGACTCTGAATTTATTGCCTATGGATAGGACTTATCTGATCATACTAGAGACTCTGTTGTGGGTTCGCACTAGGTTACACCCCTTAGAAGTGGCAACGACCACGACTTCGGATTGGTGCCCAAGGAAACCTCGGTCTCCAATTGTCGGGATTGCCTTCTTTCAAAACCTTATTAGAGAGATTCAATTTAAAGCTGAAGGATAGGATTGGGTGTGGACTGAAGAACAGATGATTTCCAAGAGTTTGGAGAAATAGGCTAGTCTTGAAATATTGGCCGGTGAAATTGGTTGGAATGTGGAGAGGTTTGGGGTTGTTTTGACTTTCACGAGTTTAAAAGGATGCTAGAAGTTTTGAGGAGCAAAGGGGCATTTTGGTCATTTTTTAGTAAAGAGGTATTTGGATCATTAGATGGAATTGAGGAATTTTTTGTGTTTATAAAGTTTGGATTTTTGGACGGTCAAATCTTGAGATGTTTTAGGAAGTCAAAAGTGTTGGTGGATTGTGAAAGAGGATATTTGGTTTATAGGTGTTCAGGTTTTGAAGATGTTTCAGGTTTCTGGGATACTTCAGGAATTGGAGGTCATAGGTGACATAGAGTTGGTTCAGAGGAGGATTAAGAAGTGTTTATGGGTCCTAAAGCTCTGATGGAAATGTTGGGTTGGTTTGTTCAGAATTGTCTCTCTTAAAGTTTTTTAAAACCGAAAAAAGCATTTTTTTTGTTGTGGAAGGGCGGATAATCCCAAGGGATTACCCTATGTACCCCCTCGAACACGACACTTAATTAATGTAAGTGTCGAGGCTCGAAAGATGGGGCAATGAATTTATGTTGAAAAATGGGATTCAGAGAGAAACACCATGAATGAGGTGTTCTCGGTCGAACCCTAATAACGTCTCTAACTCCCAGGTTTTAAAACGTTAAAAACCGAAAACATTGAAATCGAGTGGAAGGGAGTTAGACGATTCTAAAATCCCGGCTGCAACTAGGAAGGTCGTTACTTCCCTAACACCCCGCCTTGTAAAAATCTAGGCTGCAATTAGGGGAGGTTTGTCACCCTAATGCCCCGCCTAAAGAGATCCAGACTGCGACAAGGGAGATTACAACCCCAGTGCCCTGCCTCGGATTTTTATTTTGGAAGAGTGACAAGTAATGTCTAACAGGGAAGAAAACGTTCTTTGAAGGTGTTGGACATTACCTGTTCCCCAAAAATGGTTTACTTTTAAATTGAAAACCAAATTTGAAAACTTTTGAAGTTGTTCGGAATCTTCAGTAAAGAAACACTGATTTTGAGAAATCTTTTTGGGAGAAAACTTTCTGTATATGTTAGAAGAACTTTCTGCGTATGAGAAGAGTTTTCTATGATGTGAGAAGAGTTTTTCCTTTAAAATTCCAAAAAATGGTTTCTTTGAAAACTTGACAAAATTCGAATGAAAAGTTTGTTTGAATTTTGAGAAAAGGGACCTTTGAATTATAAACTGAATAAAGAGAAATGTTTTTGGATTTTGGAATTGTACAGGATTTACAAGATAAATTTGAAACGGATGGACTGAATCTGGGCTCGGATGGTCAAAGCTGGTCAAAGTTGGTCAAAGTCGGATGGTCAAAGCTGGTCAAGGTTGGTCAAAACTGGTCAAAGCTGGTCAAGGTCAGATGGTCAAAGTTGGTCAAAGTCGGATAGTCAAAGTTGGTCAAAGTCGGATGGTCAAAGTTGGTCAAGGTCAGATGGTCAAAGTTGGTCAAGGTCAGATGGTCAAAGTAGGTCAAGGTCGGATGGTCCAAGTAGGTCAAGGTCGGATGGTCAAAGTAGGTCAAGGTCGGATGGCCAACAACTCGGGTCAACTCTTGGACTTTTGGATCATTTCATGGGCCTTTAGGATTTGGGTTAATTTTTGTGGACTTGGCTTGATTTTTATCGTTTTTTGGGGTTTGGGCTGATTGAGGTCATTTTGGGCCTTGGGTTTGGGCTTCGGGTTTTGGGCCTTGGGTTTGGGCTTCGGGTTTTGGGCCTTGGGTTTGGGCTTCGGGTTTTGGGCCTTGGGTTTGGGATTTGGGTTTTGGGCCTTGGGTTTGGGCTTCGGGTTTTGGGCCTTGGGTTTGGGATTCGGGTTTTGGGCCTTGGGTTTGGGATTCGGGTTTTGGGCCTTGGGTTTGGGCTTCGGGTTTTGGGCCTTGGGTTTGGGCTTCGGGTTTTGGGATGGGTTGAGTTTGGAGATGGGCCGGACTTTGGAATTGGGCCGAGTGGGGTTTTAGTTACAAGTGGGAAAGATGTGTTCAAAATAAATTGGGATTTCTTTTTGAAATGAAACATCAATTAAAGGTGAGAGACAATTCAATGTGGAAGGGTTGAAAAATTGGAGGAATTTGGAATGAGAAACCTTAAGCTATAAGCATTATTCTGAATTCTTTTCCTTCCTCTTTCATATTTTTTTTTGGGGTAAAGTTTTTTAGTGAAATTAAGGATGGTTTGGCATAGGCTTTAAGAGTTTGGAAGGTATTATTCCCCACCAAGCAAATAGAAATGAGCTAGTTGTGGGGTACCCTCAAAGGCTTAAAAGAAATTCAAAGTTTTGGATGGTATTGCTCCCAACCAAGCAAATAGAAATGAGCTAGTTGTAGGGTACCTTCCAAGACTTTGATTAAAAGGAAAAGGGGGTGACCTAAGGGGCCATCTAGGGTTTACATAATAGACAAGAATTGACAAAGAAAATGCGATAAAAGAGATAAGGTATTATACACATGATAAGAGAATGAATCCATAATCAGAATAAACAATGAATCAAGTTGATGAGCAAGATAAACAAATGCCGCTATCAGAGATTAATTACAAAGCAAACAGGTTACTAAACAAACTTGCCGAAGGATAAAGAGGTTACAACAGAAAGAAAATCAAAACTCAAGATACTTAGGCACTACGTACTCAAACAGAAGCACTAACTCCATTTCTTCAGTAAACCTAGTTTAGCCTTTCTAGTGATGATTAGGTCAAAGCTTTCAACCAGAGCATAGGAGCTAGATCTACCATTTTCGCACCTTAATCCCTTACTAAGTTAGCAAAATGCAACTTAAGTTCTAATCTAAACAGGTATGCAAAAATCACCACAGATTGATTACTTATTCTCTTCTAATGAACAGAAGGGTTAACTAAAGGAATAAACTCTTTCTCCCGTTTAAATCTTAGACTTGCCACCGATTCAGACCATTCTTCAAGACGTTAATCTATCATTCACTTAAGTTTGCATTATTAGTCTCAGAAACCTGAAAATATGTTAAGACAATGGAATCCCTCTTTATCCATACCCGCACACAAACACATTAACCCCAAAAAACGAGACGGAAAGCAACCAGACTCATATCATGCTTATGGAACGAACAGGGGATCAAATATCAGAAACCAAGCGGACTTCATTTTTTGCAAAACGTCGAGCACAAACAAAACAATGTGTAGAGATACTATATATCGCTCAAACCACCGCATCAATAAACAGAGGGCACAAATCTTCCAAAGTCAAGGATAATACCAGGGGTGGAGACAAAGAAAAATCTCCTGCAAGTCATCAACAAAAGAAGAAATAACACCAATTCAACAGTCTCAACCAGATTAGATCAAAATTCATAACTAGGCAGAGGCAAAGAGAAGAAAAAGGCAGGGCGTGAAACAGAGGTTCGATCCTCTTAACCTGCACAAAGAAACATCCAACGCAAGGGCAAAGTGTACGGTATCTAGTTACATAGGTAACCAGAAGGGACTTAGTAACCGATTCAGATCAGAAATGAAAAATCCAAGAGAAAATACTCAGAAATTCTGCACCAGACTCCGAAACCAAACTGTCACCACAACGTACTCCCGATTCAAACAATGTCAACATAGGCTCCTCAAACAGCAGAGTATTTAATAGGAAATCATCCAGAAAATTGTGATCTATCTACACAGAATGATGGCAGTACAGGATAGAAGCTAATCAACCTTTGATGAGGGGACCTCGAATCAACTCAGAACCGTAGCCCAGGCGAGAACAGAAAAGGAATAAGCTAACTTATACAGATGAGCTTCACCTTTTCACCAAAGAATAAGAAAGAAAGAAAACGAGGAGAAAACAAGAATACAGAGAAAAGGAAAACCGAAACCCATGCATATGCTTGGATTCTTTGTCCTGTCCGTGGACCACGGTGTCCATATCAGGCTATGCATACCACTGCTTAATCAAACGAAAACGCAAAAGGGAGCACAAGGGCTCAAAATCTCGGAACAAAGCTTAAAGTTAAAATGCTTATGCACACATCGGGTCAAAAAGAAATGTCGCGAAGAATCAGAATGGAGGACAACCGATTCATGACATCCCTTGGAACTAGAAGACTTTCGAAACAGAAATTCGAAGCTCCTAATTTCGGGTTTTAGTGAATCCCGGCAGAAGAGAAGAGAGGAGAAGGGAGAATCCCGCTTACCTTGTATGCGATGGAGATGAGTTCGAAAGGGTGGGGGATTTCCGGCGTGGGTATGGCGAGTGTGGTGGCGATTCGAGAGTGATTTTCACGGTGATTTCGTAATGGGAGAATGTAAAAATTGAGAGGTTTTTTGGGGGTTCTTGGCTTGCGAATTTGAATTCGAGAGGAAGAAGAGAATGGTCGGTCAGTGTTTATGGGTTCTTAGTCTCTCAGTTTCGGAAATGGAAAGCGAACGATGACAAAGGGAGAATAAAAATTGGGATTAGTGTCTGCTCAGTCTCTTTCAAAAATGTGCCCTCTACTGTAGGGTTTTCTATGTTTTATAATGTAAGAAAGGAGTGGGTAGACGTATGACACACTAGGGTTTTTGTTTGGGATGGATTCATGGACTGATTTTTATTTGGACTGACTAATAGAAGTGGGCTTTAACTGAGGCCAAAAAAATCGGACCAGGGAGATAGAAAAGGCAAAACGAGCTTTAGCAGCTTCCCAGTCTCGAACTCGCGACCTCTGGTGTACCCCTTGCATGCTTCTACCGGTTAATCTATGACGGAACTCATTAAATGAAGCAACGAAATAAAAGAAGAACCAAGTTGCGGGCTGAAGCAGAATAAGGAAAAAGCTTTTATTCACGCCAAGAATCGAACCCGAGACCCATGAGTTATATACAAGTACTTTAACCAGTTAAGCTAGGTCGAATTCCAGTATATACATGAGAGAAATAATACAAACGCTCTAAAATTTACTGGATAACTCTTCTAAAAATACGACGAATCCAAAAGAAAGTATACAATAAAATGAGATGATTAATCTGATGACATGAAAGTATGGAATACAATTAAAAATAAGATTCAAAATGTAAAGATATATAAAATAAAAGAAAAGCATTTGTACATGAAATAATGAAAATTAATGCTCGTAATGAAGATAAACACTCAAAGTAAATAGGAAATAAGGGTAGTAAATAGGACACGCGAAATAATAATAAAGATAGTGACGATAAACGGAGAAAATCAAAAAAGAAATAACAAATAATAATAAGTATAACGATCGAACAAGTAAAATAAAACAAGGTAATAACAAAAACGTGAAATGTTTTAAAACAAAAGCAACAAAATATGTACACAAAATGAAGTAGGTTAAAACGGATTACAATAAGGGGGCGTTTGTTTTGGGGTAATCAGGAAAGGGAATCGGAATGATTCCCTTTCCTGCTGTTTGTTTTGTCAATTTTTCCTGTTTTCAGGAAAGGGAAAGGGAATGGGATTACCCCAAAATCCTTTTTTCTGATTCCCCACCCCCTACTAGGGAATGGGATTCCCTTTCCCAGTACACTTTGACCGACAACACATGACCATTAACCGATGACTAATGACCGGTGACCGGTGAATGTTGACCAGTAATTAATGGCCGTTGACCGGCAGCCGGCAACCATTGACCATTGACCGGCGGCCGTTGACCGGTTATTTATTTCATTTCCCCAGCTCAAACAAACAACTAGGAAAATCAAAGGGAATTCTTTTCCATTCTCTCTATTCCCTTTCTTGATTCTATTCCGTTTCCCCCCTTTGAACCAAACGCCCCCTAAAAGGCTCGTGCTCCCTTCTCCATAGGGATGTGAGGTTTAAATGTCGGGAAAGAGAAATTCCTTTAGTTGAAAATGGGGACGACCGCCTTGTTTCTGAAAGCGTGTTTATTTTTGCATTTTTTGTTTCAAAAAAAGGGTGAGAATTTTTGGTGTCTACAGATGGCTCCCCTTGATTCAATTTTGCAACAGAAGGCTTGCAGAATTGGATCAAGGTTGACGGGGCGCCAAAAATTCTCACTATGGTTTTATGCGTGCAACGAGATGCAGTTGCCAATGGAGCACTGTGTGGATGCAGCGGGAAAATTAGATGATAGTGGGATGCACGAGGACTTATGACGAGCCTCAACTAGACCTCTTGACATCTAGCTATAGGACTTATGACGAGCCTATAATGCAATTGAAAGTACGACGACTTATGACGAGCCTCAACTAGACCTCTTGACATCTAGTCATAGGACTTATGACGAGCTATGATACTAACAATTAGGTTGATTGGGTGCACGAGGACTTATGACGAGCCTATAATGCAATTGAAAGTACGAGGACTTATGACGAGCCTCAACTACACCTCTTGACATCTAGTCATAGGACTTATGACGAGCCTATGATACTAACAATTAGGTTGATTGGGTGCACGAGGACTTATGACGAGCCTCAACTAGACCTCTTGACATCTAGCTATAGGACTTATAACGAGCCTATAATGCAATTGAAAGTACGAGGACTTATGACGAGCCTCAACTAGACCTCTTGACATCTAGTCATAGGACTTATGACGAGCCTATGATACTAACAATTAGGTTGGTTGGGGTGCACGAGGACTTATGACGAGCCTCAACTAGACCTCTTGACATCTAGCTATAGGACTTATGACGAGCCTATAATGCAATTGAAAGTATGAGGACTTATGACGAGCCTCAACTAGACCTCTTGACATCTAGTCATAGGACTTATGACGAGCCTATGATACTAACAATTAGATTGATTGGGGTGCACGAGGACTTATGACGAGCCTCAACTAGACCTCTTAACATCTAGCTATAGGACTTGTGACGAGCCTATAATGCAATTGAAAGTACGAGGACTTATGACGAGCCTCAACTAGACCTCTTGACATCTAGTCATAGGACTTATGACGAGCACTAACAATTAGATTGATTGGGGTGCACGAGGACTTATGACGAGCCTCAACTAGACCTCTTGACATCTAGTCATTGGACTTATGACGAGCCTATGATACTTTGTGGGGTTGTACGAAACCCGCTGCTTCGAGTGGTTGATTCGAGGATGAATTTGATCGTGGATTGATTTGGGATTGGATGCTTTTCGGTTGGTCCTGTGAGGGATGTGATAGATGTTGCCCTTGGCTTCTATTGTGTGGGACATTATTTTGATTCTGTTTTGACAGTCTCGCCCGATGTGCACTGTAGTTTCGGGATCCTGTAAGACTTTTGGCTCCCGAGTTTGAGATGGCTCCGGTTTGTCCTGTGACCCCCTTGTGAGCAACGACTCTGGGATGATTGATGGGTTCGGGTTCGATATGATCTGAGGGCTCCGGTATGATCGGATGGCTCCAGTTTGATCTGTGACTCCCTTGTGAGCAACGACTCTGGGATGATTGATGGGTTCGGGTTCGATACGATCTGAGGGCTCCGGTATGATCGGATGGCTCCAGTTTGATCTGTGACTCCCTTGTGAGCAACGACTCTGGGATGATTGATGGGTTCGGGTTCGATACGATCTGAGGGCTCCGGTATGATCGGATGGCTCCAGTTTGATCTGTGACTCCCTTGTGAGCAACGAGTTTGGGATGATTGATGGGTTCGGGTTCAATATGATCTGAGGGCTCCGGTATGATCGGATGGCTCCAATGCGGTTGGGTGGATCCGGTAGGGCTCTGAGATGGCTCCGGTTTAGCCCCGAGATGATCCTCTCGATTGAGGCGGGTTTCTTCATAGAGTGATGGCAATGGCCTTGTGGTTCGAGGGGATAAGGGGTTTTGTTTGGGACGGGGTCGCACCCTGAGAGGGTTGCCTACGTACTCAACTCCCTGCTGAGATCAGACCTTACGTAGTTCATTAATTTTGGCGAGTGAGGAGTTCGGTGGTGAGGAGGAATGTCTTGCGGGGCGATTCTTTGAGTGGCGCCCGAAGGCTTTTGATCCTTTGTTTTGATGGCTGCGCAGTTTCCGAGAGTGGCTATCGTGCCAGTTGGTGAAGGAGACAGGCTCTGTGCTGTGGCTTCCTTTTCCTTAGGGAGCATACTCATCTTTCTCTTTCCGTGGTGTAGGATATTATGTCTGAACCGATGGATGCAAATCTATTCTACATGCATTTTTTAGAATTGGATATGATTGTATGCAAAGAGGATGTCGTGTCAAGGTGAGCTCAGCCAAGAATTCTAGTTAAGTCAGATTAGTCGTTCCTGAGCCACTTCTTTCTTGAAAAATCTTCCCGAAAGAGGTCTCTCTGGATCTCTTATACCTTTCTGTTTCTTTTCTTAAGGTCAGTTAGGCTTTCTTTAATCGGGGTGATGAACACTCGTTTTTTCTCTACCTCCCTGATTTCTTCGACTCTCGTTTGTGCATGATTGTATCGACAAGATCGGACGCGTCGTAGCCGTTCATGTTTGGAATTTGGTACTTTCGTATCAAGCAAATACCATCTCTAAGTCGGAGGTCTTTCGATGGGTTATAATGGGGCTGCAGGGTATGTCACATGGGACTGGAGGATTTGTTTGAGGATTGTGGGGCTTTGGTGCAACGGAGGATATGCTTCACCTTTGCCATGGATGGAGTGATTTTTGGACTCCTTTCGCATTTGTGCGAATTATTATGCGTCCTCATTTTTGATTTGCTACTTTCTTTGAGTAGTCTAATTGCATTTCTTCGTGCTTGACATTTCTGGTCTCATCTATTTATCAAGTGTGGAGGCATCGAGTGGTATGAGACTTTCATTTCCTCTCTTTGCTATTTTGAGCGTTTCGTGGTCCGCTTCTCTTGTTTTCATCCTCTTTGGATATCTCTTTCAAGATTTCTTCCATGTTTTAAATGGTGAGGAAGGAACCATGGCTCTGGCTCTTTTCATTCTCTTTTGCAGGGGTGAATGGTTGTGTGATGTGGGGTGGCATATCACGGAGCTGTTTTCGAAAGGATTTTCAATGAAAGGCTCGGCGGGGCTTACTAAGGGATCATTTTTAGGGTCAATAAGGCTTTTGGCCGTGTGGAGGTTTTCTTCGATCCTAGGTGCCTCGTCATCCCTATTGACAGATAATTGTTTCCTCTACTATTCCCAAATTTTGACATGAATGATAACACGCTTTTCCCATCAATATTTGGTTCTGTGATGGAGGATCCTCACATGGGGCTTTGAAATTTAAATGCGTCAAGCGCTCTGGGTTTTGCACGCTCTGTGTTTCTCTCATGCACTCGACTCTCACGGGAGGTTAGGGATCCTTTCAAGACCTCTTCAGGGAAAATGATACAAGAGTTTGGCGGCCTTTGATGACTTATGTGACTTTCCTAGAATTAAAGATCGAGATACGCCTCGACACTAGGGATATGCAAGTGCAAATGCAATTAAGCTAAACCTAATGTAGATGATAATGATAACTTTTGTGTGGATGCGTTTTTTTTTTTGGATGCATTTTTTTTGTGGATGCATTTTTTGTGGATGCATTTTTTTTTATGCATTTTTTTTGGATTTTTATGACGGTTCAGACATAATATCGTTTCAGCCGGTCAAGATTGACAAGGCTTTGAAATTCCTCTCCGTCCAAATCTGTTAGTAATACAGCACCATGAGGGGTTATCTCTTTGACCAGATAAGGGCCCACCCAGTTCGGTCTAAACTTCCCTCGTGGGTCTGGCAAGTCCTTTCTCAGCTCTTTTAGGATGAGGTCACCCACTTGGATGTTTCGTTCTCTGGCCCTTTTGATGAACGCTCTAGCCATTCTCTTCTGGTAACCCTGGATGTGATATAATGCCTGTAGGCGTTTCTCATCAAGAAGAGCAAGACTGTCATAGCGCTGTTGCAACCAGTCACTTTCAGCAATTTTCAGTTCGTTAGTGACCCGAAGGGTTGGAATTTCAAGCTCGATTGGCAAGACACATTCTGACCCATACACCAAGGAATACGGGGTGGCTCCGGTTGCAGTTCTGACAGTGGTTCGGTAACCCCAGAGAGCGTAGTGCAGCTTTTCCGGCCAATCTCTGTACGTTTCAACCATTTTTGCCAGTGCACTCTTTACAGCTTTGTTGGCGGCTTCGACCGCCCCATTAGTCTGAGGTCTGTACGGAGATGATCTGTGGTAACGGATGTTGTATTTCTCCATGACCCGGATTGTGTCTCCGTCAAATTGGGGACCATTGTCTGATACGAACTCTGAGGGAACCCCGTATCGGCATATGATATCTCGCTCGATGAACTGGGCAACTTGCTTTGATCCGATGTTTGCGAACGACCGTGCCTCTACCCATTTGCTGAAATAATCTATCACTACAAGGATGTAGCGGTGTCCATTTGAAGCTTTGGGGTGGTGTGAGCCTCGATTTTAAACCCTATCCTATGTTGGTTAAAGCTGGTTAGGATCTAACCGGGTTTTAGGTCCACTTATAACCTAAGGTTAATAACTATGTCATATAACAATGATTATTAAAACCTAAGCTAGCTCACTGGAACCTATTATGAGTCGCCACCTAATTTTAACCTAGATCAAATTAGGAAAGGAGAGTTCGGGTTCGGGGGCTTGATATTCGACTTAATTAGGGTTCAATTACTTTCATTACCCCTAGAAGTCGTTTTTCCTCTACTTAGTTTAATTACGGCTTATCACGAGTCGTTTTAAACTAAGTGCGCGAGCTTCTGTTTTTTTTGTTTTTTAGCATTTTTTGACAGAAAATTAAAGTGAAATTAAAAGCTACCTAAACTAGGGTTTCGGAGGCAGAATTAGGTCGAATTTTGCTTACGTCCGTAGCCACGGACCCCATGTCCGAGACCACGGACCCCAGTTAACCTAATTATACCGAAGAGTCGAAATTAAAGGAAAACAAAAAATTGCAGAGTCCGGGGCCACAGACAAGCTGTCCGTGGGCCCGGACATTATTAGAAAACCAAAATTTTGAATTTTTTTAAAATCCCGCCGCCGTCCGTGGGCGTTCGGGCTTACGGACAGGGAGTCCGGGACCCCGGACATGACGTCCGTGGGTGCGGACCGCCCTCGGACGGCGGCGTTGAGGCTGTTCCCGAAGGTGTTTTTGGCTCAAATTTTATGGGTGTGTAGCCTGAAAGATGTACAAGACGTTAGTGATTGAAAGTTCTCAATTTGAATTCGAATTAAGCACGAAACTTGGTAAACAAGTTATTGGACAGAAGCTTAAACAAACAGCAATATAGAAGCGTAAAAAGGTTAGTTTGAACCCAAAATTTGACAGAGAGTTAATAAGGTCGTGGGGAATTAGAAAAGTAGAATTGTAACCTGTTTTACCTTCGAATTCAAGAGGATTCTTCACGTCGGGATTCTTCGGAGGCTCCGATGGTGCCGGTTCTGGATTGTATTCGCCCCGAGCTTCTGGTTGTTGATTGTTGAAGGTGTTCTTCACGTTTTGGAGGTGGTTTGGTTGATGTTTGATGATTGTTAATGTGTTGGGAGTTGAAAAATGTGTTTAGATGCTGATTTCGGGGGATTTTTGATGTGATTTTGGTGCTTGGATGTGTAAAAACGTGGAGAGAATGAGACGGCTGCCTCCTTTGAGGGTCTAGGGTTCTTGAGGTTCTCCTTTGATCATGGGATAAGGTTCTTTATATAGGCTTCCTTAAAGATAGAAAAATCCGGTAAAAACTGAGATTTACCGACGTTTTAGCTCAAGGGCTTCCAAAAGGAATTTGATTTTGAAATTTCACACATGGGTAAAGGATGATATTTCTGATTTTTCTAAAGTGGTATCGAATTTTTTGGATATTGGAATATTTTTAAATTCAATTTCTTGTCAGATTCAATCAGAAATTGCTAGAAAATTATTGGAAATTCGAAAAATCAAAATTCCAACGCCATTATGCTTCAGATGTCATCCTCTATCATGGGTTAAAATTTCAAAGCATTTTGAATTGATTTGACCCTTATTTGGAGGAGAGAGAAAGCCTATAGGGAGCTTAGGAGCCTTGAAAAATTACGAAAATGCCCTTAGAGATGACTAAGCTGTCCCTAGTACTCTGAAATGTGCCGATCGAATTGGGAACCCTTGCTACTAGCCTATTAGTAGAGACTCTCTTTGGGGGGGTTGAAATTTTGGGTATAACCGATTGCCCCCCGTCAACTAGACTTTGTAATGGAAATGAAAAGGCTAGTTGATGCTTGAGTGATACCCCAAAATTTTGGATCTTAAAAGACCACACGTGCAATCCGACAAGTTGCGTCGAGCTATTCTAAGGCGCTGACTACCTATGAGTAAAGTGGAAGGGTGTCGAGCGGTTCTAAGGCGTCGACCACCTAAAGGTAACAATGAAGTAATGTCAGACTATTCTAAGGCGCCGACTACCTATAAGGATGATATGATGTCAAGCTATTCTAAGGCGTTGACTACCTATAATGAATGAGATGATGTCAAGCTATTCTAAGGCGTAGACTACCTATAATGAATGAGATGATGTCAAGCTATTATGAGGCATTGACTACCTATCAGTGATTGAAAATTGGTGTTGGGTCGAGTTCTTCTATTCGGGTGAGTTCTGCTGCTCTGGTGAATCTGAATCTTTGGCTGAGAATCTGTATCTCTGAAGAGTCTGTACCTTCGGTTGAGAATCTGTATCCCTGAAGAATCTGTACCTTCAGCTGAGAATCTGTATCCCTGAAGAATCTGTACCTTCGGCTGAGAATCTGTATCCCTGAAGAATCTGTACCTTCGGCTGAGAATCTGTATCCCTGAAGAATCTGTACCTTCGGTTGAGAATCTGTATCCCTGAAGAATCTGTACCTTCGGCTGAGAATCTGTATCCCTGAATAATCTGTACCTTCGGCTGAGAATCTGTATCCCTGAAGAATCTGTACCTTCGGCTGAGAATCTGTATCCCTGAAGAATCTGTACCTTCGGCTGAGAATCTGTATCCCTGAAGATCTGTACCTTCGGCTGAGAATCTGTATCCCTGAAGAATCTGTACCTTCGGCTGAGAATCTGTATCCAAGAATCTATACCTTCGGCTGAGAATCTGTATCCCTGAATTATGACGAGGAGTCTCATACGATAGATTCAATGGTCATGATGAAAGTTAATTATGAAAGTGCCAAACGTGGCAATGAGGATGTGCATGTCAAAATACGATCAAAGTGTATGTAAGAAATTTGTCCAAAACAAGAAATTGCTGAAAGAGGCCAAACGTGGTAGTGTTTGAAGAATAATCTATTTAATGAAAAGGAAAGCGAAATTATCATTTCCTAACCATAGACTTCGGACTTGTAATTTATCTCCTAGGAGATGAACATGCCATCGTGTGGGTATATGTATGAGTAAAGATAAGGGCTTATGTGGGCCTGTGGTGTTTGATGTGGAGGTAAGGGCTTATGCGGGCCGGTAGTGTGTGATGGTGGTGGTGATGTTTGAGCTCTGGGTTCCAATTGGTGTTGTCATAGCAATTGTTGGAACCAACAATTGCCCCCAGTATTTTTCCCTTAAGATAATCTGAGCTAGAGTTCATGGCAATCGATCATTCCGATCGATTGCCCCCAGTATTTTCTTTTATTAAACGTGCGAACGAGTCTCGTCCTCACAGGGTCAGGGCTTATGTTTTTATGTGGTGCTTCCTAACCTACACTCGGCGTGTTTGGTGCTTGCACTCGTTCCTCACCTACTGATAAGTGTCCAAATGAGCATGTTTTATAGGTGTATTTCATATATTATATTAACACTTTTCTTGCTCATTTCTCCACTTCGGTTAGTTTTCCTCTAGTTTATGTTTTATTGTTTATCTCACAAATTTATTGGTTTAACATGAGGAAAACCAAGCTAGGAGTAAAGTAGACGAGGAGACAAACGCATAGACGCAAACGGCTCAGAAAACGGGGTCCAAACGAAGAATCTAGAGCCGGTCAAAGTTTGAAGGAAAATAGGACAAGAACACATTGTGTCCGCATGGGCAACCGCCCCAATATGGGCGGACAGACATAAGGCAACCGCCTAATATAGGGCGGACTCGCAGGCGGACACCAGCATAGGCAACCGCCTCTGACACCAACAGCAACCGCCTAATTGGACGCGGACACAGCGCGGACGTGACTAAAAATCAGTCGGGAACAGTTTTCTCAGTTTTCTTCTTCACGCCGACTGTCTGCAACTTGCTACCATATCCATTACCAGTCGGCGCCTTATTTTCCTCACGCGTGAGCTCTGTCCCCTGCAATAAATGAGCAATCAGTGAGCAAATCCTATCCAGCTCTTTCTGCCGCCTCAATCAATTCCTCACGCGGTGTTACGTATCTGTTGCCTTTTCCTTTCCTCTATATAAGAACCCACGAGCCTTCTGCTCAAAATATCATCCACGACCCAACATACCACATACCACACAGCACACGTTCATCCCATTTCTCTTCTCCCGTCTTCTCCATTTTATTTATTTCACATTCCACCATTCACCTCTAGTCCTACGTATACAAAATAGCAGAACGAATACAGGAGTGACTACAGATGATTTCTACTACTCTTGTTCCTGTTATTCTATTTAATATGTTAGGCTAGAATATTTATACTCTGGGAATGGTTATTATGTGTTTGTATTAATTATGCAATATTTTTACTGGTTTTATTTAAATACAGTTGTTACGTTTTAAAGCTTATCTCTCGCCTTTTTAATAAATGTCATGAGTTTATTAAATTGTTTGCTAAGTCTATTTTGATCAGACCAGGTGATAAATAGATAGGTTAATTAAGCCGTAAATCTGGAGAAAGCTTATTATGATTTAATAAGTTAGTATTTTCAGATGCATAAATAATTCCTCATATCTAAACCGTCCGTTTACACGTATTGTGCTTGAACCTTGATTAGAACCTTGCATTTTCAGGTAAACGAGTTCTTTTGAGGCTATGATTTAGTCCTTAAGATAATAAGAGGAATTTTGCCAAACAATTATAATTAAACCAGTAGAGATAGCGTAATTAATCAGATCATATTAACCTGAACCAGAGCCCCGTTTAATTTATCTATTAACTTAGTTTATTTTATCTTTCCTCTTTATTTACAATACAAGTCAATTAATCCCCCCTTTTTGTGACACGCTTAGGTACTATTATATGCACATTAGTCCCATGGTTCGACATCCGGTCGCTTACATTTCACTATACAACCACGACCGGGATTTGTTTGCAGCCCGACGTTTATTTCGAGTTTTTAATTTCTTTTCTTTTATTTTTACACCAGTTTAACCACTCAGATATACACGTCTGCAAAATGGCGCCGTTGCCGGGGACTAGAGTTATTCTAGTCCCTAAGCCCCGGATTATTCACTTGTTATATTAGAATATTTTATCTATATTATTTTGTTTGTTGTTTATATTAATTATCTTTATATTTTGTTTATATTATTAGTATGTTTGTTTTCTAATCTTGTTTCAGTAAGTACGTAAAAAAAACGGAGCAGAGCTGTGTCCGCCCCAGTCCAAGCGGACAGACACGCGGACAGATCGAGTTGTGTCCGCCTATTTAGACGCGGACGTCCAAGCGGACGCCACTGAGGCGCGCGGCACACCTGTCCGCCTTATTGCACACGGACGCCCATGCGGACGCCGTCTCGGTTCAGAAAAAAAACACGTTCCAAAAAAAAAATTATTTGTTCTTCTCCAATCTGCTCCAACTTCTTCAATCTGTTTCTACTTCATTTTATATTTTGTTTATATTATTATTGAGTTTGTTTCTAATCGTTTTTTTTAATCTGTTTCAGTAGTTTCGTTTTATATACAAAAACACAAAAAAAAAAAAATCTGTATGTGGCAAATGGAACAGGTGTTCGAGCAAGAGTTTTGCAATTCATACTGCTCCGTATGTGGGGGAGCCCATGATTATGAGGATTGTCTCATATTCCAAGAACAACTCTGGTTAGAAGATCAACCAGATTACCTGGAGAGACTCGCTCAACCAGAACAGCAACCAAAGAGCGAAATAATTCATGAGGTAGAAAACCCCACTACGGATGTAAGTTACTCTCTTTCCTCTACAATCGCCTACCGCCAGTTTCCATCCTTCTCTGTGCTCTATCCAGAAGATGAGGATACTTGCATCCTCAAAAATGAAGAGAAGGAATTGTCATCGCCTCCCACCTAGATATCCAAACAAAACGCCACTATCACCTTCGAAGAATTAATTTTCTCTGAAGATGATATCGAACAGCGTTCTTTCTACGAGCCTCACCAACAAGAGGAGGATGTTCACATCCTCCAATTTGAGGAAGAAAAATCATCACCGCCAGGTCTTCTGTTAGAACTACGTTACCGGCAGTACCTCCTCAAACACCAGATTTTGTGGAGTATTCATTTTCCTATTATATTTGCCGAAGTAATGTTTTGTTTTGATCCAGGTGGTTTGATTTTAATTACTGCTAACTTCGTTATCCTGGCAAAACTGTTATCTACTTATATTTTTGATCCAGGATAACGAAGCAGGCGTCTAGCCAAAGACGTTAAAGAAGGGCATCTTCCCGGGAGGCAACCCGGATGAACTTTTATTTTATTTTGCTTTTATGCTCTTTTAATTTTCAGGTTCTCTTTAAATTTTATTTTTGCTAACTTTTAACCCCGTTTGTAGTATGGTTGCTTCTAGTGTCTTATACAGGTGCAAATTCATGTCTACACTGCAACCAAGCTACGCTACTTGGGGCTGAAGCTCAAGTGTGGGGGGAACTCCTTTAAACAAACTAGCAAAAATAATCTCAGTGGAGTACCAGTTTCTTTAATTATGCTTTTATTTAAATAAAAACTGCAGAGGAGCGTTTATGTGCTTAAATGTTTATTTGTGACCTTTGTGTTATCTCTATTTTATCTACTTACCGAAAAGGTCTTCTGAAACCTTCCCTTGTTTTTCTGGTGAACAATGAGGACATTGTTCAATTTAAGTGTGGGGGAGTGTGCCCTTTTCGGTGACATTTTGTGCTTAAATGCTTAATCTCTCTGCTTATCTTACGTTTGTCCAATTCAATATTGTGGACCTTTTTTTTTATGTAGGTTGTTCTCTTTAAGAATAAATACTATTATGAATTGTAGGATAAATTGTACAAAATTTTAAAATTTTTGATTACTTTTGAGGAGCATTTTATATGCGGTGTGACCAAATGATGTGCAAATGGTTGGATTTTATTGCTCAGGGTTTCTTTCTGTCTTCTCTCTTAGGGATTGCTAAGGGGTGCTTCTCTGTTAAAAAAAGAAAAATACAAAATAATAATAAGGGACTTGTGAGACACCATTGGTAACCAACAAAAAGATTTGAGTGTTCTTAAATACAAAAGCTTAATGCTTATCTATTATCTTCTCATCCCTTATGCAAAAGTGAAACAAATGCATGAATCTATTTTTCCTTTTGTTTTCTCCTCAATGCCCATTCTTGAGAGAAGTTGGCCATGGTAAAAGTTCTCAGAGTCACCTAAAAGAAACATTGAAATACCTTGGATCATACCCCAAAACTCTATATTTTATTTTTACCCTAAGCACACCTATGCCACCAGCAGTTGATGGATCACACTCCTCAATAAGTTAAAAAGATCATGTTTATCCTACCCTTCATAATAATATTTGTTAGTATTGAGCATTCCCTACTTACTTGGGTACGTGGTTTTGCTTGAGGACAAGCAAAAAGATAAGTGTGGGGGTGTGATAAGTGTCCAAATGAGCATGTTTTATAGGTGTATTTCATATATTATATTAACACTTTTCTTGCTCATTTCTCCACTTCAGTTAGTTTTCCTCTAGTTTATGTTTTATTGTTTATCTCACAAATTTATTGGTTTAACATGAGGAAAACCAAGCTGGGAGTAAAGTAGACGAGGAGACAAACGCATAGACGCAAACAGCTCAGAAAACGGGGTCCAAACGAAGAATCTAGAGCCGGTCAAAGTTTGAAGGAAAATAGGACAAGAACACATTATGTCCGCATGGGCAACCGCCCCAATATGGGTGGACAGACATAAGGCAACCGCCTAATATAGGGCGGACTCGCAGGCGGACACCAGCATAGGCAACCGCCTCTGACACCAACAGCAACCGCCTAATTGGACGCGGACACAGCGCGGACGTGACTAAAAATCAGTCGGGAACAGTTTTCTCAGTTTTCTTCTTCACGCCGACTGTCTGCAACTTGCTACCATATCCATTACCAGTCGGCGCCTTATTTTCCTCACGCGTGAGCTCTGTCCCCTGCAATAAATGAGCAATCAGTGAGAAAATCCTATCCAGCTCTTTCTGCCGCCTCAATCAATTCCTCACGCGGTGTTACGTATCTGTTGCCTTTTCCTTTCCTCTATATAAGAACCCACGAGCCTTCTGCTCAAAATATCATCCACGACCCAACATACCACATACCACACAGCACACGTTCATCCCATTTCTCTTCTCCCATCTTCTCCATTTTATTTATTTCACATTCCACCATTCACCTCTAGTCCTACGTATACAAAATAGCAGAACGAATACAGGAGTGACTACAGATGATTTCTACTACTCTTGTTCCTGTTATTCTATTTAATATGTTAGGCTAGAATATTTATACTATGGGAATGGTTATTATGTGTTTGTATTAATTATGCAATATTTTTACTGGTTTTATTTAAATACAGTTGTTACGTTTTAAAGCTTATCTCTCGCCTTTTTAATAAATGTCGTGAGTTTATTAAATTGCTTGCTAAGTCTATTTTGATCAGACCAGGTGATAAATAGATAGGTTAATTAAGCCGTAAATCTGGAGAAAGCTTATTATGATTTAATAAGTTAGTATTTTCAGATGCATAAATAATTCATCATATCTAAACCGTCCGTTTACACGTATTGTGCTTGAACCTTGATTAGAACCTTGCATTTTCAGGTAAACGAGTTCTTTTGAGGCTATGATTTAGTCCTTAAGATAATAAGAGGAATTTTGCCAAACAATTATAATTAAACCAGTAGAGATAGCGTAATTAATCAGATCATATTAACCTGAACCAGAGCCCCGTTTAATTTATCTATTAACTTAGTTTATTTTATCTTTCCTCTTTATTTACAATACAAGTCAATTAATCCCCCCTTTTTGTGACACGCTTAGGTACTATTATATGCACATTAGTCCCACGGTTCGACATCTGGTCGCTTACATTTCACTATACTACCACGACCGGGATTTGTTTGCAGCCGACGTTTATTTCGAGTTTTTAATTTCTGTTCTTTTATTTTTACACCAGTTTAACCACTCAGATATACACATCTGCACCTACAGTCACAACTTCTAGACCATTGAATTCGATAATTGATGGATTTACGCATTTGATCTGTTACTTTCACGTGATTGGACACACAACTATCAAGTCGGAAGTCTTTAAAGCTTATAACGTGGCCATGGGGTGTGATGAAGGACAACGGGACCATGGAGGGATATTTGAGGTATGTGGAGCTTAAGTGGGTGACCAAAGCTGCAACTTACGTCTTCTCTCAGATTCATCTTCCTTGTCTTGAAGTCGTCTAACTGCTTCATGTTGACGTTGTTTTCAAGCTTCTGGACTTGGACTTTTGAAGTTGTCCTCTACACCATTTCTCTTTTCGTCTTTTGGATTTCTTCGAGGCACTTCGGTTTTGCCTCTTTGTTTGATCCTTTCTTGACTTTGCCTTCGGGGTTCTTGTGTTTCCCGGTTTTGAGTTTTGAGAGCTATTTTGATGTGAGCTCTTTTGATCCTGTGTCACTTTGGGACCATTTGCGGATCACTTTGTCATGCTGATAGCGGCTTCGCTTCTCTAGACTGATGAAAACGTTATCTGAGAGTCAGGCTCCTCGCTTCCTTTGGTCACCGGGTTGGTTATTCATCACGGGATGGCTTGTTCTGTGGAGCTTTGCAACATCGAAAAGGGATATATGAAAGGCTCAGCGGGGGTGCCTAGGGTTTAATGTCAGGGTTTACAAGCTTTTAGCTATGTGGTGTTGTACCTAGGTGCTTCGTCATTCCTGATAGTTATGTATCCGTTCGTTGTTACTTTTCGCAGGTCTAAGAGTAAATTTACAAATTATCTCCTTCGATCGGAGTCATGCCGTTTGCCTTACCTTTGAATGTGGTCTCACCGGAGTCGTGTAAAAATGACACGCTCGTTCACTCATGGTTTTTCCGCTCAAGACACTCTCGTGAATTTCACTCAGAGACTAGTTCACACGCTTAACCGAAAGATTCGAAGACAATGATTCTAAACTCGGATTGCCCACAGTATTGATTTGGGGTTTGTGACAACAGTTTGATAGATGTGGGCCTTGAACCTCATTGAGGGTTGTTTGGATATTATGGGGTGAGTTGTGGAATTTGGTTAGGCCTGTTCAAATTTTTAGAAACAAGAGACAAGTCGTTCCATTGCATAGTCAGAAAATGATTACTTCGTGATCCTTGAAAGACATGAGTGCTCTTTTTTTAAGTTTTTTCGAATTAATGAATGATGCTTTGTACAAAAATTATGAAAATGGAACTATGTTTTATTCAACGAAAAATAAAGTTGGAAATTACAAACTCGGGAAAACTATCGAAAATGATCAGGGAAACTAACTACTACAAAAGTTGAAAGACGACTAATCAAAGAAAAGAAACACATTTAATGAGAAAAAACAACATTTCTGATGATGCTTGGGCACGCGTGCTTTGCGCTCTCCACCACGTTCTTATAATTGGAGCCCTTGGTCGATCAGGTCCTGGATTCTGTGTTGCAGGGCCCTGCAGTGGTCAGTGTCGTGACCGGGCAGCTGATGGAAGTGACAAAATTGATTAAGATTCCTCCCCAAATGAGTAGTTCCTGGCCTCAGGGCAAGCGGTTGCATCGGATATCTTCCTCGAAGCTCCTCAAGTGCTTGTCTTGGTGTTCGGCCGATGTCTGTAAACTCTCTCTGTCGAGAACTCCGTCAGGATGGTTCTACTGTCCCAACGCTCCAACCAGGTCCTCTTGACTGTCGATCACTGCCCTCCTCATGTTGCCTGGTTCTCTTACGGGTGCAGATTTGGATGCAAGTTGCTGCTCCTGGTTGTCTGATCACTTTCCTGAGTTCTGTAGCAATTTCTTTGACATTCTCCTCCGATCCTCGGACCCTAATGGAGCCAACTTCAATGCAGTCATAAAGGGTGTTGAGAAGCCTGTCCACTAACTCATCCCGAGCTTGACGTTCGGACTCGAGGGAAAGAGCCTTTGCTTTCAACTCTTCGATAACAGCAACGTAGTTAGATTCCACGGCGTCCATGGTAGCACTATGCCTCTGCTCTATGGCTTCAATGGTGGCCATGTGCTTTTGTTCCAAAATTGCGAGCTGGGCTTCCATGTCGATTGTACCGCACTTAGGACATGAGTCTACCTGTGTCCAAGGTGTCCATTATTAGCTAACAAAAGGAAGTGGGCTGAAAGATACTAAGGTGAGAATGACGCTTCACAAGATAGATCAAAACAGACTTAGGCTGAAAGCAAGTGGGCCAGGATACCTAGAGAATGAGGTGTTTGGGCTGGAGTATCTCTCAGACTATGAACTGGAATTTGGACTGAAATGTAAACAGATGGTTTGATTGGGCCTGAGAGGTAACACCTAGATCTAGGGTTTTGGACCAGGGCCCGAATAAGAAGTCTACCTAGACTAGAATGAGCCCTTGGGCCGGAATGTGTTTGGGCCTGGAGTAAAGCACATGGGCTGGAATGGTCCCTAAATCACAAATGGGCCTAACTTTCTTTGGGCCAGAGAGGATGGTTGCTAAGCAGAAAAAGATTTTATTTTCAGAACTTGTGGGTTATTTCAAGTTCAGGTGGATTTCTTTTTTTTTGGGCCTAGAACTAATTGGATAATTCAAATTGGGCCAGAAGAGAAATCACCTAAGTCTAAGCTTTTGGGCCGAAGCCCGAATGACTCACATATTAAACCAAACAGGACCTCTGGGCCACAAACAAGTAGAGCCGCCAATTCGGTTGGGCTAGGTTAATGTAGGAGAAGTTCCTATCAATCTCTAGGTTGGGTAATGGGACGATCATACAAGCAAACAAGGCCCACACAAATTTAACATGTCCTCACTTGACGGTTAAATCAATTTGGGTATGGATCGATCCGGAGAGGTGCTTGGGGCTTGGGCCCAGGTCGCCACAAAGGAATAGGGCTTGCACGCTATTCTCTTTGGGCTTCCTCACTTTTTTCACATCACCTGAAGGTGTGCGTCTGCGGCCGGGTCTTTGACTGACCAAACAATGGGCTAGGTAAGGACACTGCCAGGAAAACGCTTGGGGCTAAGGCCCAGGTATTAAGGGGATGTGGTTAGACGACATCCTCCTCTTTTCCCCCGCTTATTCACATCACCTAAAAGGTGTGAGTCCCTGACAGGGGACCCTCAAACGTGTCCCGGGATGAAATCGGTTTAGGTGGACCCTCGCTCCCATATGATGCAAAGGTGCAGAAAATTAAAGTGCGCACAAAAGTAAACAAACAAAGTAATAAAGCCATAAATAAACATTTTTCGAGTTAAGCCCTCTTTCTTAAAATTAATCAAGTTAATATTAAGAGTTTGTCCCCAGCAGAGTCGCCAGTCTGTGAGCCTCGATTTTAAACCCTATCCTGTGTTGGTTAAAGCTGGTTAGGATCTACCCGGGTTTTAGGTCCACTTATAACCTAAGGTTAATAACTATGTCATATAACAATGATTATTAAAACCTAAGCTAGCTCACTGGAACCTATTATGAGTCGCCACCTAATTTTAACCTAGATCAAATTAGGAAAGGAGAGTTCGGGTTCAGGGGCTTGATATTCGACTTAATTAGGGTTCAATTACTTTCATTACCCCTAGAAGTCGTTTTTCCTCTACTTAGTTTAATTACGGCTTATCACAAGTCGTTTTAACCTAAGTGCGCGAGCTTCTGTTTTTTTTGTTTTTTAGCATTTTTTGACAGAAAATTAAAGTGAAATTAAAAGCTACCTAAACTAGGGTTTCGGAGGCAGAATTAGGTCGAATTTTGCTTACGTCCGTAGCCACGGACCCCATGTCCGAGACCACGGACCCCAGTTAACCTAATTATACCGAAGAGTTGAAATTAAAGGAAAACAAAAAATTGCAATGTCCGGGGCCACGGACAGGCTGTCCGTGGGCCCGGACATTATTAAAAAACCTAAATTTTGAATTTTTTTAAAATCCGGCCGCCGTCCGTGGGCGTTCGGGCTTACGGACAGGGAGTCCGGGACCCCGGACATGACGTCCGTGGGTGCGGACCGCCCTCGGACGTCGGCGTTGAGGCTGTTCCCGAAGGTGTTTTTGGCTCAAATTTTATGGGTGTGCAGCCTGAAAGATGTACAAGACGTTAGTGATTGAAAGTTCTTAATTTGAATTCAAATTAAGCACGAAACTTGGTAAACAAGTTATTGGACAGAAGCTTAAACAAACAGCAATACAGAAGTGTAAAAAGGTTAGTTTGAACCCAAAATTTGACAGAGAGTTAATAAGGTCGTGGGGAATAAGAAAAGTAGAATTGTAACCTGTTTTACCTTCGAATTCAAGAGGATTCTTCACGTCGGGATTCTTCGTAGGCTCCGATGGTGCCGGTTCTGGATTGTATTCGCCCCGAGCTTCTGGTTGTTGATTGTTGAAGGTGTTCTTCACGTTTTGGAGGTGGTTTGGTTGATGTTTGATGATTGTTGATGTGTTGGGAGTTGAAAAATGTGTTTAGATGGTGATTTCGGGGGATTTTTGATGTGATTTTGGTGCTTGGATGTGTAAAAACGTGGAGAGAATGAGACGGCTGCCTCCTTAGAGGCTCTAGGGTTCTTGAGGTTCTTCTTTGATCATGGGATAAGGTTCTTTATATAGGCTTCCTTAAAGATAGAAAAATCCGGTAAAAACTGAGATTTACCGACGTTTTAGCTCAAGGGCTTCCAAAAGGAATTTGATTATGAAATTTCACACATGGGTAAAGGATGATATTTCTGATTTTTCTAAAGTGGAATCGAATTTTTTGGATATTGGAATATTTTTAAATTCAATTTCTTGTCAGATTCAATCAGAAATTGCTAGAAAATTATTGGAAATTCGAAAAATCAAAATTCCAACGCCATTATGCTTCAGATGTCATCCTATATCATGGGTTAAAATTTCAAAGAATTTTGAATTGATTTGATCCTTATTTGGAGGAGAGAGAAAGCTTATAGGGAGCTTAAGAGCCTTGAAAAATTATGAAAATGCCCCTAGAGATGACTAAGCTGTCCCTAGTACTCTGAAATGTGCCGATCGAACTGGGAACCCTCGCTACTAGCCTATTAGTAGAGACTCTCTTTGGGGGGGTTGAAATTTTGGGTATAACAGGTGGATTTCTCCAATGATGTCGATTCCCCATATAGAGAACGGCCAAGGAGCCGCCATGGCTGTCAGGGGTAGAGGAGGCAGGTGTTGCAAGTTAGCATGGGTCTGGCACTTGGCGCACTTTTTCACAAATTCGTGACAATCGGCTTCCATTGTTGTCCAGTAGTACCCTAGCCTAACGATTTTCCGGGATAGGGAATGTCCTCCAGCATGGGTCCCGCATACCCCCTCGTGGACATCCTCGACGATCTTATCGGCCTTTCTTTGGGTCACACACAAGTGTTGGACTCCATTCGGCATTCTCTTGTAGACCCTGGTTCCGCAGACCACATACCGATTTGACATTCTTCTTAGCGCGATGCGGTCCTGCTTAGTGGCTTCTAGCGGATACTCTCCTCTTCTAAGGAAATTCTCGATGTCCACAAACCACTCATCCTCGACTTCCCCTGTCTCGATGGCTCCAATCTCAAACGAGGGTGCATTAGTCATGGTTATCCACAAGGGGAAGTATAGTGAACCGGTTGGTACCTGGACCACTGAAGCCAAGGAGGCTAAAGAGTCAGCAAAGATGTTCTGGCTCCGGTTCACGTGCTTGAAAGTCACATTTCGAAAGCAGGTGATCAAGTATGAAAGGTAGTCATGGTAGGGGATCAATCGTTCTTCTCTGATCTCCCAAGTCTGATTGATTTGCGAAATAACGAGATTAGAATCGCCAAAGACTTCTAACTCCTCCACTTGCAATTCTAACGCCATTTCAAGTCCCAGGATGTAGGCTTCGTATTCTGCCATGTTATTAGTGACTGGATAATTGATTTTTACCGCAGCTGGAAGCAGATCTCCCTCCGGATGGATCAACAAGATCCCAGCTCCTTTACCCTTATGGTTGACGGCACCATCAAAGTACAACCTCCAACAGGTTTTCCGTAATGTCATGATTTGTTCATCCGGGAAGTCATCATTTCCGAAGAACTTGGATGCTACAGGGCATTCTGCTAGATGTTCGGCTATGGCACTCCCTTTGATTGACTTCTGAATTTGAAAGTGATATCGAACTCAGACAACAGTAGGGACCATCTGGATAAGCGACCGTCGAGAATTGGCTTTTCCAGCAGGTACTTTATAGGGTTCATTCGCGCAATTAGATGGACCTCTTGCCCTAACAAGTAGTGCCTTAGCTTCTTCGTAGCCCAGACCAAAGCAGCACAAAATTTGTGAATGTCAGAGTATCGTGTTTCTGCATCGACCCATTTCTTGCTGATATGGTAGATCGACTTTTCACGCGGTGGGGATCCTTGATCCTAGGCCAGCATGGCACCCATTGACGTTTCTCGGGCAGTGAGGTAAAGGATCATTGGCTTGCCCTCCTGGGGCGGTACCAAGACGGGCGGGTTCTGCAAATAGGTTTTGATCTTCTCAAAGGCTTCCTGACACTGTTCATTCCAGACTTTAGATGCGTCTTTCTTCAGCAGATGGAAGATAGGCTCACAGGTCTCGGTTAGCTGCATGATGAATCTTCTGATGTACTGAATTCTGCCTAAGAAACCTCTGATTTCTTTTTCGGTCTTCGGAGGAGGCATTTCTTGAATGGCCTTTATCTTATCTGGGTCTACCTCGATTCCTCGGGTAGTGATCATGAAGCCCAAAAGCTTTCCTCCGGTCACTCCGAATGTACATTTCTCGGGGTTTAGCTTCATTTGGTACTTCCGCATCCGATCAAAGAACTTTCTTAGGTTTATCAAGTGGTGCTCCCGTTGGGCAGCTTTGATGATCATGTCGTCTACGTATACTTCCACTTCCTTGTGAATCATATCATGCAATAAGGTAGTGGCAGCCCTTTGATATGTGGCTCCAGCATTTTTCAAACCAAAGGGCATGTTCACGTAACAAAAGGTTCCCCACTGGGTAATAAAGGATGTCTTTTCCTGGTCTTCTACGGCCATTCGGATCTGATTGTAACCTGAAAACCCATCCATGAATGACAATAGTGCATGTTGGGTAGTATTATCAACAAGGATATCGATGTGGGGTCAGGGAAAGCTGTCTTTGGGGCTGGCCTCATTTAAGTCCCGAAAGTCAATACACACTCGCACCTTTCCATTTTTCTTTGGGACGGCTACGATATTGGCTAGCCAATCGGGGTAATTGACGACCCGAATGAAGCCAACACGTAACAACTTCTCAACTTCCTCTTTCACTTTCAATTGGTGCTCGGGTTTCATTCTTCTCAAACGCTGTTTCTTAGGTTTGGCATTTGGGTGCAACGGTATTCTGTGTTGGAAAATGTCGGGGTCAATCCCTGGCATGTCTGCGTAGCTCCAGGCAAAAACATCGACATATTCAGTTAGTAGAGAAGTCAGATCCCGTTTTTCTGTTTCACTCGGACCCAAACCAACTTGTAAAGTTTTGAGGTTATCAGGTGTTCCGATATTTATTGTTACTGTGTCCTCTACAATCTGAGTGTGGGAAGAATATTGTTCTGTGGGAGGCATATTTTCCTCGTCATATTCTTCTTCTTCGGCCTCATAGCTTTGCATTGAATCAAGTGACAAAAGAGATGAATTTTTTGAATAAACTGAACTTTCATTAATGCTCGAAGAGCTGGGTAACTCAATGATTGTTAGAAAATTGCCACCATTTTTACAGCGGAAAATAAATGGTGGCTCCCCCTCTCTTTCCTCTTCATCGAGATTAAGACAGACATCACTTTCATCATCAGCACTATGAGAACTACTGCTATCACTACTGCTACTGCTATCACTATCAACTAGAATGATTGAATATGGCTCCTGGGAAATCAACTCCTTTCTCTTATGATAGACGACAAGACACGCTCCATGGCCATCTACCGAGGGTGCGGGGTCCTTGATGACTAGTCTGGTCGTGACACTGCTCTCCGCGGGATCTTCGGGCATTCCTTGGTCGCCTCCCTTGTCGCCATGGTCTTCAAGGCATGAGTAGAGGGGAAGTAAAGTGGTCCACCACGCTCTCCCACTAATGTCTCCTGACTTCCCTGAGCTTGAAACTGCTTTCGCTTAGCACAAACTCACAGATACTCTGGTTCAAGGTTAAGCTAGAAGAGTCTGCGTGAATTCTTCATGTGAATTTGTCAACATCATACATGGGCAATTCGTAAATTCTAACCCGGCTCCTCGACCTCCGATATATGCGTTAGTGGCTCTTTGCCGTGCCCTACAGCTCCTTACCTAGCCCACTCCCCTGTTTGTAGCCCATCCGAGACATCATTGTGCTGTGATGTGGGGCTATAGAACTCAGGGTCGAAGTAGAGAGGATGAGAAGACGTTGATACCTATAAATGTGCCTAGCCATTGTGAAGCCCCCGAGTCAACACTCTCGACCCCCGGTGCATTAATCTCAAATAGTGGGGACTCGGCCTTGGCCTCTCCCAAAAACCTCCACGATTCGTCCCCGTGTTTTGAACGTGAGCTTCTGATGGACGACTGAGGGGACTCCTTAATCTGATGATGAACTCCCGCCCCAGCAAAAGGTTGAAGGTGGAGGATATGTCTATGACCATTGCTTCGATGGTCAGGAGACGTCCTCAATCAAGATCGGCAGTGAGAGGGTTCCCAAAACCTTTCTATGACTGTTGTCATAGGCACTCAACATCATGTCCACCGGCTTGAAGTCGTTGAGTACCATATGATGGGCTACTCGGAGCGGGCAGACATTCACCTCAGCCCCATCATCAATCAAGTCTTAGGGACTTGGAATCCCCCAGCCTTCACAGTTATGTAGAGGGCCTTTCCCGCTTGACGAGGGATCTCGTCGTCGGTGAATGTTATGGAGAGGTCCGGGGTCCGGGACAGGTGGGCTATGATGCTTTTGACCGACGCCGGCCGCTTCTTATCCATTCTCAAGTGCCGAGCTACCGCATCTTTGTGCTCTTCTGAAATCGTCAGCAGAGACCAAATTGTGATGGGTATGCTGGTTGTCTTCAGCTTTCTCAACAGCTCTTCTTCTCCCACCAATTTGTTCTCTGACTCATTCAGAGTAAGGTCGTGGACTCTCTGCTGCAGCATTTCTGGCTCTTCTGCGAGCTCAGCGGGCTTGAAATGCCTTCCTGAGCGGGTTAAGTGAATGATTCTTTCCAAACCCTCATCGGGTTTGTCCTCGTCTGCTATCAGAAATGGTACTCTAACAGGGGTTATAGCCGGTGGATTCTAATCTTCGTCAGTGATCATAATGACGTTGCACTCAGAGATTCTCCTTCCACGCCTTTCGGCAATCTTCTGTCGGCACCAAGCTTCTACCACCTCCAATGCTTTCATCGTGTTATAGAGCTCTCGTGCTTCAAAATTCAGTCCCACGAGTAACTCAAGGTTCTTTTCCATTTGCCGCCCTACTATCAGCAGGGTGATGATAGACACCCTTCCTTGTCCTACTAGACGCTCGACTGTAGCACGTATCTCATGCGTCATTGCTAGATATTCATGCATTTGCGGTTGAATATCATGCTGGATTTCGGGACGATGAACTCGGAAGGCGTCTAGCTCCGGAGATAGCATGATCGGAGGGGGTGTGCTCTGGTTGCCCGGCTCAGAGGAATTCTCAATGGCATGGATCCTTATGATTCTGCTAACATCTGATTCTTCTTCTCCTTCTCCTATCAGGCTCAACATATTCACATGCCTGGGGATAGAGTTGTTCTGAGTGTTCGGATTAGTTTTCGGGAATTCCACCTCCCCAGCATCGATCAAATCCTGAATGGCATGCCGCAAGGCCCGGCAATTATCAGTACTATGTCCCTTGATCATGTGATATTCACATAGGCTGTTGAGGTCAAGCCCCATCTGAGTGACTCCAGGTTTCAGATTCGGGTGCCTTAGTAAGAATCTGCTCTTCTTCAACTTTTCATAGGCTTTACCCATCGGCATACCTAGACTTGTGTAATTTCTCTTTGGTTGGGACTGGTAACTGCTCGGTGGTGGAGTTACAGAATAATTTGAGGTTGACCCACTGACTTGGGCTTGAAATACTGGTGGTTGGGATTGATTGGTTGACGGGGTAGGAACAAACTTACTGCTTATGTCTATCTTAGGCTGCTTGTTTTGGTAGTTTGACTGTCGGGGAAATGATCCCTAGAAGCCAAGACCTTTCAACTTTCCGGCCAGAGCTAGCTCTTCTGCAGCCGTGGCAGCTGCTTTCAGATGTTTGAAGTCACAAATCCCCAAGGATTTGAGGTGATCTGAACAAGGGTTTTCTAGACAATCGATGATGATTCTGATTTGTTCATCTTCACTGGGGCGGTCTAACATCTGGCCAGCCTTCTCTCTCCATCTAGTGATGAATTCCATCACTGTCTCGTGATTTCTTGGTCTCATGGTCTCTAGGTCTCTCCGGGTGACCCCTAGATGAGTGTTATAACTGTACTGCTCCACGAAAGCCTAGTAGACCTCTTCCAATTTTTTTCCTGAGAAATCCATTCTCGATACCCAAGTTTGGGCTGACCCTTCAAGATAACTGGGGAAACAGATTATCTTCATCTCATCATCTAGCCCATACATAGTCATGACCCGGTCAAACTGGGCGAGATGGTGCCTAGGGTCTCCTTTCCCGGAGTATTTAGAGATTTCTGGCAGTTTTAGATTTTTGGGCAATTTGGAGTTTGGCTTTAGTTGGAACTAACGAAAACCCAACATCTTGGCTCTCTCCCCGAGCTGCATCTCCGCTAGTAGCTCTTCTTTCAGGGATTTCTTCATTTGACTGAGGTCAAGTGGAAGGTGCTCAGCAGGTGGGGCTTGGTTGTAACCATGAATCAAATGGTTAGACGGTTGTGGTAACAGTTGGGTTTGAGGAATTGCTTCCTCAAAACGGACAGCATGTCCAGGGGTGGTGTACTAGTATTGATTGAGTTGGATGGGATCAGGGTGTGGTGAGTTGGGATGAATGAGTTCTGGTTGTTTGGCTCGATATAGGTGGGCCGTTTGGGCAGTGGCTCCAGTGGGTTGGAACGGTGGTAGTCTGGGGAAGGTGGTTGGTACTGTAGGAACCGTGGTTAGGATGGGAGGTGGCATGGGTGCTCCTGAAAGTAGGTCAGCTGTCTGAAACGTTGTGGTCACTGGGTGGATGATGGTACGTTCTTTCCCTGTGGTCGGTTGTGGTATGGTGGTATTGAACATAGGGTTTTGATTGCTCCAGAATCGGTTGGGGTGTGGGGAGTCCTCAATATAATCCTCATCAGGGTCAGTAAGGTATGGGTCCTTCCCTTTGGCTGCCCTCTCTTGGCGCAACTGTTCCTCCAGACGCTCGATCGTCTGTCTCATCAAAGATTCGTTTCTTTGGGATTGTTCCCATAAACGGTAAAGGGTGCCAGCATCAGGGTGTCGTACGGTGCCGTCGACTCCGGGGGCGCTAGCGCTTACCTCTGTAGCAGAAGTGACCACTTGGGTAATTTCCGGCGCGGTCGGGTTGATCAGATTTGGATCCATGGTTTCAGATGAGGTTTCGGTCGCGGTGTCACTGGCCAGCCTCCCCTGGGAATCTCTTTTCCACAGTCGAGTAATGTTGGAAGACTGGTTTGGGATCAGACTGAAAAATCTTCACAATCTGTTGTCGACGGTACTGTACTGTAGAATAGTACGGATATCATTAGTATGAATGCACATTTTGAAAAAAGGTAGAAGGGGAGAGGGTCGTCCCCATGATTTACGTAAAATGTTTTGCGAAAGAAGGTTTTCTATATCATTTGATCGTGAGGAAAAGGCGCACGAGCCTAGTTTTCATTTCCAAAACGCTTGCCATACCGATATTACATAACCGCAGTTGCATACATGAAGAGGGAAAATGGGGTTACAATCCGATTCAAAGGGGGAATATAACCGTTAGTCCAAAAGGAGAAGTACATCCGTTAGTTAGCTAACCATTACAAAATGGGGGATGTACCCACAAGCTAGCTAGTCATTACAAAAGGGGGATATATCCACTAGTTAAGCTAAACATTACAAAAGTGGGATTAACCTACTAGTTAGCCAATCTTTACCAAAGGAGATACATCCGCTAGTTGGCTAGTAATTGCAAAAGGGGGTTCACCTACTAGTTAGCCGATCTTTACAAAAGGGGGATACATCCGCTAGTTGGCTAATAATTGCAAAAAGGGGTTCACCTACTAGTTAGCCGATCTTTACAAAAGGGGGATACATCCGCTAGTTGGCTAATCATTACAAAAGGGGGACATATCCGCTAGTTAGCTAATCATTACAAAAGGGGGACACATCCGCTAGTTATATAAATTACTGCCGCTAGAGGAATCATCCAATGATCTTCTTCCGTTTTGACTCCTCGCGCTGTTTCTTCTTTAACTGATTATTCGTCAGGGCAGGCTGCAAATTCACCGCGATTGATGTGGTGGGGTCTTGATTAATCACTGGACGATCAAGAGAGTACGGGAACTTCTCTATACGGTCCACTCGCTTCTCGAGCCAAATCTTGTAAGAGTTGCTTAAACTGAGATCTGTCTTTCATTCATTGAAGATAGCCCACTTGACTCCTGTGTCATAAGCTTGGGCGACATAGTTTATCGCCGCATCGGTGAATCGGTGGTCTTTGAATTTCGAAGCTTCCGCTCCTGGGATGGTCTGCTCGCGACCAAATTGTCGCATTGCTCTTAATGGGTAGATGGTGACAAAACGGTCCAGACCAATTAGAATCACGCCATTATGCTCCGCTGATCTGACAGTTCCACCCTGGACATCCCAATCGCTCAGTACCCACATGAAATGTGAATGGAGGTAAATATCCCGAAAATAGGCTCTCCAACCCTCTGTTGGTCTCTCAACCGCTTTTCTTGCGGCCCGGAATGTGCACATCGTGACCGTCTGGTATTTTGCCAAGTGGGGTAATCGCAGGTGATCAAAAAGCCATATCTGCAAGAGCAAAGCACTTCCTATGAAGAACTTCTCTCGGACCTCGGTTTCCTTCCAACGGTCCAAAGCTCTGATAATTTCAGCCACCACATATGTTCCGATGCTGAGCCCATCCTCGTAGGCTTTTAACAGATATATTATCTTTGGGTTCATCCTTAGATTACCTTGACGAAAGAGGTGTAGCCCCATGATACAGAGATCCAGTACACGCCTTTGAGTCCTTAGTGGGCGATGAGGCTTACAGAAACGATCAAGGAGCTCTTTTAAACTCAGACTCATGCTTCTGAAATTCTCTACTTCTGTGATATCGACTTCAAGGAATCTTGCTGCGAAGACTGGTGTTCTGGTGCGGTCGACTGGTATACGAGGCATCTTCCGATGAGGCTTGACCTTCAAAAATGCATCCATTTCGGCTGGTAATATGACCAATTCCTCAGTAGCGAATCGGTATAGATGGTCTTCTGGGTCCCAATACCTGACTGATTCATGTAGTGCTTCGTAGTCGACGTTATGCTTGGTGCCTAGGTGGGCTAGACTCACAAATAGGGGTTCACCGATGTCTTTCATTCCCATGCACTGATTCCTCAAATCTATGGTGAATTATGTTTCTTGAACACGCTCTTGCTGGTAAAGAGAGATACGGGCTTGCTCTGTTTTGGCTACCTCGTTCTTTTGTCGTTCTAAGACATCTCTTTGTCTTTTCTTCTCTCCTGGGACAGGTACTAGTCGGTTCATCATGGCTATCCCTGCAAAAGAGAGGTAAAGAAAAAGAAAAAAAAGGGAAACAAAATGATACGTGAGATTCGGGATGTGCAGCTTTGTAATACCAGTATGACACGCCTTTCAGAAATGAAAACAGAGAGAGAAAATTTTGTAAATAGAGGAGTTTGAAAAAGGTTTTAATAAAAGGGTTTTAATTTTTGGAAATTCGGTTTTCAAAGAATGTTCATAAATAGTTGTGCAAACAGGTTTGAAAGCAATTTTACAAGCAGTTTTGAGGGATTTTATAAGCAGCTTTTGAAGAGAGATTCCGAACGAGTTTTTTTTTTTTTGAAAACACAGGTTTGGTCAAAATGGTTTGCACACAAGTATAGCGTAAAGTAAATCGTGGCTATGTTTGATGTGGAGCTGTAAGTGTTAATGTTGGGATAATCACTTTCCAGGTCAATTTATGATTCCGTCTCACCGGAGGTACCGTCATCCCTTCACTATTATCTCTCGGGGTTTTTCTCTGCTATGCCTTTATGGGGCATGTCATCAAGAAAGTCCGGAGTGCTTAAGTTCGAAAGGTCAGGACACCCGAGATGATAAGGAAACATACGACACGGCCAGTGATGATCTGACAACACCCCACTTTTCGGAAAACTCGGGGAAGTATTGTATGGGAACGGGTCTCTCGTCACCTGCACGGTCAAGTGCGTCTAAAGTCCAAATTATTCACTGACTACGTTGTGCCATGTATGGGTATCCGGTAAATACGGGATCCTCTATGGACGTATAGCGTGACATTGGGCTTTAGAGACACTCGTGGTGCAGGTGAGCAATGGAGAACTGAGCCCATGCAATCTTCAAGGTAAGGCAGAAGGACGGTCAGACAGGCGGCATACAAGGGGGTGACTCCCATAAACCCGTCTTAGACACCGGACCAGGTAGCTGGACACTGAAGGCTCAGAGTTCACTATATGCTGGCTTTGACTCAGATAATGGAGGATATTTTTGGATCATGAGCCCAAGGTGTTGGTCGAAGACCGTACCGCCTTGTGGGTTTGTTCACTGAGAGAGTGACCCTAGCTCATAGGGAATCAACCGTGGACCGGTCGGGATCCCGTGACATCGTGGGTAAATCGGGTGACACAGAGGAATGCATGTCCTAAGCTACCCACCCCATGCACCCCACAATCACAATATAAATATGAAAGCAGTAAATAAACCAAATGAAGTTAGCACCCACCTATGTACTAAGTGTTTTATCTTGAGATTAGTGATTCCAAATTGGTTGTTATTAACCTAAAGGGAAGTTAGCTTCATTTAATCCTAAGTGTCTCTTTCTAATTGTGAGCTAATTATTAACCCAATTGTTGTCATGTTTGTTGAGGATCTAGTAAATCCTATCTGTCCTCGTCAGATACACACTCAAAGTATGGAGTAGAATAATCCTAAAGGCTTTGAAAAGAATCTCTTGAAGGTTTCGAAAGAAGTGGGGAAATCCTGACAATCTTGAATGGAATTCAGTCTTCCTTGAGTTTGAGAAAAACTTACTCAAGTTTTCCCCAGCAGAGTCGCCATTCTGTGGAGGGTGATTTTTCGGTATGAGGGGGGTCTATCTAAATATGGTCTGACTGAGAAGCCTAGATCCTAGAAAATGCCATTCTATGGAGGGGGAAAACCCGTTATTCTTGGCATCCCTCAAATACCTACTAAATCGTCCGTCTTTCCCAGAAAGCATAAAGGGGAGTGCAAGTGTGCACTACACCCGCTCTCGATAGGCTCCACGCGGACTTATGCCTCTATAAGGCGGAATTGACTAAAGTCGCCACCTAGTTTGACCTAAGATACTAGGAAGGAAGGGAGGGTTCTAAGAACCGTTAGTTGACTCTGAATTTATTGCCTATGGATAGGACTTATCTGATCATACTAGAGACTCTGTTGTGGGTTCGCACTGGGTTACACCCCTTAGAAGTGGCAATGACCATGACTTCGGATTGGTGCCCGAGGAAACCTCGGTCTCCAATTGTCGGGATTGCCTTCTTTCAAAACCTTATTAGAGAGATTCAATTTAAAGCCAAAGGATAGGATTGGGTGTGGACTGAAGAACAGATGATTTCCAAGAGTTCGGAGAAATAGGCTAGTCTTGAAATATTGGCCGGTGAAATTGGTTGGAATGTGGAGAGGTTTGGGGTTGTTTTGACTTTCACGAGTTTAAAATGATGCTAGAAGTTTTGAGGAGCAAAGGGGCATTTTGGTCATTTTTTAGTAAAGAGGCATTTGGATCATTCGATGGAATTGAGGAATTTTTTGTGTTTATAAAGTTTGGATTTTGGGACGGTCAAATCTTGAGATGTTTTAGGAAGTCAAAAGTGTTGGTGGATTGTGAAAGAGGATATTTGGTTTATAGGTGTTCGGGTTTTGAAGATGTTTCAGGTTTCTGGGAGTCTTCAGGAATTGGAGGTCCTAGGTGACATAGAGTTGGTTCAGAGGAGGATTAAGAAGTGTTTATGGGTCCTAAAGCTCTGATGGAAATGTTGGGTTGGTTTGTTCAGAATTGTCTCTCTTAAAGTTTTTTAAAACCGAAAAAATCATTTTTTGTTGTGGAAGGGCGGATAATCCCAAGGGATTACCCTATGTACCCCCTCGAACACGACACTTAATTAATGTAAGTGTCGAGGCTCGAAAGATGGGGCAATGAAATTTATGTCGAAAAATGGGATTCAGAGAGAAACACCATGAATGAGGTGTTCTCGGTCGAACCCTAATAACGTCTCTAACTCCCAGGTTTTAAAACGTTAAAAACCGAAAACATTGAAATCGAGTGGAAGGGAGTTAGACGATTCTAAAATCCCGGCTGCAACTAGGAAGGTCGTTACTTCCCAAACACCCCGCCTTGTAAAAATCTAGGCTGCAATTAGGGGAGGTTTGCCACCCTAATGCCCCACCTAAAGAGATCCAGACTGCGACAAGGGAGATTACAACCCCAGTGCCTTGCCTCGGATTTTTATTTTGGAAGAGGGACAAGTAATGTCTAACAGGGAAGAAAACGTTCTTTGAAGGTGTTGGACATTACCTGTTCCCCAAAAATGGTTTACTTTTAAATTGAAAACCAAATTTGAAAACTTTTGAAGTTGTTCGGAATCTTCAGTAAAGAAACACTGATTTTGAGAAATCTTTTTGGGAGAAAACTTTCTGTATATGTGAGAAGAACTTTCTGCGTTTGAGGAGAGTTTTCTGTGATGTGAGAAGTGTTTTTCCTTTAAAATTCCAATAAATGGTTTCTTTGAAAACTTGACAAAATTCGAATGAAAAGTTTGTTTGAATTTTGAGAAAAGAGACCTTTGAATTAAAAACCGAATAAAGAGAAATGTTTTTGGATTTTGGAATTGTACAGGATTTACAAGATAAATTTGAAACGGATGGATTGACTCTGGGCTCGGATGGTCAAAGCTGGTCAAAGTTGGTCAAAACTGGTCAAAGTTGGTCAAAGTCGGATGGTCAAAGCTGGTCAAGGTTGGTCAAAACTGGTCAAAGCTGGTCAAGGTCGGATGGTCAAAGTTGGTCAAAGTCGGATAGTCAAAGTTGGTCAAAGTCAGATGGTCAAAGTTGGTCAAGGTCAGATGGTCAAAGTTGGTCAAGGTCAGATGGTCAAAGTAGGTCAAAGTCGGATGGTCAAAGTAGGTCAAGGTCGGATGGTCAAAGTAGGTCAAGGTCGGATGGCCAACAACTCGGGTCAACTCTTGGACTTTTGGATCATTTCGTGGGCCTTTAGGATTTGGGTTAATTTTTGTGGACTTGGCTTGATTTTTATCGTTTTTTGGGGTTTGGGCTGATTGATGTCATTTTGGGCCTTGGGTTTGGGCTTCGGGTTTTGGGCCTTGGGTTTGGGCTTCGGGTTTTGGGCCTTGGGTTTGGGCTTCGGGTTTTGGGCCTTGGGTTTGGGCTTTGGGTTTTGGGCCTTGGGTTTGGGATTCGGGTTTTGGGCCTTGGGTTTGGCTTCGGGTTTTGGGCCTTGGGTTTGGGATTCGGGTTTTAGGCCTTGGGTTTGGGATTCGGGTTTTGGGCCTTGGGTTTGGGCTTCGGGTTTTGGGCCTTGGGTTTGGGCTTCGGGTTTTGGGATGGGTTGAGTTTGGAGATGGGCCGGACTTTGGAATTGGGCCGAGTGGGGTTTTAGTTACAAGTGGGAAAGATGTGTTCAAAATAAATTGGGATTTCTTTTTGAAATGAAACATCAATTAAAGGTGAGAGACAATTCAATGTGGAAGGGTTGAAAAATTGGAGGAATTTTGAATGAGAAACCTTAAGCTATAAGCATTATTCTGAATTCTTTTCCTTCCTCTTTCATATTTTTTTTTGGGGTAAAGTTTTTTAGTGAAATTAAGGATGGTTTGGGGTAGGCTTTAAGAATTTGGAAGGTATTATTCCCCACCAAGCAAATAGAAATGAGCTAGTTGTGGGGTACCCTCAAAGGCTTAAAAGAAATTCAAAGTTTTGGATGGTATTGCTCCCCACCAAGCAAATAGAAATGAGCTAGTTGTAGGGTACCTTCCAAGACTTTGATTAAAAGGAAAAGGGGGTGACCTAAGGGGCCATCTAGGGTTTACATAATAGACAAGAATTGACAAAGAAATTGCGATAAAAGAGATAAGGTGTTATACACATGATAAGAGAATGAATCCATAATCAGAATAAACAATGAATCAAGTTGATGAGCGAGATAAACAAATGCCGCTATCAGAGATTAATTACAAAGCAAACAGGTTACTAAACAAAACTTGCCGAAGGATAAAGAGGTTACAACAGAAAGAAAATCAAAACTCAAGATTCTTAGGCACTACGTACTCAAACAGAAGCACTAACTCCATTTCTTCAGTAAACCTAGTTTAGCCTTTTCTAGTGATGATTAGGTCAAAGCTTTCAACCAGAGCATAGGAGCTAGATCTACCATTTTCGCACCTTAATCCCTTACTAAGTTAGCAAAATGCAACTTAAGTTCTAATCTAAACAGGTATGCAAAAATCACCACAGATTGATTACTTATTCTCTTCTAATGAACAGAAGGGTTAACTAAAGGAATAAACTCTTTCTCCCGTTTAAATCTTAGACTTGCCACCGATTCAGACCATTCTTCAAGACGTTAATCTATCATTCACTTAAGTTTGCATTATTAGTCTCAGAAACCTGAAAATATGTTAAGACAATGGAATCCCTCTTTATCCATACCCGCACACAAACACATTAACCCCAAAAACGAGACGAAAGCAACCAGACTCATATCATGCTTATGGAACGAACAGGGGATCAAATATCAGAAACCAAGCGGACTTCATTTTTTGCAAAACGTCGAGCACAAACAAAACAATGTGCAGAGATACTATATATCGCTCAAACCACCGTATCAATAAACAGAGGGCACAAATCTTCCAAAGTCAAGGATAATACCAGGGGTGGAGACAAAGAAAAATCTCCTGCAAGTCATCAACAAAAGAAGAAATAACACCAATACAACAGTCTCAACCAGATTAGATCAAAATTCATAACTAGGCAGAGGCAAAGAGAAGAAAAAGGCAGGGCGTGAAACAGAGGTTCGATCCTCTTAACCTACACAAAGAATCATCCAACGCAAGTGAAATACCCAGAACTTAAATATGGTGATTAGATTATTTTAGTATAGTATTTAAGGGCCTAATAGTGCCTAAGTAATTTTTGGTAAAGAAAATAAATCCAAAAGAAATGAGAAAAACGCTTAGAAAGCGGAAAACGCTTAGAAAGCGGAAAACGCTAAAATGAGCGTTAAATAACCATAGGAGGTACGAGACCTCGGTTATGGTATCGTAAGGATTCCTAAGGCTTATTCATGCCTAATTAGTATACGGGAATGATTCCCGAAGAAAACGGATTCAAATAATGTATTAAAACGCTAATAGAACTTTAGCGCGCGTTTTTTGAGGAAACCTGAAAACATGATTTTAAGTGGTCAAACGAACCCGTAAAAAATTATAGTTCATTAAATAACAATAATTAAGCATTAATGGAAGCTTAATAACCAATAAAAATAAAGAAACGAGAAAATTCCGGAAAACGGCCTCCGGTGAGTGAATAGTGTAAAAACGGGGACTTATGGGGTGTTAATTGTAAATAGACCAAAATACTCCTCCCCCCTTTGTAATTAAAAATCTGGAATCTTTATATGTGGTGTATACCCACGTTTTCAAGCTCTCTCCCAGCCTCCCTCAATTTCCTTATTAGCTAGAAGACAAAAAAATAAAGCAAAAAGTAACAAAGTACAAAAGTGAGTTTGGACTCTCTCTCCTCCCATTCTATCCTCCTCTCACGTTTTTGCCTCTCTCACCAGACCCTCCCCTTCCTCCCAAGCCAGTAATGGCAATAGGTAGAGCCTCCTCCAACTCTCCTCTTCTCCTCCATTTCTCATGGCTTAAACAAAGTCCAAAGAGCAAAAAAATTACACCACTAAACTCCCCTCTTCTTGGAGATCATTCCCCTCTTTCCAAAATTCTAAAATGGTGAAGTTGATCACCATGGATGGAGCTCCATTTGAAGGTTGAAGAAGACCATTGGAAGCCAAATCATCCCCTTGTTGGGTTAAGGTAAAAGGAAGATCGAAAACCCTCATTTTCTAGTCTTTCCTTGCAATTTAAAATTTCCAGATTTTGAGCCTCCCTCCTCCTCTTGTTCCAGCTGGTTTTAGCCTTCAAAAGAGTGCTGGAATCTTGTTGTGGTGGTTACCAAACACTCTTCTAGAGGTTTGGAAGGTAATCTCTCATTTTTTTTGAGCTTTAAACCCTCCTTTGTTGCTTAGGGCTGATTTTAGTGCTTAAGTGTCTCACAAGCTCATTAGTGTTCTTGGGAATGGCTGTAGCATTAGGGAATAAATCCCCATTTCACCGGCTGGAAAGAAAAAAACAAGAAAGAAAGAAGAAAGGAGAAGGAAGGGAGCAAAAGGAGGAACTTGTGAGAAATTTAAGGTAAGAAAAACCTACCTTAATGTATATTTTGTATGTACTAGTATATTAGGATGGGTAATAAATGAATGAACCAAAACTGGAATGGAAATGTATTTTGTTGGTAACTAGAAGAGAGTGATTGTGGGATTGGTGTTTAGATTGAAGGCCTTGGAGCCAAGTAGTGTATGAATTATGTATTGTGATATATTGTACCTTATGATATTTGGATGAGGTTGGTGAATTAATTGTGTGCTGGTAGGACCCTTGTATGGGTGTGGCTAGTTTAGGATGAAATTGAATGATGAGGTGAGTTTTGGACAATGCTAGAAAAGCAACGGAGTTGTGGCAAAATTTCGGTAGGAATCGAAGGTATTTTAAGTGTATACTGAGTAAAGAATGACCTAGGCTTAACTAGGTGTTTATAGGATGGATTTGGGCTGATTAATAATATTGGAATGGTGTTTGGTGAACTAGAAAGAAGTGTGTAAAAATCTGGAGCAAAACAGTATTTTAGTGTGTAGAAATTCTAGGAAAAAGTTGGTGTGCATAACCTTGGAAAGGAAAGGATGGACTTGAGTATAGATAGTGCACCTATCTAGGAATGAATTGGAATGGTTAAAATGGGTGAGAACAAGAGGTAGGCTGTCAAGAGAAGTTTAGAAATGCACTAGAGTGCATAAGTGCAAAATGAGTATTGAAGTTGTAGAGATTGAGCAAGAATTTGAGTAAGGAATTTGAGTAATGATTTGAAGAGGTTTAGAGTAAGACTTAGGGTGTTTTAAGGTACTTAAACATGTAGGAAACACATGGAAATGGTTAGGAAAAGATTGGGTGAGGATTGAGGTGAATTTGGAGTCCAAAGTAGGTAATTAAAAGGGGTTCTGCAGCTGACCCACCCAGGCGACCAACCCTAGCCTGGGTCGGTCGGACTAAATTCTGTAACCCGTGTGCTCTCTGCAGCCGACCCACCTAGGCGACCTACCCAGAGTGGGTCGGTCGGCCTTTATAAAAAAAATTAAATTAAATCAAATTAAATATATATATATACATACATGCATATATAAATATATATATACTATACCCATACATACATATATACATACACGTATAATATATATATATATATATATATATATATATATTTAACACACATATATATGTGTATAAGTAAGACATTAGTGCTAGAATAATAAAGGAAAGAAAGTTAAGCACACAAGAGAAAAACTAAGAATAACGGGACAACGGGGTAAGTACAAGAGTAGTAATTATTTGTGTATCGTATGAACATAGTATTAATAACAATGTTGGAAACATTATCAGTGGAACAAGTGTGAACCGAGGAACAAGGGAACACACGGTAAAGCTAACCCCGGTGAAAGGTATGATTTTCTCATGCCCCGTATGCTAACCGAGTTGCGTTGATTTGTGTGTTGTATGCCGGCTAATCAAGACTAAAGCATGAAAATGGTTTATTGCCTTTCGTTGTATGTCTTGTGAATGTTGTGTGAGCTAACCATTCTTGATTGATTGTATGGCTTCACTTAGTGCGTAGACCGACTCCTAAGTGAGTCTAGTTGTGTAGTGACTCGCAGTAAGAGTCACGTTGTAAACTAATAGAACCGTAGAAACGCGCTAAATTAACAAACCAATAACCGGTAACATAAATCAAGGAACTCACTAGAATGTGAGAGAGTGTACGGGAGTAGTAACCTCCCGATAACGGTAGGAGAACCGAAACGAATAATCCACAAACCATAAGTAGTGGAAGAGTATAAGTAACCTCTATTAGAGGAACTAATCTTGGTGCAAGACATGAACCATGAGAGTAGTAAGGAATGATGAGGGATCTCCAAACCCCTTAGCAATTACTCGACCCATTATGAGAGGACCCGACTGATGTAAGTAATGTCCCGAACTTGAGAGTATTCGATATGTTGGGGAAACCCTTAAATCTGAGGATACTAGTCGATGGTAATTCCCTAAGCTAGTGGAGGTTATGAAGAGAGATACTCCTAGGCTAATCCATGAGATTGTAAGATACTCCAAGAGAGGAGTGTTGGGAATTTGAGTAGTCCGGTAGAAATGGACATTTGTGCATTTAAGGAGCTAAGCGTATAGCCCCTTGTATTGTAGGTCCGGTGGCGAGTCTTGTGTATGACTCCGCCCGGTGGCCAAAGTAATGAGTATTGTGTACTGCGTATGTATGAGTATTGAGTAAGAATTGAGTATGAGTATGTAATGAGTACCGAGTATTGAGTACGTATGAGTAAGTAAGTAGTATTGAGCAGTGAGTATGCATGAGTGTAGTAACAAGTATGGAGTAAGGAACGTGTACGAGTAAGGTAATGAGCAATGAGTGATGAGTATGCAAAAGCAAAAGCGCTGAGTAGCGAGTAAGGAGTTAGTATGAATAGAATAGCAAATATCGAACACAGTACGAACAGAATAGTGTGTAACGTAGTGAAGAAGTAATGAGTAAATAGCTAATGTGAAAGATTGACTTTCGGATTGTATTCCCTAGCAAGTATTGATCTTGTATATGTATGTAGGTATTATTATTTGTATTGTTGCAGCATGAGTATGTATGTATGCATGTAAAATGAACTCCATGTATATCCGACCAAAAGTAGTCGGCGTACCGCAGTTAGCACACGGTATATGCGAATTTCATATGCAGCGTAAGCTGACCCCCTAGGGGGAACGTTTTTAGTGTGCAGGTACTCGAAGCTGACCACCGTTCGTGAGAGTAGGACGGGGACTGCTATGTAAGCATGGGTAGTTGAATTATGGGATTTGTATTTGTAATGTATTGTGAATTGAATGTCCAAACTGAATCGGTAAATTAAGGATTGTAGTAAACTCGGCATAGTATTGTATTGGAGTTGTATTTGAATTGTGGTTTAGTATGCAAGGGGAAGTATTGTATTGTGTAGAGCACTCGGTATGTTCATATTCATCAGACCGATAGTATGTAGTATTGTAACTCGCCTTGTTAGTCACGTGGGTGACTAACGGCATTGTACACCCGCCGTTGAGCATGTAATGTCCGCTGCGAAGGTAAGTATTTGTACAGTAATGACGGTATTAGCGGTAGGCCGGGGTGTTACAAAAAGTGGTATCAGAGTGAAGTATCGCTCTGATGGATGGAATACCGAGTTTAGGAAAATACCGAGTTAGGAATTAGAAACTTAGGGCTAAGGGTTAAGGGTTAGCGTGTGAGGTACGCTAGTTAGGAACTTCCGTGTGAACCGGAAACCTACAACAACCATACCCCGCCCTCTGCAACCCACGGTATTAAGTTGGGAGAAGAACGCCAGAGAGATGGAAAGACCTCTCACACTCGGGTAACACCCGAACTGGCAGTTGTAAAAACAACTTTATAGCAAAAGAACCTGTCATACGGTAGAGTCCAAGCACTGGAAGTCCCGAAGACGGTTCCCGTTAAATGACAAGGACCACACTTAATGGCGGAGAAACGAAGATCCTAAACACAAGGATAATGGAATTTATGGCACCATGGGGCGACATGCTTCGCAGTCGCGAGAACCATGAGCAGCCAGCAAGAAGAAAAGCACAATCGCGCAATGAAGCAAGGGAACTAGAGTAACAAGCCCTAGACAGGAGAGTCTACGGACTGTAATGTTTGATAGTACCAACAACAATATGCAAACCGACTAAGGAACTAGTCGGGGTTGGATTAACACTAAACCTACACGCCAAGAGGCTGTAATAAACGAACAACATAGTTCAGATAACTATGAAAGTATTCATAGGACATACACCTATAGGACTACAACGTGGTTCCTAAGGATAAGTCAAGTCTCGTTACCCACAGTGAAGGTGTGAGACACTAGGATGGACAACAATCATGTCAAGTACACTGAGAAGCGACTTAGGGGATTGATCACCAAGGTCAAAAGATCAAAGGAAGATCTAATAAACCATCAAATATGGATGGAAACAATACCGTAACCGGTATACGTTAACCGAAAAACAACCTACCCGCGCACTTGCCCAGGGAAAGTGCAGCAACTACAAGACGGTTGGAAGACTTTTAACAACCCACAAATACTTGCTAAGTACCGCTATGACGAATGGAGCAAATACAGGATCACCAATCCTAAGGATGTTAAATAACGAACCCTCGGGAAGGCCTAACGGCCCGACCATTGTATTAAGGACATACCAATCAGCAAGAAGCTGAACTTGGTCAAGACCGCAAACATGGCAACGCCATGAAGAATTTCTTTAACACCGAACTGTTATTTCAAAAACCAGAATTTTTCTTTCAAAACCACAAACCCTTCTTTTAAACCTTGGATTTAAAACCAAACTAATGGATTTACGGTGTGTATCATAGAATGACACAAGAGGGGTTGACAATAGAATACTTCACCTAGGCGTGTGATGAACGCTACGAGTGTACCCAATTACGGGATGTGGGACGACCGTACTCCGAAGGAGCTTGCGGGCGTGACAGATAGTTAGGTAAGTGGTAACGTACCAACATGGTACCCCACGTATGTATACATGTAGTGTACGAAACACGGGCAGTAGTCAACTCCGTTCTACAGACCATAAGTAAATTCAAAATGGAACAGTTGGATACCCAAAATGAGCAGAAGAAACTCAGATAAGCTACAAGCTAAGGAGTCAAGAACTCACTCCAGGAGAACCATTAAGAGTTGAAAGTGCAAGAGGCACTAACAACGGGATAAGACATTGGATATGTCTTGAAGATATCGAAGTAAAGCATGATAACTGGAAGGAATACCCAGTCTAAACACTATAAGGCAAATGCCTAACATTGACACATCAGTGTACAATGAACAGGATAGAATTCCCAGAACAACCACCACAGAAACACAGGGTGATCACATATGGAGCCGAAATTACCACTCATCACCGAAGCGAATACCAAACCCGTTATAACATGAGGAAAAGCACCAATGGCCTACCCTAAGAACGGGAGACGTTATAACCCTCAACGGATAACTCAGATCCAGAACCGCAAGGTGGGATAACAAACTGGACACACTCATAGATATCAACCAGATGCAATAGCATAATCAATAATACCCAGAAGCAATCCATAAAGGGGTATCAAGTCAACACAGTTGAACGAAATGTCGTGATAAGGACACCACGATTGGAACAAACATTCGGTTAGAACACCGAAGGGACCCCACTTGCGGGGATACCCTAAATTTAATAAATGATACCGATCAATACCAAGATACTAAAAGGGGTCTCCAACAAACGGAAGCGTGGATGCGATGATCTTATTAGGAGCCCAGAATCACCTCCAACCCAGCGATGGCCTACGGAGAAGTAACCACTTGGGAACAGCCTATGATGAGCAGAGCTCTAGCAATAGGCTAGTAAGCCACGAAACTATACTGTACACAACCCAACGGTTGCAAAACCACTGTGACCCATATGGAAAGTGATCAAAGACAACACAAACAAAGGTTATCAACCAAGAGCGAGGATACCCCTCATAAAATGTTGATAACCACAAGAGGGGAATACATGGATCCACGAAGGTGATACCACCAGTAAGTGTCTGAATATATTCCTTTCAGAACTACTAACGTAGTGAAACTTGAACATACAATACTGTCAAGCAATGCAACATAAGCATCAACAGCAATTGTTGACAACCTAGGAGTAATCGGTTCAGAAGGAACTAATCATGATATAATGGTGGAATGCATGAGCTAGCTAGCAGCGCAGATGCCATGTAACCAACACTGTAAATCATATGAACATGGTGCGCAGCAAGCGACCAGTGTATTGTGAATAATCACCCAATACTACGGGATTGTCAATATGAGATAGTGGACAGACCCGGGCAAAAACCTAGGAGTCTGTCGTTAAATAACGAAGCACCCAAAAAGAAGTAATAATTCATTCCTATTTCACATGAGAGATTTACTGCCAAGGGTTTACGCCTCTGCACTCTGTATGACTGAGTGTTTTGGTATTGCACTTGTGCAGTTAATGATCTAGTGGGATAGCTAGGAATATGGAAATGTAAATGGTGGAAAATTCTTCCTTTCACCAGTGAACATGGCATAAGCCAGTCAAAGCAAAAGCTAGAAACAAAACCGTGCGGCCTAAGGCCAAAGAGCACGAAGAGTGTGAACACACAACAATCACAAGATGTGAATTCCATTGGAATAATGGTGAAAGGAGACTTAAGAAATCACAAGGACCGATGCATTGGAAATGCAAGGTCATGCAAGTAAAGAACACTAGTACTGGAACAGAGAAACTGATAATTCAGAAGCTATCTAACAATAGAGGAAGCACTACAAATAGTAACTTAACCTCACCCGATAATAAGTCGGAGGAAACCAGTGAAAGATCACTATAAACATAACAGTGTGTATATAGATTGCCAGATATCTGGTTACAAATCTAAAAACTCATTGAGTTCAAGCACGGTAAAGGAATACCGCACTTGGTTAATAAACCTTGTTCCACAACAAGGGGATAAAAAGGTGATGTGTAACAAGTTAAGGATAACGAGAAGGGCGAATAACCCTAGTTATCTAGGTCGCGCAGCTCAAGCTAATGGGCCCAGACCTAATGAATAAGAGGTTAATCAATGCTTAAGCTATTTAAGTTAGAACCAAACCCGGTTAAGAGTTAAATAAACTCCGATGAAAATTCTTGATGCAGGGACTACCGGTAATCCATTAAGACCCATTGATCAAGAAACATTGTATAATAGACCGCATGGAACTGAACCACTCCATGACGGCTGAATGCCTTCGACCAATGTCCAATGTTGACACATGGTAGATTACGTGGCGTAATCCCTTTTAAGGGGGGAGTAGAGTGAAAACCCGAAATGTACGTTTACGTGATAGGTGCGTAAACTACAATGCGCATAGCACAGAAGAATTTATTTTGATGATTGATACTTATGTTACATAAAACATTTGTATTCACTCATCGTTGTAGTTGTGGTAATTTGAGAAGTAAGAATAGGAAAAGGAGTAGAGAAACTCCAGGGGAATGAGAACCCCGATTGGTAATAGTATGAAGAATGAGTATGTAGGGGAGACTTGAGGAGTATAAATCGGTATGGAACGGATGTATAATGAGTATATAATCGTATACAACCGATGTATTTTATGAGTATAAATTGAGATGTATACCAGATTAATGGGATATTATACCCACGAATTTCTTAAGTATAGTAGTTGGAGAAGAAGTAGTAGTAATTGATGAGATAATTAGTAAGTAAGTAAATGAATTATACAAATTGGAAAATGTATGTGTATGATTATGACTAGTAAGATTAAAAAGATAGAAAACGAAATAATGTTTGACGATCTGTCTGTTTGAATTGAGGTGGGAAGTGGAACTTGATTTGCTAGCGATCAAGGGAAGCCAAACACAAATTGGGATGGAAGGATAATTCAACACCAATGCTGATCACATTGGGGTTGAAGGACTCTGGAAGCTCCCTTAAGTGGCCACAGTAATAACTTAGTAATAGGAATAATCATCATAAATGGAATTTGGGAGATGTATGCAAGTTTTCAAAACGAATTTCCAAAACTAATTTGGGACAAATGTTTTCTATAAACTTGAGAATGAGGATCGGTTTGAAACCGCTCCCACGGCGCTAGTGGATCTTCCATGCCTAGGCACGGGTATCACGGTCAAAACCATAGGAGGAGTAGCTAGTTTTGAGTCGGTGGGAGTGTTGATTAGTTTTGAAACCACTACACCGGTTGTACGGTAACAGTGTGTGTTTTGTATTTTTCCAAAGGCACTGGTGCAGCGCGTAGTCCCGAAGTAAGTATGCGTAAGTATGAGTAAAGTATGAGTAAGTAAGTATGAGTAAGTGCCTGAGGATCTCTATATGTGCAAATAAATTTGATCAGAACCAAAGGACCGTAGAGCCAGAAAGTGTAAGTGCTCAAGTCATGACGGCCGTGAACCAGAAAGCGTAAGTGTTCAAACATGACCGGTACCTGAGGGATCACTCGACTTGGGGGAGGATGGTACCTAATTGTCTACGGATGGACCCCCTTGGAGAGAAGTAAAACGGATATTTTTGATTGCTATGCATGCAGTGACATGCTGTTTGGATGCGTAGTATGCATCATGTCAGACATTTGGAGTTTGACAATTATATGTAGAGGTCATAACCTTAGCATGGAGTATTTATACGAGTAACGGTATTAGATTCACACACTTTGAGGGCAAAGTTCTTTAAGGGGGGTAGATTGAAATACCCCGAACTAAATATGGTGATTAGATTATTTAGTATAGTATTTAAGGGCCTAATAGTGCCTATGTAATTTTTGGTAAAGAAAATAAATCCAAAAGAAATGAGAAAAACGCTTAGAAAGCGGAAAACGCTAAAATGAGCGTTAAATAACCATAGGAGGTACGAGACCTCGGTTATGGTATCGTAAGGATTCCTAAGGCTTATTCATGCCTAATTAGTATACGGGAATGATTCCCGAAGAAAACGGATTCAAATAATGTATTAAACGCTAATAGAACTTTAGCGCGCGTTTTTCGAGAAAACCTGAAAACGTGATTTTAAGTGGTCAAACGAACCCGTAAAAAATTATAGTTCATTAAATAACAATAATAAGCATTAATGGAAGCTTAATAACCAATAAAAATAAAGAAACGAGAAATTCCGGAAAACGGCCTCCGGTGAGTGAATAGTGTAAAAACGGGGACTTATGGGGTGTTAATTGTAAATAGACCAAAATACTCCTCCCCCCTTTGTAATTAAAAAGCTGGAATCTTTATATGTGGTGTATACCCACGTTTTCAAGCTCTCTCCCAGCCTCCCTCAATTTCCTTATTAGCTAGAAGACAAAAAAATAAAGCAAAAAGTAACAAAGTACAAAAGTGAGTTTGGACTCTCTCTCCTCCCATTCTAGCCTCCTCTCACGTTTTTGCCTCTCTCACCAGACCCTCCCCTTCCTCCCAATCCAGTAATGGCAATTTGTAGAGCCTCCTCCAACTCTCCTCTTCTCCTCCATTTCTCATGGCTTAAACAAAGTCCAAAGAGCAAAAAAATTACACCACTAAACTCCCCTCTTCTTGGAGATCATTCCCCTCTTTCCAAAATTCTAAAATGGTGAAGTTGATCACCATGGATGGAGCTCCATTTGAAGGTTGAAGAAGACCATTGGAAGCCAAATCATCCCCTTGTTGGGTTAAGGTAAAAGGAAGATCGAAAACCCTCATTTTCTAGTCTTTCCTTGCAATTTAAAATTTCCAGATTTTGAGCCTCCCTCCTCCTCTTGTTCCAGCCGGTTTTAGCCTTCAAAAGAGTGCTGGAATCTTGTTGTGGTGGTTACCAAACACTCTTCTAGAGGTTTGGAAGGTAATCTCTCATTTTTTTTTTGAGCTTTAAACCCTCCTTTGTTGCTTAGGGCTGATTTTAGTGCTTAAGTGTCTCACAAGCTCATTAGTGTTCTTGGGAATGGCTGTAGCATTAGGGAATAAATCCCCATTTCACCGGCTGGAAACTAAAAAACAAGAAAGAAGAAGAAGAAAGGAGAAGGAAGGGAGCAAAAGGAGGAACTTGTGAGAAATTTAAGGTAAGAAAAACCTACCTTAATGTATATTTTGTATGTACTAGTATATTAGGATGGGTAATGAATGAATGAACCAAAACTGGAATGGAAATGTATTTTGTTGGTAACTTGTAACACCCCTACAACGTACTTCACAACTAAATGAAATCGCAGCGGAGATAAATAACTAAACAATAACCACGCTTCGGTGCTACAACGCCGTCAACCACCCACGTGGTTGACAAGGCAGAATAAATACAAGTGTACCTGTCTGATGATTAGACTCCCGAGCATAAAACTAAACCATAAATACATCATATACAATACCGAGTATTACTTACATTCCTTCACTATATTCTGTCAATATACCGCCATAGTAATTTCAACGGAATCAAAATATAATGCCACGGGAGCACAGGCGCATCCCGGGCTTATCATCCAAAATAAACCGACATACAACTGCAGTCTAGATCCTACAGCCACTGCCTCCTCGATCCTCATCCTGCAGTAAAAATATGGAGCCCCCGAGGGGGTCAGAACCCTGGCTGGTATGGTTAACGCGCAGCCCATCGGCTACCGGGATACGCGCAACTAATTGTCATGATAACATGGCAGTCATTTTATACATAACATAACATAACATAATGTGTGGCATAGCATCAATAGTGCACAGCACAAAATCACATACACAGTGGATCTTCGTTCCACAATAACAAACCACGAAGGTCAAATAACATAAGAGCCTAGAGAATGATTCACCCTCATGTTAAGCTCGTTACACACACTCATTACCGTTCTGTTATTTGAACGAGTAACTTAAGTCACAGATGGTTCGGATATAGTGACCCGAACACACCACACAAACACATGTTCCCACTAAACCGATCATAAGTCAGAATAGGTAAGCTTTGGAGGAAGCTAGCGGGAGATCGAACGCCAAATTAAGGAGAACAATCTTAACAACATAAGAGTCGAATCTGATTCAGATATCTACTCTTAACTTACATGCATGACCGGACAACCGGATTCCTCACTTCCCAATTAGCACTTGTTAGAAGTTCATGGTGGAACTTAACAACCAACACAATAAGTGGTAAGTCAAGTTAGACACTCACAAGGGAAATGAGTCACGTCATAACATCACAATAATATGAACAACTGTAAACTGATTACATGTTTAGGTCTTATAACGTCATAAACACACAGAAAAACATACAACACACAAGCCGGTATAAACCAGTAGACAACAGACTGCAAGAAAACCATACCTTGGTCCTTGCCTCGATTGATTTCCTCCGTAGGTCACTCCTATACATGATTAATAACGTCAGTTAATTATTTATTTAACTTCAAACTTACTAAATGTTTAACATGATTGTATGACATGTTTTAATGTCTAACTTACCCTAGGTAACCTTCATTATACCCCCTAGGGTTAACTACATAAGTCACATTTTTTTCTATTTTTTTTTATAAGTTTTTGGTCTGTCCGACCCACCGTCCGACCCACAACTGGGTCGGACACTTCCAGTGATTTTCGGGTTTGGAAAACCTAGGTTGTCCGACCCATGTCCGACCCAACCTTCTGGGTCGTGTAGACACCAAAAATTCTCACCCCATAAAGCAAATTCCGAAATAATAAGAGGGGTCGTCGCCTTTCTTTTTCAAAAACATATTAGCGTGCGTGACAAAACGAAACCATCGTTTTATAATATTTTTCAAAGCATTTCAGAAAAAACCTAATTCTTCAAAAATGAATTTTCAACGACAACACGGTTTTAAACCCATTCACCTTGTCTTATTTACTTATCTTATTATTTACATTCCATAATTTCATGCCATTAGATTAGTCTTCTCTTTTTTCCTTGTATACTTTCTTTTAAACTCGTAGCATTTTTAGAGGAGTTATCCAGTTGAAATTCGGGCTCTTGTATTATTTCTCGCATGAACATACTGAAATCTGACATAGCGTAACTGGTTAAGGTACCTGTCATACAACCTGCAGATCTCGGGTTCGATTCCTAGCATATATGTTTTCTTTATTATTTCAGCACGTGACATGACTCTTATTTTATTTCTCCACTACTATCTACTGAAATTTGCTACAGCTCAACCGGTTAAATGTGCAGGAGGGATGTGGGGAATACTGAGTTCGAATCTCAGTAGTGACAAAACTTGTTTTTATCTATGTGTATGGGCATAATTTTTTTAATTTTTGTTGTCGATCTACTCCAGTCTCAAGTCTCGGTAAACCCAGATTTACAAAAAAAAGGAGAGGAACATTGGAGCATGGCCTTGAATTCTCGAAGAAGCCAATGGCATCCCTCCCAGAAATTCCCGGCGTGTTTTGTTTTCTCGATAGTCAAACAAGTTCGAGCGCCCTTAAAGCTCACCATCTCCTTCACTCCCGAGACCATTAATTTTCTTCAATTGACAAAACCCAGAAGCTTTTCTTCATCTCCAGGCTGAACTCGATGCTTTCTCCATGTCGGAATTCGAGGCTCTCTCTATCCCATAACCGACATTGGTTACTTCTCCTCGCTCTCGAAGCCAACACCACGGTCCTGCCTTCTTCATTCTCTATGTCGAGCGAGGAGCATCCAGGCCCTAAGCCGTCTTGATCCTCTTCATACAACAAGGAAAGGGCTCTGAGCTATCTCCATTCTCCGCACCGGCGAAGCAAGGAGCATACGAGCTCTGCACCATCTTCATTATCTCCTCGGTGAACAAGGAGCAAAAACCCAACACCTTCATCAATCTCTTCATCCACGTTTTTTTGTAAGCCACCGGCGAATCTCTTCAGCAGCGTATCCTCCACTTATCTTCACCGGTAATCTTGCGACTCGAACTGGCCAATCGAAGCTCCATCATTCTCTATTTATCTTCATCGGTAATTTTGCGACTCGAACTGGCCAATCGATGCTCCATCTTTCTCTATTCCGCTTCATCGGTAATTTTGCGACTCGAACTGGCAAGTCGGGAGTGTCCATGAGCACCTGTTATTCTGATTTTTTTTCTGTCGTCCATGAATCTATCCTTATAAGCTATTGACGTGTGTTTCATGTTCACATTTCTTTGATGACTAATCCTGTGAGCTTATTTGGTCTGTGAGCATTAGCTTGTTGAAAACTGCCCCGTTCCCGGAAAAATATGTGACCGACATCCATCGGTTATATCCCTGGTATTCATTCTCTGATTGAAGATGGTCTATGACTTCTGTTTTTGGGTATTGTGTTAAATCCTGTAATTTAACATGACGCCGATTTGGGTTTTGAAGCGTGCAGTATTTTTCATGTTCTCTGCACTTTGTTAAGTTCATGCTCAGGTGGAAGTTAACAGGTTGAGTAACCTCGGTCACCCCACTCTCTTCACGGTGGATCTAGTCTCCTTTCGCCTCATCTTGGCCACGTCCCCGGCGGAATCACCATGCCTATTTTGTTTGATTTCAACTACTCTTCTGACCACTTTACCTACCGTCTGTTTATTTTGATGGGTTGAAGAATTTAACGGTATGTTGTGTTTGATTTGATTCAGAGTTGGTGACTGTCTCTCAGTATCAGTTTGTGAACAAATCGTGGCTTGACATCCTTTTTCAGATTAGCTTCTGGTCATCTTATCCTCATATTGCACTAACCTATCCTTTCGATTAATGTTTTAACATGCTTGTTATGCTTTTTCTTTCTTTGTCCTTGTTTACAGGAGGGCTCGATGTCTTCCATTTGATGGTACCCAATCCTAACCTTACCTACTCAATTCCATCTGCTGAGTTGATATGCTTATATTCTCTGTCTGGAAAGAGGGATGCCCTCGGTGGCCTGTTTGTGGATTCTGCTCTTCTAATGCTCATCTGTTTTGTTTATTGGATTCAAAATCATATGAAGTACTGTCATGCTGTTGTTGGTTGATTAGCAATTTGCTGAATAGTTTCATACGTGAGCTTCTCATGCTTGTGAATAGTAATGTGTGCGAGGTCGTCTGTGTCTCAGGAGTGTTTCTGTTACATAGTTATTCTGTGTGTTTACCAAAGTGTGATTGTCCCGCGAAAGTTTTCAGCGTTAATTTCTTCAACTCATTCAACAAACTTGAGAGCATCATAGGGGGAACAAATCTGATTGGCTATTATCTGCTTTAATTTCACGCCTCTGTTAACCTATGAATGGTTAGTGCCTAGCTGAGATTAATCATATATTTTCTCCTCCAGAATCTGCCATACGCCTTTTGGTATTAAGAGTCAAATCTGATGACCTTAGACTTAGAGTTAAAAGAAAAGGAAGAATAGCGCTTAATGTTACAGATTTCAGAATGTTGATCCTAAAAGAGTTCGCTAGGTTTCAGCTTCTATATTCTTGTTTGATTTGGAGTTCTTGAGTAAATAAAGGAGAGCATTGGAACGACTCACCAGAAAAGAGATTAAAACTTGACAGTACTTGCGTTTAAGACTTACAAACAAAGTTCAGATTTTTGCTCCCTAACATGGGAGTTTCTTTTCAAGACCATTCGTTTTAGCCTTGGTAAGCAGAGAACGAAATAATTAAAAAGTGGTTTAGAAACTTCCTTCAGATTTTGAATTCGCTAGCAACCCAAGATGTAGCAGTTATTGATTATGCGATTTGACTTCATCAATACTTGTTTCCTATTTGTGTTGGAAGTAACCTGATTTAAACTCCTCGCGATGTAATTTCACTAATTCTTTCTTGATCCTGTTTGCTAATACCCTTGCTTTTTTTCCTGATCAGAGTGCAATTCCTCTCATTTTTTTTTGAAAATCATTCATCTTGTTTCAGTTTCATCTTATTTATTTGTATTCTTGTTTATTAGTGATAAGCTCTAGTTATTATCCCCTAGGACCCTTTCATTGACAGAAAAGTTTGGATGTATTATCGTCCCACACCTAACGGGTCTCTCATCCGTTTTGTGGGGTAATAATCTCCTATAACTTCAGAAAACACTTGAACCACCTTTTATATGTATATAAGAACAAAAACTTCAAAAAACAACCCTTAAGGCTAATTTAGGAGGTTTTAGGATGTGAAACCACCCCATGCCTAGCGGATCTCTCATCCGTTTTATGTGGGTGGAATCCTCCTTTACCCTCAACACACCCATAATCAAGAGTTAATAAATCAATAAATTGATCCATCTCACTTAATATCTCACAAGTCAAGTCCAAAAATCAATAAGTCCCATCTCTGGCCTATTTCTTAAAAGCCCAAATTGCTTCAAACAAAAAAAGCTCAATGCCTAGATCGGGCCCAAACCCTATTCAAGGCCCAAATCCAATTCGGGCCCAAACCTATTTCAAGGCCCAAGTCCAATTCGGGCCCAAATCCTATTCAAGGCCCAAATCCAATTCGGGCCCAAACCTTATTCAAGGCCCAAGCCCATTCGGCCCACTAAGCCCATTCGGCCCACTAAGCCCATTCGGCCCAAGCCCACAAAAGTCATATTGGTTGACTTTGACCCAAAGCGTTGACCTTATCCCAAGTGTTGACCTTGACCCAACTTTGGCCTGACCCGTTTTCCAGGCCCGATTCAATTCAATCCAATTCAAACTCAATCCCATTCGAATCCAATTTGTAAATTCTATTAAGAATCCAAAATCCAAAAATCTATCTTCCTAGATTTCAAGCAACTATTTCATCATTTTCTTCAAGTTTTCAAAAGAAACTATTTTGTGGAATTTTAAAGGAAAAACTCTTCTCACATCACAGAAAACTCTTCTCAAACGCAGAAAGTTCTTCTCACATATACAGAAAGTTTTCACCTAAAAACATTTCTCAAAATCAGTGTTTCTTCATCGAGAATTCCGAACAACTTCAAAAGTTTTTCCAATTCAATTTTCAAACTCAAAATTAAACCGTTTTCAGGGAACAGGAAATGTCTAACATTTTCAAAACGTTTTCTCCTTAGTTAGACATCACTTGTCTCCCCTCCAAAATAAAAATCCGAGGCGGGGCACTGGGGTCATAACCTCCCTTGTCGCAGTCTGGATATCTTTAGGCGGGGCATTAGGGTGACAAACCTCCCCTAACTGCAGCCTAGATTTTTACAAGGCGGGGTGCTAGGGAAGTAACGACCTTCCTAGTTGCAGCCGGGATTTTAGAATCGTCTAACTCCCTTCCACTCGATTTCAATGTTTTGATTTTTAATGTTTTAAAACTCAGGAGTTAGAGACGTTATTAGGATTCGACTGAGAACATCTCATTCATGGTGTTTCTCTGAATCCTATTTTTCGACATAAATTCATTGCCCCATCTTTCGAGCCTCGGCACTTACCATTAATTAAGTGTCGTGTTCGAGGGGGTACATAGGGTAATCCCTTGGGATTATCCGCCCTTTTACAACAAAAATGGTTTTTAGTTTTAAAAACTTTAAGAGAGACAATTCTGAATCATCTGATCCAACATTCCCATTAGAGCTCTAGAACCCATAAGCACTTCTCAATCCTCCTTTTAACCAACTCTAAGTCAATTCTTGAAGACTTCCAGAAACCTTCAGAACCCGAATACCTGCAAACCAAATATCCCCTTTCACCCCGACCATCCTTAAAACCCGAATTGCACCTCAACATATTCAACTTCCCAGAACACCTCAAAAACCCGACCAATATTTCAAGACTAGCCCATTCTCCAAACTCTTCTAACTCATCTAAACCCTCAATTTGCACTCCATCCTATCCTTTGGCTTTTAAATGAATCTCTTTAATAAGGTTTTGAAAGAAGACAATCCTGACAATTGGAGACCGAGGTTTCCTCGGGCACCAATCCGAAGTCGTGGTCGCTGCCACTTCTGAGGGGTGTAACCCAGTACGAACCCACAATAGAATCTCTGCAAATGACCAGATAAGCCCTATCCATAGGGAACAACCTCATAGTCAATTAACGGTTCTAGAACCCGATTCTTCCTTCCTAGTTATCATAGGTCAAACTAGGTGGCGACTCTAGTCAATTCCGCCTTATAGAGGCATAAGTCCGCGTGGGGCCCATTGAGAGCGGGTGTAGTGCACACTTGCATTCCCCTTTATGCTTTCTGGGAAAGACGGACGATTTAGTAGGTATTTGAGGGATGCCAAGAATAACGGGTTTTCACCCTCCACAGAATGACAAATTTCTAGGACCTAGACTTCTTAGTTAGACCATATTTAGATAGACCCCCCTCATACCGAAAAATCACCCTCCACAGAATGGCGACTCTGCTGGGGACTAAACTTGAGTAAGTTTTTCTCAAACCCAAGGAAGACTGAACTCCATTCAAAATTGTCGGGACTTCCCCACTTCTTTCAAAACCTTCAAGATATTCTTTTCAAAGCCTTTAGGATTATTCTACTCCACACTTAGAGTGTGTACCTGATGAGGACAGTTAGGATTTGATAGATCCTCAACAAACATGACAACAATTGGGTTAATGATTAGCTCACGATTAGAAAGAGACACTTAGGACTGAATGAAGCTAACTTCCCTTTAGGTTAATAAATAACCAATTTGGAATCACTAATCTCAAGACAAAACCCTTAGTAATTAGGGTGGTGCTAATTTCTCAGCTTTATTTACATTGTATGATTGTGGGGTGCATTGGGTGGGTAGCTTTGGACATGCATTCCTCTGTGTCACCCGCTTTATCCACGATGTCACGGGATCCCCAACCGGTCCACGGTTGATTCCCCATGAGCTAGGTCACTCTCTCAGTGAACAAACCAACGAGGCGGTATGGTCTTCGACTAACGCTTTGAAGCTCATGATCCAAAAAATATCCTCCATTACCCGAGTCAAAACCAGCATATAGTGAGCCATGAGCCTTCAGTGTCCAGCTGCCTTATCCAGTGTCTAAGGCGGGTTTATGGGTAGTCACCCCCTTGTATGCCGCCTGTCTGACCGCCCTTCTGTCTTACCCTGAAGATTGCATGGGCTCAGTTCTCCATTGCTCCTCTGCACCACATGTGTCTCTAAAGCCCAATGTCACGCTATACGTCCATAGAGGATCCCGTATTTACCGGATACCCATACATGGCACAACGTAGTCAGTGAATAATTTGGACTTTAGACACACCTGACCGTGCAGGTGACGAGAGACCCGTTCCCATGCAGTACTTCTCCGAGTTTCCCGAAAAGTGGGGTGTTGTCGGATCATCACTGGCCGTGGCGTATGTTTCTTTACCATCTCGGGTATCCTGACCTTTCGAACTTAAGCACTCCGGACTTTCTTTATGATGTGCCTCGCAAGAAGCATAACAGAGAAAAACCCCGAGAGATGACAGTGAAGGGACGACGGTTCCCCCGGTGAGACGGAGTCATAATTGACCTGGAAAGTGATTATCCCAACACTAACACTTACAGCTCCACATCAAATATAGCCACGATTTACTTTATGTTATACATGTGTGCAAATCACTTTTTCAGACCAATCCGTTTTAAAATGTTCGGAATTCTCGTTTGCAGGTCCCTAAAAGCTGTTTTGCGAGCTCGTTTTAATTTAAAGTTCCACAAAATATTTACTCATAAATAGGGTCTTCAAAATTTGTTTTACTAAAATGCTATTGCCGAAACAATTTTCAAAAAAAAATTGATTTCGAAAAACCTACTTTCTACAAATGAATTTCAAACAACATTCTTCACCAACATTCTTTCAAATTTGTTTTGAAAACACTTTTCAAGTTGTTTTTCATAAACGTATTTCAAAATAAATGATTTAGTCCCCATGTTGTGACCCGCTATTTTTGAAGTTCATCCCACCTTCAAGAGCAGCGGTCATTACCGTGGAGCGTACTAGTCATTTCGTGTTTTCACAAAAGTGGTGGATTTTCATAATGATTTTGTGCTCAATCATTCACCTTTCCTTTCTCAAAAATATCCCTCATTCCCCACGACGGAGCAAACGAGGCAGCATGAAGATCAACTACGCAGATCGAGCCGGAAATCAGAGGCGCACAAACCCGTGGAGTAGCCGAGCGACAGGAAGGCCAACAACGACCGTTCAAATATAAAATCAGAGTTACACCAACCCGAGTCAAGTGACATAAAGACTAGCGACACCGGTTCGAGTTCAAATTGTTGAAAATTAGAAGAACACCAACCCGTTTTGCTTCGCTGCAAAAGCCCGAAGACGAGCGAGCAGCCGGTCAAGAGCCCGGAGAATGAGCGAGCAGCCGGTCAAGAACCCAAAGGCGAGCGAGCAGCCAACCAGGAGGCCGAACATTAGCAGTCATTCAGAAGCCCGAAGACGGACCGGGAGAGTTCAGAAGAAGTTTAGCTTAAAACTCCCATTTTAATGACTTTTTTAGAATTAATGATGTATAGGTTTTCCCCTATGATTTCTTTTCTCTCTTGTCCATTTCCAAATATAGTACATGTATAGGTGTATACATGCCCTTCGAGTTTATTTAGATCAATGTGTATAGGGTTCCCCACTCCCTATTTTATTTGCGAATGATCGAGCGTCAATATTCATCTTGAGAAAATCCACCATGTTGAAAACACATGTTTTCAAAAATGTTTTTCCAAAACTTGGTTTCTTTTGGCATGCACGTATGATAAAAAGAATGAATAAGGGACGACTCCTCACAGTTATATATCATTCATCAACTTTGCTTTATGGGGTGAGAATTCACGGTATCTACAGGAGGTATCCCCTAAATAAACAACGCCAACAAATGCAACCGAGCAAAAAGCAAAACACATGCATTGCATTCACGAAAAAAAAAGAGTCACTTGTACTTCCAGTCATTTCAAATCCATCAATCATTCACGAGTCTTGTCCACCTCAAAATCTGCACGATCATGTGTTTCATTGTCACCACACTATACACCAGCTTTCATCCCAAATACCCAGACCGCCAAAGCCCGATCCTCAGAGGGACAAAAAAGAAAACCAGGAAGTTCAAACCCCTCCCAATCAGAATCACCATGCACGCCAGCGACCAAAAGGGAAAAATGTGTCATATGTAGGGCCACCATGCGGGAGTTGTCACTCCCTAAAAGTCCAAAATTATAGGAGTCAATCACCAACCCGACCACACTCGAGAATTACTTCTCCGACAACAACCCCGACAAGTCAACCACCTTTAGAGCCAACGATGACGGGATGAGCTTCATGAACTACGAGCTGAATTCAACTCAAGTGAGCTAGTCATAGCCTTACCACTCATGCATTGCATCAAAAAAAAAAGGGACAAAAAAAAAGACATTCAATCAACCATTTCCATTCACCATTTTCAGCATTTCATGCATCCTATATATAGTAATTCCATATTACCACAATACATCTCATGGTAGATAATTGCATCTCCATATTATCACAACACATTGCATGGTAGATCGTTGCATTTGCATACTCCCGTATCGAAACGACGTCTTTGGCGAAAATCTTGATTGATTGATTGAATAGGGTGCGTGAACCACTTAACTCTTGACCCATCAATGAACACAAGGGTCTAATTAAACACGGCACCACAAACCAAATGAGTAGTGTGCGAAGAGCGGTATTTTCTCTTGAATTTCAAGCGAGCGTTTTGGATAATCCATTGAGCGACGAGGGAAGGTAGAGAGAGCCAATCGAGGTAAAACCACGAGCGACATGTGCATTCCTTCATCACATGGAGAGGCATAATTCAAAGTGAGATCAATGTCGATAGCAAGATACGAATTGTGATTCATGCAAAGATCCGAGAATAGTAAGAAAACAATCATTGAATAATGAGGATGACGAGGCACTTAGGATAAAAAATCTCCACAAAACCAAAGAGCTTTAACTGCCCTCGGTGGCCTGTTTGTGGATTCTGCTCTTCTAATGCTCATCTGTTTTGTTTATTGGATTCAAAATCATATGAAGTACTGTCATGCTGTTGTTGGTTGATTAGCAATTGCTGAATAGTTTCATACGTGAGCTTCTCATGCTTGTGAATAGTAATGTGTGCGAGGTCGTCTGTGTCTCAGGAGTGTTTCTGTTACATAGTTATTCTGTGTGTTTACCAAAGTGTGATTGTCCCGCGAAAGTTTTCAGCGTTAATTTCTTCAACTCATTCAACAAACTTGAGAGCATCATAGGGGGAACAAATCTGATTGGCTATTATCTGCTTTAATTTCACGCCTCTGTTAACCTATGAATGGTTAGTGCCTAGCTGAGATTAATCATATATTTTCTCCTCCAGAATCTGCCATACGCCTTTTGGTATTAAGAGTCAAATCTGATGACCTTAGACTTAGAGTTAAAAAAAAGGAAGAATAGCGCTTAATGTTACAGATTTCAGAATGTTGATCCTAAAAGAGTTCGCTAGGTTTCAGCTTCTATATTCTTGTTTGATTTGGAGTTCTTGAGTAAATAAAGGAGAGCATTGGAACGACTCACCAGAAAAGAGATTAAAACTTGACAGTACTTGCGTTTAAGACTTACAAACAAAGTTCAGATTTTTGCTCCCTAACATGGGAGTTTCTTTTCAAGACCATTCGTTTTAGCCTTGGTAAGCAGAGAACGAAATAATTAAAAAGTGGTTTAGAAACTTCCTTCAGATTTTGAATTCGCTAGCAACCCAAGATGTAGCAGTTATTGATTATGCGATTTGACTTCAATACTTGTTTCCTATTTGTGTTGGAAGTAACCTGATTTAAACTCCTCGCGATGTAATTTCACTAATTCTTTCTTGATCCTGTTTGCTAATACCCTTGCTTTTTCCTGATCAGAGTGCAATTCCTCTCATTTTTTTTTGAAAATCATTCATCTTGTTTCAGTTTCATCTTATTTATTTGTATTTTGTTTATTAGTGATAAGCTCTAGTTATTATCCCCTAGGACCCTTTCATTGACAGAAAAGTTTGGATGTATTATCGTCCCACACCTAACGGGTCTCTCATCCGTTTTGTGGGGTAATAATCTCCTATAACTTCAGAAAACACTTGAACCACCTTTTATATGTATATAAGAACAAAAACTTCAAAAAACAACCCTTAAGGCTAATTTAGGAGGTTTTAGGATGTGAACCACCCCATGCCTAGCGGATCTCTCATCCGTTTTATGTGGGTGGAATCCTCCTTTACCCTCAACACACCCATAATCAAGAGTTAATAAATCAATAAATTGATCCATCTCACTTATTAATATCTCACAAGTCAAGTCCAAAAATCAATAAGTCCCATCTCTGGCCTATTTCTTAAAAGCCCAAATTGCTTCAAACAAAAAAGCTCAATGCCTAGATCGGGCCCAAACCCTATTCAAGGCCCAAATCCAATTCGGGCCCAAACCTATTTCAAGGCCCAAGTCCAATTCGGGCCCAAATCCTATTCAAGGCCCAAATCCAATTCGGGCCCAAACCTTATTCAAGGCCCAAGCCCATTCGGCCCACTAAGCCCATTCGGCCCACTAATCCCATTCGGCCCAAGCCCACAAAAGTCATATTGGTTGACTTTGACCCAAAGCGTTGACCTTATCCCAAGTGTTGACCTTGACCCAACTTTGGCCTGACCCGTTTTCCAGGCCCGATTCAATTCAATCCAATTCAAACTCAATCCCATTCGAATCCAATTTGTAAATTCTATTAGAATCCAAAATCCAAAAATCTATCTTCCTAGATTTCAAGCAACTATTTCATCATTTTCTTCAAGTTTTCAAAAGAAACTATTTTGTGGAATTTTAAAGGAAAAACTCTTCTCACATCACAGAAAACTCTTCTCAAACGCAGAAAGTTCTTCTCACATATACAGAAAGTTTTCACCTAAAAACATTTCTCAAAATCAGTGTTTCTTCATCGAGAATTCCGAACAACTTCAAAAGTTTTTCCAATTCAATTTTCAAACTCAAAATTAAACCGTTTTCAGGGAACAGGAAATGTCTAACATTTTCAAAACGTTTTCTCCTTAGTTAGACATCACTTGTCTCCCCTCCAAAATAAAAATCCGAGGCGGGGCACTGGGGTCATAACCTCCCTTGTCGCAGTCTGGATATCTTTAGGCGGGGCATTAGGGTGACAAACCTCCCCTAACTGCAGCCTAGATTTTTACAAGGCGGGGTGCTAGGGAAGTAACGACCTTCCTAGTTGCAGCCGGGATTTTAGAATCGTCTAACTCCCTTCCACTCGATTTCAATGTTTTGATTTTTAATGTTTTAAAACTCTGAGTTAGAGACGTTATTAGGATTCGACTGAGAACATCTCATTCATGGTGTTTCTCTGAATCCTATTTTTCCACATAAATTCATTGCCCCATCTTTCGAGCCTCGGCACTTACCATTAATTAAGTGTCGTGTTCGAGGGGGTACATAGGGTAATCCCTTGGGATTATCGCCCTTTTACAACAAAAATGGTTTTTAGTTTTAAAAACTTTAAGAGAGACAATTCTGAATCATCTGATCCAACATTCCCATTAGAGCTCTAGAACCCATAAGCACTTCTCAATCCTCCTTTTAACCAACTCTAAGTCAATTCTTGAAGACTTCCAGAAACCTTCAGAACCCGAATACCTGCAAACCAAATATCCCCTTTCACCCGACCATCCTTAAAACCCGAATTGCACCTCAACATATTCAACTTCCCAGAACACCTCAAAACCCGACCAAATTTCAAGACTAGCCCATTCTCCAAACTCTTCTAACTCATCTAAACCCTCAATTTGCACTCCATCCTATCCTTTGGCTTTTAAATGAATCTCTTTAATAAGGTTTTGAAAGAAGACAATCCTGACAATTGGAGACCGAGGTTTCCTCGGGCACCAATCCGAAGTCGTGGTCGCTGCCACTTCTGAGGGGTGTAACCCAGTACGAACCCACAATAGAATCTCTGCAAATGACCAGATAAGCCCTATCCATAGGGAACAACCTCATAGTCAATTAACGGTTCTAGAACCCGATTCTTCCTTCCTAGTTATCATAGGTCAAACTAGGTGGCGACTCTAGTCAATTCCGCCTTATAGAGGCATAAGTCCGCGTGGGGCCCATTGAGAGCGGGTGTAGTGCACACTTGCATTCCCCTTTATGCTTTCTGGGAAAGACGGACGATTTAGTAGGTATTTGAGGGATGCCAAGAATAACGGGTTTTCACCCTCCACAGAATGACAAATTTCTAGGACCTAGACTTCTTAGTTAGACCATATTTAGATAGACCCCCCTCATACCGAAAAATCACCCTCCACAGAATGGCGACTCTGCTGGGGACTAAACTTGAGTAAGTTTTTCTCAAACCCAAGGAAGACTGAACTCCATTCAAAATTGTCGGGACTTCCCCACTTCTTTCAAAACCTTCAAGATATTCTTTTCAAAGCCTTTAGGATTATTCTACTCCACACTTAGAGTGTGTACCTGATGAGGACAGTTAGGATTTGATAGATCCTCAACAAACATGACAACAATTGGGTTAATGATTAGCTCACGATTAGAAAGTGACACTTAGGACTAAATGAAGCTAACTTCCCTTTAGGTTAATAAATAACCAATTTGGAATCACTAATCTCAAGACAAAACCCTTAGTAATTAGGGTGGTGCTAATTTCTCAGCTTTATTTACATTGTATGATTGTGGGGTGCATTGGGTGGGTAGCTTTGGACATGCATTCCTCTGTGTCACCCGCTTTATCCACGATGTCACGGGATCCCCAACCGGTCCACGGTTGATTCCCCATGAGCTAGGTCACTCTCTCAGTGAACAAACCAACGAGGCGGTATGGTCTTCGACTAACGCTTTGAAGCTCATGATCCAAAAAATATCCTCATTACCCGAGTCAAAACAGCATATAGTGAGCCATGAGCCTTCAGTGTCCAGCTGCCTTATCCAGTGTCTAAGGCGGGTTATGGGTAGTCACCACCCTTGTATGCCGCCTGTCTGACCGCCCTTCTGTCTTACCCTGAAGATTGCATGGGCTCAGTTCTCCATTGCTCCTCTGCACCACATGTGTCTCTAAAGCCCAATGTCACGCTATACGTCCATAGAGGATCCCGTATTTACCGGATACCCATACATGGCACAACGTAGTCAGTGAATAATTTGGACTTTAGACACACCTGACCGTGCAGGTGAAGAGAGACCCGTTCCCAGGCAGTACTTCTCCGAGTTTCCCGAAAAGTGGGGTGTTGTCGGATCATCACTGGCCGTGGCGTATGTTTCTTTACCATCTCGGGTATCCTGACCTTTCGAACTTAAGCACTCCGGACTTTCTTTATGATGTGCCTCGCAAGAAGTAACAGAGAAAAACCCCGAGAGATGACAGTGAAGGGACGACGGTTCCCCCCGGTGAGACGGAGTCATAATTGACTGGAAAGTGATTATCCCAACACTAACACTTACAGCCATCAATCCAATTATACCTACGTACTTTATTTTATACATGTGTGCAAATCACTTTTTCAGACCAATCCGTTTTAAAATGTTCGGAATTCTCGTTTGCAGGTCCCTAAAAGCTGTTTTGCGAGCTCGTTTTAATTTAAAGTTCCACAAATATTTACTCATAAATAGGGTCTTCAAAATTTGTTTTACTAAAATGCTATTGCCGAAACAATTTTCAAAAAAAAATTGATTTCGAAAAACCTACTTTCTACAAATGAATTTCAAACAACATTCTTCACCAACATTCTTTCAAATTTGTTTTGAAAACACTTTTCAAGTTGTTTTTCATAAACGTATTTCAAAATAAATGATTTAGTCCCCATGTTGTGACCCGCTATTTTTGAAGTTCATCCCACCTTCAAGAGCAGCGGTCATTACCGTGGAGCGTACTAGTCATTTCGTGTTTTCACAAAGTGGTGGATTTTCATAATGATTTTGTGCTCAATCATTCACCTTTCCTTTCTCAAAAATATCCCTCATTCCCCACGACGGAGCAAACGAGGCAGCATGAAGATCAACTACGCAGATCGAGCCGGAAATCAGAGGCGCACAAACCCGTGGAGCTAGCCGAGCGACAGGAAGGCCAACAACGACCGTTCAAATATAAAATCAGAGTTACACCAACCCGAGTCAAGTGACATAAAGACTAGCGACACCGGTTCGAGTTCAAATTGTTGAAAATTAGAAGAACACCAACCCGTTTTGCTTCGCTGCAAAAGCCCGAAGACGAGCGAGCAGCCGGTCAAGAGCCCGGAGAATGAGCGAGCAGCCGGTCAGAACCCAAAGGCGAGCGAGCAGCCAACCAGGAGGCCGAACATTAGCAGTCATTCAGAAGCCCGAAGACGGACCGGGAGAGTTCAGAAGAAGTTTAGCTTAAAACTCCCATTTTAATGACTTTTTTAGAATTAATGATGTATAGGTTTTCCCCTATGATTTCTTTTCTCTCTTGTCCATTTCCAAATATAGTACATGTATAGGTGTATACATGCCCTTCGAGTTTATTTAGATCAATGTGTATAGGGTTCCCCACTCCCTATTTTATTTGCGAATGATCGAGCGTCAATATTCATCTTGAGAAAATCCACCATGTTGAAAACACATGTTTCAAAAATGTTTTTCCAAAACTTGGTTTCTTTTGGCATGCACGTATGAAAAAGAATGAATAAGGGACGACTCCTCACAGTTATATATCATTCATCAACTTTGCTTTATGGGGTGAGAATTCACGGTATCTACAGGAGGTATCCCCTAAAAAACAACGCCAACAAATGCAACCGAGCAAAAAGCAAAAAACACATGCATTGCATTCACGAAAAAAAAAGAGTCACTTGTACTTCCAGTCATTTCAAATCCATCAATCATTCACGAGTCTTGTCCACCTCAAAATCTGCACGATCATGTGTTTCATTGTCACCACACTATACACCAGCTTTCATCCCAAATACCCAGACCGCCAAAGCCCGATCCTCAGAGGGACAAAAAAGAAAACCAGGAAGTTCAAACCCCTCCCAATCAGAATCACCATGCACGCCAGCGACCAAAAGGGAAAAATGTGTCATATTGTAGGGCCACCATGCGGGAGTTGTCACTCCCTAAAAGTCCAAAATTATAGGAGTCAATCACCAACCCGACCACACTCGAGAATTACTTCTCCGACAACAACCCCGACAAGTCAACCACCTTTAGAGCCAACGATGACGGGATGAGCTTCATGAACTACGAGCTGAATTCAACTCAAGTGAGACTAGTCATAGCCTTACCACTCATGCATTGCATCAAAAAAAAAGGGACAAAAAAAAAGACATTCAATCAACCATTTCCATTCACCATTTTAAGCATTTCATGCATCCTATATATAGTAATTCCATATTACCACAATACATCTCATGGTAGATAATTGCATCTCCATATTATCACAACACATTGCATGGTAGATCGTTGCATTTGCATACTCCCGTATCGAAACGACGTCTTTGGCGAAAATCTTGATTGATTGATTGAATAGGGTGCGTGAACCACTTAACTCTTGACCCATCAATGAACACAAGGGTCTAATTAAACACGGCACCACAAACCAAATGAGTAGTGTGCGAAGAGCGGTATTTTCTCTTGAATTTCAAGCGAGCGTTTTGGATAATCCATTGAGCGACGAGGGAAGGTAGAGAGAGCCAATCGAGGTAAAACCACGAGCGACATGTGCATTCCTTCATCACATGGAGAGGCATAATTCAAAGTGAGATCAATGTCGATAGCAAGATACGAATTGTGATTCATGCAAAGATCCGAGAATAGTAAGAAAACAATCATTGAATAATGAGGATGACGAGGCACTTAGGATAAAAAATCTCCACAAAACCAAAGAGCTTTAACTGCCCTCAACATAATCCCTTAGTGAGCCCTGCTGAGCCTTTCACGATAAACCTTTTTCCACGAACTCCACAACATGCCAACCCACCACATATACTTACTTGCCCTTGCAATAGAGGATCTCGAAGGAGCCGGAGCCATGGTCTCCCCCCACCATCTTTCATAAAACAACAAATGAAATGTTCGAAGAAATCAGTGAGTCAATGAAACTCCAAAGCCAAACACCAAAAAAAAAAGAGAACACCAAAAAATGTTCAAGACGATCAATGAGTCAATGCAACTCCAAAACTGAAAGCCAAAAGCAAAGAGCGCTTGAGAAGGTCGATGAGCCAAATGCAATTTCAAAAACACAAAAATGAGAAGAAGGTTCAAACCGTACACCAGAAGAGGCAAGAAGGAGAAATTCAAATCCGAAGGACCAATGATGTCCCATAGAATCCATAAAAGGTTATCAAAACCCGTCCAATCATTCCACCCATGGCAAAGGCGAAACATACCGTCTATTGCGCAAAAGCTCCACAACTCCCCAAACAAATCCTCCGGTCCCATGTGACATACATCGCACCCCTCAGCCCCGTTATAACCTAATTAAGACCTCTGACCCATAAGTCGATGAGCGTTAACTGAAAGTACCGGATCTAAAACATGAATCATAAGTTTCATACTTGTTATCAACATGTCCCGTCATACTAAAGGGACCATGAGAGAATGAGTGTGACCTTACACCACAAGGTCTAATGAGTGCGAGTGAATCTTCATTCTAAACACCAAGACATAAACAGCCTACCCATTAAAGGTGAGAAATTTGTAAGGATCGGAAACTCCGGAACCTCGAAAAAGAAATTCTTAGGAAAATACTGCTCTGAGCATCAAGAGTATCATTACACCATTAGCACACACAGCTATACTCACGAGAGACTGGCCCGCATCCCTCCATGAGAGGAAAGTGATTCACACATTCCATTTCAACAATCACTCAAGATCGAACCGAAGAAGTTTTATATTCGTAAACCTCATAGTAATAGAGATAGAGCCATACCTTCTCTAAAAAAAAAAACTACATATGCATCTTGCATCTCACCTAGCACTTAGTATTTGCATGCATCATAACCATTCCACCTTCAACATCCGACTGGTAAGAACTCTACCTAGTCTCGCTGAAAATCGACTTCAATTGCAGTTGTTGAAGCATAACTTTAGATCAAAAGATGTCAACTGGAACCATCCCAGACCATCATCAAGCTACATCGAACCATCTCGGAGCCATCCTGGGCTATCCTTGAGCAACGTCGAACCAAACTAAAGCCATTCGAGGCCGTACGAGGACAATTCTGGAGCTATCCACTATCATACACGAGCCTCATTGGCGTCTCTCCCAAAGCCAAGCTAGAGCCATATGGGAGCCATCATCCGACGTGGAAACCATCCTTGGAACTACACAGGGGTCATCCCAACAGTCCGAGAACAATACGGGAGCCACCTCAAATCCATATTGGAGCCATTTCGTCAACAGGGCCGTGCCTAAAGAGTTTCGAACTACGTATGGTCTGATCTCAATACGGAATTGAGTACGTAGGCAGCCCATCCAGGGCGCGACCACCTCAAAAGAAGATTCGCCTTTTGTTCACCACTATCATCAAATGAAGCAATCTCGTAGCCTCCCCAAAGCCATCCCAAAGATCTCTAACCAAATCAAGACCCACCAACCATCCCAGAGTCGTTGCTCACAAGGGAGCCACATATCAAACCGGAGCCATCTGACCGCACCGGAGCCATCTCAGGGCCATGCCGGAGCCATCTCGGGGCTACACTGGAGCCATCTCAGGGCCATACCGGAGCCATCTCGGGGCTACACCGGAGCCATCTCAGGGCCATGCCGGAGCCATCCAAGCACATCGGAGCCATCTGATCATACCAAAGTCATCCGGTCATATCAAAGCCATAAGGTTCCAAAGCTACTCATTAAAAAAGAAAAAAAAGGAAAAGCAAAACATCCATTCAAAAGACCGATCACAAAATCACATAACCAAAAACAAACTCAAGAGCCACACCGGAGCCATCTTGAACTCTGGAGCCAAGAGTCATACCAAATCCCGAAACCATAGTGCACATCAGGCCAAGACCACTAAAAACAAAACCAAAACAAAAAACTCAGGAGCCATACCGGAGCCATCTTGAACTCTGGAGCCAAGAGTCATACCAAATCCCGAAACCATAGTGCACATCGGGCCAAGACCACCAGAAACAAAACCAAAACAAAAGTCCCACACTGATAAAGTCAAAGGCGACATCGACAGAAATCATTCGACCATCACATCCCTCACGAAAGCAACCGAAAAGCATCCAATTCCGGATCAATCCGCAATCAGAATCATCCTCAAATCAATCACTCAAAGCGGCGAGTTTCGTACAACTCCTTTAAGGTGTTATGGGCACTCCTAAGCCCTCGTGCACAAACAAGGAGTTTGATTCAATTAATGCATTTGCTAACCAAGTCATATCTTATTTCATTTGCACATGGGAACCCTTTCACGGATACCACAAAATCACTCGCAACATTCAATCAGTTGCTTCACTCAAGCTTGTAACATAATCCTCATTCCACTCAGACGGCCTTTCACTCGCAAAACTCTTTTACTATTCAGTCCACCACTTTTGTTTCAGACCTGCTAGGCAGCTATTACGCTACTAGTACGGTCCCAACACTTTTCCTCCACTAGGCAGCTATTACGCTACTAGTGCAAATCGTTTCACGTCCACCTGCTAGGCAGCTATTACGCTACTAGTACGGTCCCACCACTTTTCCTCCACTAGGCAAGCTATTACGCTACTAGTGCGAAATCGTTTCACATCCACCTGCTAGGCAGCTATTACGCTACTAGTACGGTCCCACATTTTCCTCCGCTAGGCAGCTATTACGCTACTAGTGCGAAATCGTTTTACACCCGCTAGACAGCTATTGCGCTACTAGTGCGGTCGACTTTTCATTTTACACCCGCTAGACAGCTATTGCGCTACTAGTGCGGTCGACTTTTCATTTTACACCCGCTAGGCAGCTATTGCGCTACTAGTGCGGTCGACTTTTCATTTTACACCCGCTAGACAGCTATTGCGCTACTAGTGCGGTCGACTTTTCATTTTACACCCGCTAGACAGCTATTGCGCTACTAGTGCGGTCGACTTTTCATTATACACCCGCTAGACAGCTATTGCGCTACTAGTATGGTACTTTCATTCGCATTCTAGGCCCGTCATAAGCCCTAGGACTGGATATCAAGAGGTCCAGTTGAGGCACTCCTAAGCCCTCGTGCACCTTAAAACCAAATCGGATTGTTAGTATTATAGGCTCGTCATAAGTCCTATAGCTAGATATCAAGAGGTCTAGTTGAGGCACTCCTAAGTCCTCGTACTCTCAATCGCATTCTAGGCCCGTCATAAGCCCTAGGACTGGATATCAAGAGGTCCAGTTGAGGCACTCCTAAGCCCTCGTGCACCTTAAAACCAAATCGGATTGTTAGTATTATAGGCTCGTCATAAGTCCTATAGCTAGATATCAAGAGGTCTAGTTGAGGCACTCCTAAGTCCTCGTACTCTCAATCGCATTCTAGGCCCGTCATAAGCCCTAGGACTGGATATCAAGAGGTCCAGTTGAGGCACTCCTAAGCCCTCGTGCACCTTAAAACCAAATCGGATTGTTAGTATTATAGGCTCGTCATAAGTCCTATAGCTAGATATCAAGAGGTCTAGTTGAGGCACTCCTAAGTCCTCGTACTCTCAATCGCATTCTAGGCCTGTCATAAGCCCTAGGACTGGATATCAAGAGGTCCAGTTGAGGCACTCCTAAGCCCTCGTGCACCTTAAAACCAAATCGGATTGTTAGTATTATAGGCTCGTCATAAGTCCTATAGCTAGATATCAAGAGGTCTAGTTGAGGCACTCCTAAGTCCTCGTACTTTCAATCGCATTCTAGGCCCGTCATAAGCCCTAGGACTGGATATCAAGAGGTACAGTTGAGGCACTCCTAAGCCCTCGTGCACCTTAAACCAAATCGGGTAGTTAGTATTATAGGCTCGTCACAAGTCCTATAGCTAGATATCAAGAGGTCTAGTTGAGGCACTCCTAAGTCCTCGTACCTTCAATCGCATTCTAGGCCCGTCATAAGCCCTAGGACTGGATATCAAGAGGTCCAGTTGAGGCACTCCTAAGTCCTCGTGCACCAAAATAAACCCTATTGTTAGTATCCTAGGCTCATCATAAGTCCTAGAGTTAGATGTCAAGAGGTCTAACTGAGGCTCGTCATAAGTCCTCGTACTTTCAATCACATTCATACACTCACGGTCGCATCCTTATGCACCACTAAACCATTGTGAGAATTTTTGGCGCCCCATCAACCTTGATCCAATTCTGCAAGGGCTTGCAAAATTGAATCAAGGGGAGCCATCTGTAGACACCAAAAATTCTCACCCCATAAAGCAAATTCCGAAATAATAAGAGGGGTCGTCGCCTTTCTTTTTCAAAAACATATTAGCGTGCGTGACAAAACGAAACCATCGTTTTATAATATTTTTCAAAGCATTTCAGAAAAAACCTAATTCTTCAAAAATGAATTTTCAACGACAACACGGTTTTAAACCCATTCACCTTGTCTTATTTACTTATCTTATTATTTACATTCCATAATTTCATGCCATTAGATTAGTCTTCTCTTTTTCCCTTGTATACTTTCTTTTAAACTCGTAGCATTTTTAGAGGAGTTATCCAGTTGAAATTCGGGCTCTTGTATTATTTCTCGCATGAACATACTGAAATCTGACATAGCGTAACTGGTTAAGGTACCTGTCATACAACCTGCAGATCTCGGGTTCGATTCCTAGCATATATTTTCTTTATTATTTCAGCACGTGACATGACTCTTATTTTATTTCTCCACTACTATCTACTGAAATTTGCTACAGCTCAACCGGTTAAATGTGCAGGAGGGATGTGGGGAATACTGAGTTCGAATCTCAGTAGTGACAAAACTTGTTTTTATCTATGTGTATGGGCATAATTTTTTTAATTTTTGTTGTCGATCTACTCCAGTCTCAAGTCTCGGTAAACCCAGATTTACAAAAAAAAGGAGAGGAACATTGGAGCATGGCCTTGAATTCTCGAAGAAGCCAATGGCATCCCTCCCAGAAATTCCCGGCGTGTTTTGTTTTCTCGATAGTCAAACAAGTTCGAGCGCCCTTAAAGCTCACCATCTCCTTCACTCCCGAGACCATTAATTTTCTTCAATTGACAAAACCCAGAAGCTTTTCTTCATCTCCAGGCTGAACTCGATGCTTTCTCCATGTCGGAATTCGAGGCTCTCTCTATCCCATAACCGACATTGGTTACTTCTCCTCGCTCTCGAAGCCAACACCACGGTCCTGCCTTCTTCATTCTCTATGTCGAGCGAGGAGCATCCAGGCCCTAAGCCGTCTTGATCCTCTTCATACAACAAGGAAAGGGCTCTGAGCTATCTCCATTCTCCGCACCGGCGAAGCAAGGAGCATACGAGCTCTGCACCATCTTCATTATCTCCTCGGTGAACAAGGAGCAAAAACCCAACACCTTCATCAATCTCTTCATCCACGTTTTTTTGTAAGCCACCGGCGAATCTCTTCAGCAGCGTATCCTCCACTTATCTTCACCGGTAATCTTGCGACTCGAACTGGCCAATCGAAGCTCCATCATTCTCTATTTATCTTCATCGGTAATTTTGCGACTCGAACTGGCCAATCGATGCTCCATCTTTCTCTATTCCGCTTCATCGGTAATTTTGCGACTCGAACTGGCAAGTCGGGAGTGTCCATGAGCACCTGTTATTCTGATTTTTTTTCTGTCGTCCATGAATCTATCCTTATAAGCTATTGACGTGTGTTTCATGTTCACATTTCTTTGATGACTAATCCTGTGAGCTTATTTGGTCTGTGAGCATTAGCTTGTTGAAAACTGCCCCGTTCCCGGAAAAATATGTGACCGACATCCATCGGTTATATCCCTGGTATTCATTCTCTGATTGAAGATGGTCTATGACTTCTGTTTTTGGGTATTGTGTTAAATCCTGTAATTTAACATGACGCCGATTTGGGTTTTGAAGCGTGCAGTATTTTTCATGTTCTCTGCACTTTGTTAAGTTCATGCTCAGGTGGAAGTTAACAGGTTGAGTAACCTCGGTCACCCCACTCTCTTCACGGTGGATCTAGTCTCCTTTCGCCTCATCTTGGCCACGTCCCCGGCGGAATCACCATGCCTATTTTGTTTGATTTCAACTACTCTTCTGACCACTTTACCTACCGTCTGTTTATTTTGATGGGTTGAAGAATTTAACGGTATGTTGTGTTTGATTTGATTCAGAGTTGGTGACTGTCTCTCAGTATCAGTTTGTGAACAAATCGTGGCTTGACATCCTTTTTCAGATTAGCTTCTGGTCATCTTATCCTCATATTGCACTAACCTATCCTTTCGATTAATGTTTTAACATGCTTGTTATGCTTTTTCTTTCTTTGTCCTTGTTTACAGGAGGGCTCGATGTCTTCCATTTGATGGTACCCAATCCTAACCTTACCTACTCAATTCCATCTGCTGAGTTGATATGCTTATATTCTCTGTCTGGAAAGAGGGATGCCCTCGGTGGCCTGTTTGTGGATTCTGCTCTTCTAATGCTCATCTGTTTTGTTTATTGGATTCAAAATCATATGAAGTACTGTCATGCTGTTGTTGGTTGATTAGCAATTTGCTGAATAGTTTCATACGTGAGCTTCTCATGCTTGTGAATAGTAATGTGTGCGAGGTCGTCTGTGTCTCAGGAGTGTTTCTGTTACATAGTTATTCTGTGTGTTTACCAAAGTGTGATTGTCCCGCGAAAGTTTTCAGCGTTAATTTCTTCAACTCATTCAACAAACTTGAGAGCATCATAGGGGGAACAAATCTGATTGGCTATTATCTGCTTTAATTTCACGCCTCTGTTAACCTATGAATGGTTAGTGCCTAGCTGAGATTAATCATATATTTTCTCCTCCAGAATCTGCCATACGCCTTTTGGTATTAAGAGTCAAATCTGATGACCTTAGACTTAGAGTTAAAAGAAAAGGAAGAATAGCGCTTAATGTTACAGATTTCAGAATGTTGATCCTAAAAGAGTTCGCTAGGTTTCAGCTTCTATATTCTTGTTTGATTTGGAGTTCTTGAGTAAATAAAGGAGAGCATTGGAACGACTCACCAGAAAAGAGATTAAAACTTGACAGTACTTGCGTTTAAGACTTACAAACAAAGTTCAGATTTTTGCTCCCTAACATGGGAGTTTCTTTTCAAGACCATTCGTTTTAGCCTTGGTAAGCAGAGAACGAAATAATTAAAAAGTGGTTTAGAAACTTCCTTCAGATTTTGAATTCGCTAGCAACCCAAGATGTAGCAGTTATTGATTATGCGATTTGACTTCATCAATACTTGTTTCCTATTTGTGTTGGAAGTAACCTGATTTAAACTCCTCGCGATGTAATTTCACTAATTCTTTCTTGATCCTGTTTGCTAATACCCTTGCTTTTTTTCCTGATCAGAGTGCAATTCCTCTCATTTTTTTTTGAAAATCATTCATCTTGTTTCAGTTTCATCTTATTTATTTGTATTCTTGTTTATTAGTGATAAGCTCTAGTTATTATCCCCTAGGACCCTTTCATTGACAGAAAAGTTTGGATGTATTATCGTCCCACACCTAACGGGTCTCTCATCCGTTTTGTGGGGTAATAATCTCCTATAACTTCAGAAAACACTTGAACCACCTTTTATATGTATATAAGAAAAAAACTTCAAAAAACAACCCTTAAGGCTAATTTAGGAGGTTTTAGGATGTGAAACCACCCCATGCCTAGCGGATCTCTCATCCGTTTTATGTGGGTGGAATCCTCCTTTACCCTCAACACACCCATAATCAAGAGTTAATAAATCAATAAATTGATCCATCTCACTTATTAATATCTCACAAGTCAAGTCCAAAAATCAATAAGTCCCATCTCTGGCCTATTTCTTAAAAGCCCAAATTGCTTCAAACAAAAAAAGCTCAATGCCTAGATCGGGCCCAAACCCTATTCAAGGCCCAAATCCAATTCGGGCCCAAACCTATTTCAAGGCCCAAGTCCAATTCGGGCCCAAATCCTATTCAAGGCCCAAATCCAATTCGGGCCCAAACCTTATTCAAGGCCCAAGCCCATTCGGCCCACTAAGCCCATTCGGCCCACTAAGCCCATTCGGCCCAAGCCCACAAAAGTCATATTGGTTGACTTTGACCCAAAGCGTTGACCTTATCCCAAGTGTTGACCTTGACCCAACTTTGGCCTGACCCGTTTTCCAGGCCCGATTCAATTCAATCCAATTCAAACTCAATCCCATTCGAATCCAATTTGTAAATTCTATTAAGAATCCAAAATCCAAAAATCTATCTTCCTAGATTTCAAGCAACTATTTCATCATTTTCTTCAAGTTTTCAAAAGAAACTATTTTGTGGAATTTTAAAGGAAAAACTCTTCTCACATCACAGAAAACTCTTCTCAAACGCAGAAAGTTCTTCTCACATATACAGAAAGTTTTCACCTAAAAACATTTCTCAAAATCAGTGTTTCTTCATCGAGAATTCCGAACAACTTCAAAAGTTTTTCCAATTCAATTTTCAAACTCAAAATTAAACCGTTTTCAGGGAACAGGAAATGTCTAACATTTTCAAAACGTTTTCTCCTTAGTTAGACATCACTTGTCTCCCCTCCAAAATAAAAATCCGAGGCGGGGCACTGGGGTCATAACCTCCCTTGTCGCAGTCTGGATATCTTTAGGCGGGGCATTAGGGTGACAAACCTCCCCTAACTGCAGCCTAGATTTTTACAAGGCGGGGTGCTAGGGAAGTAACGACCTTCCTAGTTGCAGCCGGGATTTTAGAATCGTCTAACTCCCTTCCACTCGATTTCAATTTTGATTTTTAATGTTTTAAAACTCGGGAGTTAGAGACGTTATTAGGATTCGACTGAGAACATCTCATTCATGGTGTTTCTCTGAATCCTATTTTTCGACATAAATTCATTGCCCCATCTTTCGAGCCTCGGCACTTACCATTAATTAAGTGTCGTGTTCGAGGGGGTACATAGGGTAATCCCTTGGGATTATCCGCCCTTTTACAACAAAAATGGTTTTTAGTTTTAAAAACTTTAAGAGAGACAATTCTGAATCATCTGATCCAACATTCCCATTAGAGCTCTAGAACCCATAAGCACTTCTCAATCCTCCTTTTAACCAACTCTAAGTCAATTCTTGAAGACTTCCAGAAACCTTCAGAACCCGAATACCTGCAAACCAAATATCCCCTTTCACCCCGACCATCCTTAAAACCCGAATTGCACCTCAACATATTCAACTTCCCAGAACACCTCAAAAACCCGACCAATATTTCAAGACTAGCCCATTCTCCAAACTCTTCTAACTCATCTAAACCCTCAATTTGCACTCCATCCTATCCTTTGGCTTTTAAATGAATCTCTTTAATAAGGTTTTGAAAGAAGACAATCCTGACAATTGGAGACCGAGGTTTCCTCGGGCACCAATCCGAAGTCGTGGTCGCTGCCACTTCTGAGGGGTGTAACCCAGTACGAACCCACAATAGAATCTCTGCAAATGACCAGATAAGCCCTATCCATAGGGAACAACCTCAGAGTCAATTAACGGTTCTAGAACCCGATTCTTCCTTCCTAGTTATCATAGGTCAAACTAGGTGGCGACTCTAGTCAATTCCGCCTTATAGAGGCATAAGTCCGCGTGGGGCCCATTGAGAGCGGGTGTAGTGCACACTTGCATTCCCCTTTATGCTTTCTGGGAAAGACGGACGATTTAGTAGGTATTTGAGGGATGCCAAGAATAACGGGTTTTCACCCTCCACAGAATGACAAATTTCTAGGACCTAGACTTCTTAGTTAGACCATATTTAGATAGACCCCCCTCATACCGAAAAATCACCCTCCACAGAATGGCGACTCTGCTGGGGACTAAACTTGAGTAAGTTTTTCTCAAACCCAAGGAAGACTGAACTCCATTCAAAATTGTCGGGACTTCCCCACTTCTTTCAAAACCTTCAAGATATTCTTTTCAAAGCCTTTAGGATTATTCTACTCCACACTTAGAGTGTGTACCTGATGAGGACAGTTAGGATTTGATAGATCCTCAACAAACATGACAACAATTGGGTTAATGATTAGCTCACGATTAGAAAGTGACACTTAGGACTAAATGAAGCTAACTTCCCTTTAGGTTAATAAATAACCAATTTGGAATCACTAATCTCAAGACAAAACCCTAGTAATTAGGGTGGTGCTAATTTCTCAGCTTTATTTACATTGTATGATTGTGGGGTGCATTGGGTGGGTAGCTTTGGACATGCATTCCTCTGTGTCACCCGCTTTATCCACGATGTCACGGGATCCCCAACCGGTCCACGGTTGATTCCCCATGAGCTAGGTCACTCTCTCAGTGAACAAACCAACGAGGCGGTATGGTCTTCGACTAACGCTTTGAAGCTCATGATCCAAAAAATATCCTCCATTACCCGAGTCAAAACCAGCATATAGTGAGCCATGAGCCTTCAGTGTCCAGCTGCCTTATCCAGTGTCTAAGGCGGGTTTATGGGTAGTCACCCCCTTGTATGCCGCCTGTCTGACCGCCCTTCTGTCTTACCCTGAAGATTGCATGGGCTCAGTTCTCCATTGCTCCTCTGCACCACATGTGTCTCTAAAGCCCAATGTCACGCTATACGTCCATAGAGGATCCCGTATTTACCGGATACCCATACATGGCACAACGTAGTCAGTGAATAATTTGGACTTTAGACACACCTGACCGTGCAGGTGACGAGAGACCCGTTCCCATGCAGTACTTCTCCGAGTTTCCCGAAAAGTGGGGTGTTGTCGGATCATCACTGGCCGTGGCGTATGTTTCTTTACCATCTCGGGTATCCTGACCTTTCGAACTTAAGCACTCCGGACTTTCTTTATGATGTGCCTCGCAAGAAGCATAACAGAGAAAAACCCCGAGAGATGACAGTGAAGGGACGACGGTTCCCCCGGTGAGACGGAGTCATAATTGACCTGGAAAGTGATTATCCCAACACTAACACTTACAGCTCCACATCAAATATAGCCACGATTTACTTTATGTTATACATGTGTGCAAATCACTTTTTCAGACCAATCCGTTTTAAAATGTTCGGAATTCTCGTTTGCAGGTCCCTAAAAGCTGTTTTGCGAGCTCGTTTTAATTTAAAGTTCCACAAAATATTTACTCATAAATAGGGTCTTCAAAATTTGTTTTACTAAAATGCTATTGCCGAAACAATTTTCAAAAAAAAATTGATTTCGAAAAACCTACTTTCTACAAATGAATTTCAAACAACATTCTTCACCCATTCTTTCAAATTTGTTTTGAAAACACTTTTCAAGTTGTTTTTCATAAACGTATTTCAAAAAAATGATTTAGTCCCCATGTTGTGACCCGCTATTTTTGAAGTTCATCCCACCTTCAAGAGCAGCGGTCATTACCGTGGAGCGTACTAGTCATTTCGTGTTTTCACAAAAGTGGTGGATTTTCATAATGATTTTGTGCTCAATCATTCACCTTTCCTTTCTCAAAAATATCCCTCATTCCCCACGACGGAGCAAACGAGGCAGCATGAAGATCAACTACGCAGATCGAGCCGGAAATCAGAGGCGCACAAACCCGTGGAGCTAGCCGAGCGACAGGAAGGCCAACAACGACCGTTCAAATATAAAATCAGAGTTACACCAACCCGAGTCAAGTGACATAAAGACTAGCGACACCGGTTCGAGTTCAAATTGTTGAAAATTAGAAGAACACCAACCCGTTTTGCTTCGCTGCAAAAGCCCGAAGACGAGCGAGCAGCCGGTCAAGAGCCCGGAGAATGAGCGAGCAGCCGGTCAAGAACCCAAAGGCGAGCGAGCAGCCAACCAGGAGGCCGAACATTAGCAGTCATTCAGAAGCCCGAAGACGGACCGGGAGAGTTCAGAAGAAGTTTAGCTTAAAACTCCCATTTTAATGACTTTTTTAGAATTAATGATGTATAGGTTTTCCCCTATGATTTCTTTTCTCTCTTGTCCATTTCCAAATATAGTACATGTATAGGTGTATACATGCCCTTCGAGTTTATTTAGATCAATGTGTATAGGGTTCCCCACTCCCTATTTTATTTGCGAATGATCGAGCGTCAATATTCATCTTGAGAAAATCCACCATGTTGAAAACACAAGTTTTCAAAAATGTTTTTCCAAAACATGGTTTCTTTTGGCATGCACGTATGATAAAAAGAATGAATAAGGGACGACTCCTCACAGTTATATATCATTCATCAACTTTGCTTTATGGGGTGAGAATTCACGGTATCTACAGGAGGTATCCCCTAAATAAACAACGCCAACAAATGCAACCGAGCAAAAAGCAAAACACATGCATTGCATTCACGACAAAAAAAAGAGTCACTTGTACTTCCAGTCATTTCAAATCCATCAATCATTCACGAGTCTTGTCCACCTCAAAATCTGCACGATCATGTGTTTCATTGTCACCACACTATACACCAGCTTTCATCCCAAATACCCAGATCGCCAAAGCCCGATCCTCAGAGGGACAGAAAAGAAAACCAGGAAGTTCAAACCCCTCCCAATCAGAATCACCATGCACGCCAGCGACCAAAAGGGAAAAATGTGTCATATTGTAGGGCCACCATGCGGGAGTTGTCACTCCCTAAAAGTCCAAAATTATAGGAGTCAATCACCAACCCGACCACACTCGAGAATTACTTCTCCGACAACAACCCCGACAAGTCAACCACCTTTAGAGCCAACGATGACGGGATGAGCTTCATGAACTACGAGCTGAATTCAACTCAAGTGAGACTAGTCATAGCCTTACCACTCATGCATTGCATCAAAAAAAAAAGGGACAAAAAAAAAGACATTCAATCAACCATTTCCATTCACCATTTTCAGCATTTCATGCATCCTATATATAGTAATTCCATATTACCACAATACATCTCATGGTAGATAATTGCATCTCCATATTATCACAACACATTGCATGGTAGATCGTTGCATTTGCATACTCCCGTATCGAAACGACGTCTTTGGCGAAAATCTTGATTGATTGATTGAATAGGGTGCGTGAACCACTTAACTCTTGACCCATCAATGAACACAAGGGTCTAATTAAACACGGCACCACAAACCAAATGAGTAGTGTGCGAAGAGCGGTATTTTCTCTTGAATTTCAAGCGAGCGTTTTGGATAATCCATTGAGCGACGAGGGAAGGTAGAGAGAGCCAATCGAGGTAAAACCACGAGCGACATGTGCATTCCTTCATCACATGGAGAGGCATAATTCAAAGTGAGATCAATGTCGATAGCAAGATACGAATTGTGATTCATGCAAAGATCCGAGAATAGTAAGAAAACAATCATTGAATAATGAGGATGACGAGGCACTTAGGATAAAAAATCTCCACAAAACCAAAGAGCTTTAACTGCCCTCAACATAATCCCTTAGTGAGCCCTGCTGAGCCTTTCACGATAAACCTTTTTCCACGAACTCCACAACATGCCAACCCACCACATATACTTACTTGCCCTTGCAATAGAGGATCTCGAAGGAGCCGGAGCCATGGTCTCCCCCCACCATCTTTCATAAAACAACAAATGAAATGTTCGAAGAAATCAGTGAGTCAATGAAACTCCAAAGCCAAACACCAAAAAAAAAAAGAGAACACCAAAAAATGTTCAAGACGATCAATGAGTCAATGCAACTCCAAAACTGAAAGCCAAAAGCAAAGAGCGCTTGAGAAGGTCGATGAGCCAAATGCAATTTCAAAAACACAAAAATGAGAAGAAGGTTCAAACCGTACACCAGAAGAGGCAAGAAGGAGAAATTCATATCCGAAGGACCAATGATGTCCCATAGAATCCAATAAAAGGTTATCAAAACCCGTCCAATCATTCCACCCATGGCAAAGGCGAAACATACCGTCTATTGCGCAAAAGCTCCACAACTCCCCAAACAAATCCTCCGGTCCCATGTGACATACATCGCACCCCTCAGCCCCGTTATAACCTAATTAAGACCTCTGACCCATAAGTCGATGAGCGTTAACTGAAAGTACCGGATCTAAAACATGAATCATAAGTTTCATACTTGTTATCAACATGTCCCGTCATACTAAAGGGACCATGAGAGAATGAGTGTGACCTTACACCACAAGGTCTAATGAGTGCGAGTGAATCTTCATTCTAAACACCAAGACATAAACAGCCTACCCATTAAAGGTGAGAAATTTGTAAGGATCGGAAACTCCGGAACCTCGAAAAAGAAATTCTTAGGAAAATACTGCTCTGAGCATCAAGAGTATCATTACACCATTAGCACACACAGCTATACTCACGAGAGACTGGCCCGCATCCCTCCATGAGAGGAAAGTGATTCACACATTCCATTTCAACAATCACTCAAGATCGAACCGAAGAAGTTTTATATTCGTAAACCTCATAGTAATAGAGATAGAGCCATACCTTCTCTAAAAAAAAAAACTACATATGCATCTTGCATCTCACCTAGCACTTAGTATTTGCATGCATCATAACCATTCCACCTTCAACATCCGACTGGTAAGAACTACCTAGTCTCGCTGAAAATCGACTTCAATTGCAGTTGTTGAAGCATAACTTTAGATCAAAAGATGTCAACTGGAACCATCCCAGACCATCATCAAGCTACATCGAACCATCTCGGAGCCATCCTGGGCTATCCTTGAGCAACGTCGAACCAAACTAAAGCCATTCGAGGCCGTACGAGGACAATTCTGGAGCTATCCACTATCATACACGAGCCTCATTGGCGTCTCTCCCAAAGCCAAGCTAGAGCCATATGGGAGCCATCATCCGACGTGGAAACCATCCTTGGAACTACACAGGGGTCATCCCAACAGTCCGAGAACAATACGGGAGCCACCTCAAATCCATATTGGAGCCATTTCGTCAACAGGGCCGCCTAAAGAGTTTCGAACTACGTATGGTCTGATCTCAATACGGAATTGAGTACGTAGGCAGCCCATCCAGGGCGCGACCACCTCAAAAGAAGATTCGCCTTTTGTTCACCACTATCATCAAATGAAGCAATCTCGTAGCCTCCCCAAAGCCATCCCAAAGATCTCTAACCAAATCAAGACCCACCAACCATCCCAGAGTCGTTGCTCACAAGGGAGCCACATATCAAACCGGAGCCATCTGACCGCACCGGAGCCATCTCAGGGCCATGCCGGAGCCATCTCGGGGCTACACTGGAGCCATCTCAGGGCCATACCGGAGCCATCTCGGGGCTACACCGGAGCCATCTCAGGGCCATGCCGGAGCCATCCAAGCACATCGGAGCCATCTGATCATACCAAAGTCATCCGGTCATATCAAAGCCATAAGGTTCCAAAGCTACTCATTAAAAAAGAAAAAAAAGGAAAAGCAAAACATCCATTCAAAAGACCGATCACAAAATCACATAACCAAAAACAAACTCAAGAGCCACACCGGAGCCATCTTGAACTCTGGAGCCAAGAGTCATACCAAATCCCGAAACCATAGTGCACATCAGGCCAAGACCACTAAAAACAAAACCAAAACAAAAAACTCAGGAGCCATACCGGAGCCATCTTGAACTCTGGAGCCAAGAGTCATACCAAATCCCGAAACCATAGTGCACATCGGGCCAAGACCACCAGAAACAAAACCAAAACAAAAGTCCCACACTGATAAAGTCAAAGGCGACATCGACAGAAATCATTCGACCATCACATCCCTCACGAAAGCAACCGAAAAGCATCCAATTCCGGATCAATCCGCAATCAGAATCATCCTCAAATCAATCACTCAAAGCGGCGAGTTTCGTACAACTCCTTTAAGGTGTTATGGGCACTCCTAAGCCCTCGTGCACAACAAGGAGTTTGATTCAATTATGCATTTGCTAACCAAGTCATATCTTATTTCATTTGCACATGGGAACCCTTTCACGGATACCACAAAATCACTCGCAACATTCAATCAGTTGCTTCACTCAAGCTTGTAACATAATCCTCATTCCACTCAGACGGCCTTTCACTCGCAAAACTCTTTTACTATTCAGTCCACCACTTTTGTTTCAGACCTGCTAGGCAGCTATTACGCTACTAGTACGGTCCCAACACTTTTCCTCCACTAGGCAGCTATTACGCTACTAGTGCAAAATCGTTTCACGTCCACCTGCTAGGCAGCTATTACGCTACTAGTACGGTCCCACCACTTTTCCTCCACTAGGCAAGCTATTACGCTACTAGTGCGAAATCGTTTCACATCCACCTGCTAGGCAGCTATTACGCTACTAGTACGGTCCCACATTTTCCTCCGCTAGGCAGCTATTACGCTACTAGTGCGAAATCGTTTTACACCCGCTAGACAGCTATTGCGCTACTAGTGTGGTCGACTTTTCATTTTACACCCGCTAGACAGCTATTGCGCTACTAGTGCGGTCGACTTTTCATTTTACACCCGCTAGGCAGCTATTGCGCTACTAGTGCGGTCGACTTTTCATTTTACACCCGCTAGACAGCTATTGCGCTACTAGTGCGGTCGACTTTTCATTTTACACCCGTAGACAGCTATTGCGCTACTAGTGCGGTCGACTTTTCATTCTATACACGCTAGACAGCTATTGCGCTACTAGTATGGTACTTTCATTCGCATTCTAGGCCCGTCATAAGCCCTAGGACTGGATATCAAGAGGTCCAGTTGAGGCACTCCTAAGCCCTCGTGCACCTTAAAACCAAATCGGATTGTTAGTATTATAGGCTCGTCATAAGTCCTATAGCTAGATATCAAGAGGTCTAGTTGAGGCACTCCTAAGTCCTCGTACTCTCAATCGCATTCTAGGCCCGTCATAAGCCCTAGGACTGGATATCAAGAGGTCCAGTTGAGGCACTCCTAAGCCCTCGTGCACCTTAAAACCAAATCGGATTGTTAGTATTATAGGCTCGTCATAAGTCCTATAGCTAGATATCAAGAGGTCTAGTTGAGGCACTCCTAAGTCCTCGTACTCTCAATCACATTCTAGGCCAGTCATAAGCCCTAGGACTGGATATCAAGAGGTCCAGTTGAGGCACTCCTAAGCCCTCGTGCACCTTAAAACCAAATCGGATTGTTAGTATTATAGGCTCGTCATAAGTCCTATAGCTAGATATCAAGAGGTCTAGTTGAGGCACTCCTAAGTCCTCGTACTCTCAATCGCATTCTAGGCCTGTCATAAGCCCTAGGACTGGATATCAAGAGGTCCAGTTGAGGCACTCCTAAGCCCTCGTGCACCTTAAAACCAAATCGGATTGTTAGTATTATAGGCTCGTCATAAGTCCTATAGCTAGATATCAAGAGGTCTAGTGAGGCACTCCTAAGTCCTCGTACTTTCAATCGCATTCTAGGCCCGTCATAAGCCCTAGGACTGGATATCAAGAGGTACAGTTGAGGCACTCCTAAGCCCTCGTGCACCTTAAACCAAATCGGGTTGTTAGTATTATAGGCTCGTCACAAGTCCTATAGCTAGATATCAAGAGGTCTAGTTGAGGCACTCCTAAGTCCTCGTACCTTCAATCGCATTCTAGGCCCGTCATAAGCCCTAGGACTGGATATCAAGAGGTCCAGTTGAGGCACTCCTAAGTCCTCGTGCACCAAAATAAACCCTATTGTTAGTATCCTAGGCTCAATAAGTCCTAGAGTTAGATGTCAAGGTCTAACTGAGGCTCGTCATAAGTCCTCGTACTTTCAATCACATTCATACACTCACGGTCGCATCCTTATGCACCACTAAACCATTGTGAGAATTTTTGGCGCCCCATCAACCTTGATCCAATTCTGCAAGGGCTTGCAAAATTGAATCAAGGGGAGCCATCTGTAGACACCAAAAATTCTCACCCCATAAAGCAAATTCCGAAATAATAAGAGGGGTCGTCGCCTTTCTTTTTCAAAAACATATTAGCGTGCGTGACAAAACGAAACCATCGTTTTATAATATTTTTCAAAGCATTTCAGAAAAAACCTAATTCTTCAAAAATGAATTTTCAACGACAACACGGTTTTAAACCCATTCACCTTGTCTTATTTACTTATCTTATTATTTACATTCCATAATTTCATGCCATTAGATTAGTCTTCTCTTTTTTCCTTGTATACTTTCTTTTAAACTCGTAGCATTTTTAGAGGAGTTATCCAGTTGAAATTCGGGCTCTTGTATTATTTCTCGCATGAACATACTGAAATCTGACATAGCGTAACTGGTTAAGGTACCTGTCATACAACCTGCAGATCTTGGGTTCGATTCCTAGCATATATGTTTTCTTTATTATTTCAGCACGTGACATGACTCTTATTTTATTTCTCCACTACTATCTACTGAAATTTGCTACAGCTCAACCGGTTAAATGTGCAGGAGGGATGTGGGGAATACTGAGTTCGAATCTCAGTAGTGACAAAACTTGTTTTTATCTATGTGTATGGGCATAATTTTTTTAATTTTTGTTGTCGATCTACTCCAGTCTCAAGTCTCGGTAAACCCAGATTTACAAAAAAAAGGAGAGGAACATTGGAGCATGGCCTTGAATTCTCGAAGAAGCCAATGGCATCCCTCCCAGAAATTCCCGGCGTGTTTTGTTTTCTCGATAGTCAAACAAGTTCGAGCGCCCTTAAAGCTCACCATCTCCTTCACTCCCGAGACCATTAATTTTCTTCAATTGACAAAACCCAGAAGCTTTTCTTCATCTCCAGGCTGAACTCGATGCTTTCTCCATGTCGGAATTCGAGGCTCTCTCTATCCCATAACCGACATTGGTTACTTCTCCTCGCTCTCGAAGCCAACACCACGGTCCTGCCTTCTTCATTCTCTATGTCGAGCGAGGAGCATCCAGGCCCTAAGCCGTCTTGATCCTCTTCATACAACAAGGAAAGGGCTCTGAGCTATCTCCATTCTCCGCACCGGCGAAGCAAGGAGCATACGAGCTCTGCACCATCTTCATTATCTCCTCGGTGAACAAGGAGCAAAAACCCAACACCTTCATCAATCTCTTCATCCACGTTTTTTTGTAAGCCACCGGCGAATCTCTTCAGCAGCGTATCCTCCACTTATCTTCACCGGTAATCTTGCGACTCGAACTGGCCAATCGAAGCTCCATCATTCTCTATTTATCTTCATCGGTAATTTTGCGACTCGAACTGGCCAATCGATGCTCCATCTTTCTCTATTCCGCTTCATCGGTAATTTTGCGACTCGAACTGGCAAGTCGGGAGTGTCCATGAGCACCTGTTATTCTGATTTTTTTTCTGTCGTCCATGAATCTATCCTTATAAGCTATTGACGTGTGTTTCATGTTCACATTTCTTTGATGACTAATCCTGTGAGCTTATTTGGTCTGTGAGCATTAGCTTGTTGAAAACTGCCCCGTTCCCGGAAAAATATGTGACCGACATCCATCGGTTATATCCCTGGTATTCATTCTCTGATTGAAGATGGTCTATGACTTCTGTTTTTGGGTATTGTGTTAAATCCTGTAATTTAACATGACGCCGATTTGGGTTTTGAAGCGTGCAGTATTTTTCATGTTCTCTGCACTTTGTTAAGTTCATGCTCAGGTGGAAGTTAACAGGTTGAGTAACCTCGGTCACCCCACTCTCTTCACGGTGGATCTAGTCTCCTTTCGCCTCATCTTGGCCACGTCCCCGGCGGAATCACCATGCCTATTTTGTTTGATTTCAACTACTCTTCTGACCACTTTACCTACCGTCTGTTTATTTTGATGGGTTGAAGAATTTAACGGTATGTTGTGTTTGATTTGATTCAGAGTTGGTGACTGTCTCTCAGTATCAGTTTGTGAACAAATCGTGGCTTGACATCCTTTTTCAGATTAGCTTCTGGTCATCTTATCCTCATATTGCACTAACCTATCCTTTCGATTAATGTTTTAACATGCTTGTTATGCTTTTTCTTTCTTTGTCCTTGTTTACAGGAGGGCTCGATGTCTTCCATTTGATGGTACCCAATCCTAACCTTACCTACTCAATTCCATCTGCTGAGTTGATATGCTTATATTCTCTGTCTGGAAAGAGGGATGCCCTCGGTGGCCTGTTTGTGGATTCTGCTCTTCTAATGCTCATCTGTTTTGTTTATTGGATTCAAAATCATATGAAGTACTGTCATGCTGTTGTTGGTTGATTAGCAATTTGCTGAATAGTTTCATACGTGAGCTTCTCATGCTTGTGAATAGTAATGTGTGCGAGGTCGTCTGTGTCTCAGGAGTGTTTCTGTTACATAGTTATTCTGTGTGTTTACCAAAGTGTGATTGTCCCGCGAAAGTTTTCAGCGTTAATTTCTTCAACTCATTCAACAAACTTGAGAGCATCATAGGGGGAACAAATCTGATTGGCTATTATCTGCTTTAATTTCACGCCTCTGTTAACCTATGAATGGTTAGTGCCTAGCTGAGATTAATCATATATTTTCTCCTCCAGAATCTGCCATACGCCTTTTGGTATTAAGAGTCAAATCTGATGACCTTAGACTTAGAGTTAAAAGAAAAGGAAGAATAGCGCTTAATGTTACAGATTTCAGAATGTTGATCCTAAAAGAGTTCGCTAGGTTTCAGCTTCTATATTCTTGTTTGATTTGGAGTTCTTGAGTAAATAAAGGAGAGCATTGGAACGACTCACCAGAAAAGAGATTAAAACTTGACAGTACTTGCGTTTAAGACTTACAAACAAAGTTCAGATTTTTGCTCCCTAACATGGGAGTTTCTTTTCAAGACCATTCGTTTTAGCCTTGGTAAGCAGAGAACGAAATAATTAAAAAGTGGTTTAGAAACTTCCTTCAGATTTTGAATTCGCTAGCAACCCAAGATGTAGCAGTTATTGATTATGCGATTTGACTTCATCAATACTTGTTTCCTATTTGTGTTGGAAGTAACCTGATTTAAACTCCTCGCGATGTAATTTCACTAATTCTTTCTTGATCCTGTTTGCTAATACCCTTGCTTCTTTTTCCTGATCAGAGTGCAATTCCTCTCATTTTTTTTTGAAAATCATTCATCTTGTTTCAGTTTCATCTTATTTATTTGTATTCTTGTTTATTAGTGATAAGCTCTAGTTATTATCCCCTAGGACCCTTTCATTGACAGAAAAGTTTGGATGTATTATCGTCCCACACCTAACGGGTCTCTCATCCGTTTTGTGGGGTAATAATCTCCTATAACTTCAGAAAACACTTGAACCACCTTTTATATGTATATAAAACAAAAACTTCAAAAAACAACCCTTAAGGCTAATTTAGGAGGTTTTAGGATGTGAAACCACCCCATGCCTAGCGGATCTCTCATCCGTTTTATGTGGGTGGAATCCTCCTTTACCCTCAACACACCCATAATCAAGAGTTAATAAATCAATAAATTGATCCATCTCACTTATTAATATCTCACAAGTCAAGTCCAAAAATCAATAAGTCCCATCTCTGGCCTATTTCTTAAAAGCCCAAATTGCTTCAAACAAAAAAAGCTCAATGCCTAGATCGGGCCCAAACCCTATTCAAGGCCCAAATCCAATTCGGGCCCAAACCTATTTCAAGGCCCAAGTCCAATTCGGGCCCAAATCCTATTCAAGGCCCAAATCCAATTCGGGCCCAAACCTTATTCAAGGCCCAAGCCCATTCGGCCCACTAAGCCCATTCGGCCCACTAAGCCCATTCGGCCCAAGCCCACAAAAGTCATATTGGTTGACTTTGACCCAAAGCGTTGACCTTATCCCAAGTGTTGACCTTGACCCAACTTTGGCCTGACCCGTTTTCCAGGCCCGATTCAATTCAATCCAATTCAAACTCAATCCCATTCGAATCCAATTTGTAAATTCTATTAAGAATCCAAAATCCAAAAATCTATCTTCCTAGATTTCAAGCAACTATTTCATCATTTTCTTCAAGTTTTCAAAAGAAACTATTTTGTGGAATTTTAAAGGAAAAACTCTTCTCACATCACAGAAAACTCTTCTCAAACGCAGAAAGTTCTTCTCACATATACAGAAAGTTTTCACCTAAAAACATTTCTCAAAATCAGTGTTTCTTCATCGAGAATTCCGAACAACTTCAAAAGTTTTTCCAATTCAATTTTCAAACTCAAAATTAAACCGTTTTCAGGGAACAGGAAATGTCTAACATTTTCAAAACGTTTTCTCCTTAGTTAGACATCACTTGTCTCCCCTCCAAAATAAAAATCCGAGGCGGGGCACTGGGGTCATAACCTCCCTTGTCGCAGTCTGGATATCTTTAGGCGGGGCATTAGGGTGACAAACCTCCCCTAACTGCAGCCTAGATTTTTACAAGGCGGGGTGCTAGGGAAGTAACGACCTTCCTAGTTGCAGCCGGGATTTTAGAATCGTCTAACTCCCTTCCACTCGATTTCAATGTTTGATTTTTAATGTTTTAAAACTCGGGAGTTAGAGACGTTATTAGGATTCGACTGAGAACATCTCATTCATGGTGTTTCTCTGAATCCTATTTTTCGACATAAATTCATTGCCCCATCTTTCGAGCCTCGGCACTTACCATTAATTAAGTGTCGTGTTCGAGGGGGTACATAGGGTAATCCCTTGGGATTATCCGCCCTTTTACAACAAAAATGGTTTTTAGTTTTAAAAACTTTAAGAGAGACAATTCTGAATCATCTGATCCAACATTCCCATTAGAGCTCTAGAACCCATAAGCACTTCTCAATCCTCCTTTTAACCAACTCTAAGTCAATTCTTGAAGACTTCCAGAAACCTTCAGAACCCGAATACCTGCAAACCAAATATCCCCTTTCACCCCGACCATCCTTAAAACCCGAATTGCACCTCAACATATTCAACTTCCCAGAACACCTCAAAAACCCGACCAATATTTCAAGACTAGCCCATTCTCCAAACTCTTCTAACTCATCTAAACCCTCAATTTGCACTCCATCCTATCCTTTGGCTTTTAAATGAATCTCTTTAATAAGGTTTTGAAAGAAGACAATCCTGACAATTGGAGACCGAGGTTTCCTCGGGCACCAATCCGAAGTCGTGGTCGCTGCCACTTCTGAGGGGTGTAACCCAGTACGAACCCACAATAGAATCTCTGCAAATGACCAGATAAGCCCTATCCATAGGGAACAACCTCAGAGTCAATTAACGGTTCTAGAACCCGATTCTTCCTTCCTAGTTATCATAGGTCAAACTAGGTGGCGACTCTAGTCAATTCCGCCTTATAGAGGCATAAGTCCGCGTGGGGCCCATTGAGAGCGGGTGTAGTGCACACTTGCATTCCCCTTTATGCTTTCTGGGAAAGACGGACGATTTAGTAGGTATTTGAGGGATGCCAAGAATAACGGGTTTTCACCCTCCACAGAATGACAAATTTCTAGGACCTAGACTTCTTAGTTAGACCATATTTAGATAGACCCCCCTCATACCGAAAAATCACCCTCCACAGAATGGCGACTCTGCTGGGGACTAAACTTGAGTAAGTTTTTCTCAAACCCAAGGAAGACTGAACTCCATTCAAAATTGTCGGGACTTCCCCACTTCTTTCAAAACCTTCAAGATATTCTTTTCAAAGCCTTTAGGATTATTCTACTCTCCACACTTAGAGTGTGTACCTGATGAGGACAGTTAGGATTTGATAGATCCTCAACAAACATGACAACAATTGGGTTAATGATTAGCTCACGATTAGAAAGTGACACTTAGGACTAAATGAAGCTAACTTCCCTTTAGGTTAATAAATAACCAATTTGGAATCACTAATCTCAAGACAAAACCCTTAGTAATTAGGGTGGTGCTAATTTCTCAGCTTTATTTACATTGTATGATTGTGGGGTGCATTGGGTGGGTAGCTTTGGACATGCATTCCTCTGTGTCACCCGCTTTATCCACGATGTCACGGGATCCCCAACCGGTCCACGGTTGATTCCCCATGAGCTAGGTCACTCTCTCAGTGAACAAACCAACGAGGCGGTATGGTCTTCGACTAACGCTTTGAAGCTCATGATCCAAAAATATCCTCCATTACCCGAGTCAAAACCAGCATATAGTGAGCCATGAGCCTTCAGTGTCCAGCTGCCTTATCCAGTGTCTAAGGCGGGTTTATGGGTAGTCACCCCCTTGTATGCCGCCTGTCTGACCGCCCTTCTGTCTTACCCTGAAGATTGCATGGGCTCAGTTCTCCATTGCTCCTCTGCACCACATGTGTCTCTAAAGCCCAATGTCACGCTATACGTCCATAGAGGATCCCGTATTTACCGGATACCCATACATGGCACAACGTAGTCAGTGAATAATTTGGACTTTAGACACACCTGACCGTGCAGGTGACGAGAGACCCGTTCCCATGCAGTACTTCTCCGAGTTTCCCGAAAAGTGGGGTGTTGTCGGATCATCACTGGCCGTGGCGTATGTTTCTTTACCATCTCGGGTATCCTGACCTTTCGAACTTAAGCACTCCGGACTTTCTTTATGATGTGCCTCGCAAGAAGCATAACAGAGAAAAACCCCGAGAGATGACAGTGAAGGGACGACGGTTCCCCCGGTGAGACGGAGTCATAATTGACCTGGAAAGTGATTATCCCAACACTAACACTTACAGCTCCACATCAAATATAGCCACGATTTACTTTATGTTATACATGTGTGCAAATCACTTTTTCAGACCAATCCGTTTTAAAATGTTCGGAATTCTCGTTTGCAGGTCCCTAAAAGCTGTTTTGCGAGCTCGTTTTAATTTAAAGTTCCACAAAATATTTACTCATAAATAGGGTCTTCAAAATTTGTTTTACTAAAATGCTATTGCCGAAACAATTTTCAAAAAAAAATTGATTTCGAAAAACCTACTTTCTACAAATGAATTTCAAACAACATTCTTCACCAACATTCTTTCAAATTTGTTTTGAAAACACTTTTCAAGTTGTTTTTCATAAACGTATTTCAAAATAAATGATTTAGTCCCCATGTTGTGACCCGCTATTTTTGAAGTTCATCCCACCTTCAAGAGCAGCGGTCATTACCGTGGAGCGTACTAGTCATTTCGTGTTTTCACAAAAGTGGTGGATTTTCATAATGATTTTGTGCTCAATCATTCACCTTTCCTTTCTCAAAAATATCCCTCATTCCCCACGACGGAGCAAACGAGGCAGCATGAAGATCAACTACGCGGATCGAGCCGGAAATCAGAGGCGCACAAACCCGTGGAGCTAGCCGAGCGACAGGAAGGCCAACAGCGACCGTTCAAATATAAAATCAGAGTTGCACCAACCCGAGTCAAGTGACATAAAGACTAGCGACACCGGTTCGAGTTCAAATTGTTGAAAATTAGAAGAACACCAACCCGTTTTGCTTCGCTGCAAAAGCCCGAAGACGAGCGAGCAGCCGGTCAAGAGCCCGGAGAATGAGCGAGCAGCCGGTCAAGAACCCAAAGGCGAGCGAGCAGCCAACCAGGAGGCCGAACATTAGCAGTCATTCAGAAGCCCGAAGACGGACCGGGAGAGTTCAGAAGAAGTTTAGCTTAAAACTCCCATTTTAATGACTTTTTTAGAATTAATGATGTATAGGTTTTCCCCTATGATTTCTTTTCTCTCTTGTCCATTTCCAAATATAGTACATGTATAGGTGTATACATGCCCTTCGAGTTTATTTAGATCAATGTGTATAGGGTTCCCCACTCCCTATTTATTTGCGAATGATCGAGCGTCAATATTCATCTTGAGAAAATCCACCATGTTGAAAACACATGTTTTCAAAAATGTTTTTCCAAAACTTGGTTTCTTTTGGCATGCACGTATGATAAAAAGAATGAATAAGGGACGACTCCTCACAGTTATATATCATTCATCAACTTTGCTTTATGGGGTGAGAATTCACGGTATCTACAGGAGGTATCCCCTAAATAAACAACGCCAACAAATGCAACCGAGCAAAAAGCAAAACACATGCATTGCATTCACGAAAAAAAAAAGTCACTTGTACTTCCAGTCATTTCAAATCCATCAATCATTCACGAGTCTTGTCCACCTCAAAATCTGCACGATCATGTGTTTCATTGTCACCACACTATACACCAGCTTTCATCCCAAATACCCAGACCGCCAAAGCCCGATCCTCAGAGGGACAAAAAAGAAAACCAGGAAGTTCAAACCCCTCCCAATCAGAATCACCATGCACGCCAGCGACCAAAAGGGAAAAATGTGTCATATTGTAGGGCCACCATGCGGGAGTTGTCACTCCCTAAAAGTCCAAAATTATAGGAGTCAATCACCAACCCGACCACACTCGAGAATTACTTCTCCGACAACAACCCCGACAAGTCAACCACCTTTAGAGCCAACGATGACGGGATGAGCTTCATGAACTACGAGCTGAATTCAACTCAAGTGAGACTAGTCATAGCCTTACCACTCATGCATTGCATCAAAAAAAAAGGGACAAAAAAAAGACATTCAATCAACCATTTCCATTCACCATTTTCACCATTTTCAGCATTTCATGCATCCTATATAGTAATTCCATATTACCACAATACATCTCATGGTAGATAATTGCATCTCCATATTATCACAACACATTGCATGGTAGATCGTTGCATTTGCATACTCCCGTATCGAAACGACGTCTTTGGCGAAAATCTTGATTGATTGATTGAATAGGGTGCGTGAACCACTTAACTCTTGACCCATCAATGAACACAAGGGTCTAATTAAACACGGCACCACAAACCAAATGAGTAGTGTGCGAAGAGCGGTATTTTCTCTTGAATTTCAAGCGAGCGTTTTGGATAATCCATTGAGCGACGAGGGAAGGTAGAGAGAGCCAATCGAGGTAAAACCACGAGCGACATGTGCATTCCTTCATCACATGGAGAGGCATAATTCAAAGTGAGATCAATGTCGATAGCAAGATACGAATTGTGATTCATGCAAAGATCCGAGAATAGTAAGAAAACAATCATTGAATAATGAGGATGACGAGGCACTTAGGATAAAAAATCTCCACAAAACCAAAGAGCTTTAACTGCCCTCAACATAATCCCTTAGTGAGCCCTGCTGAGCCTTTCACGATAAACCTTTTTCCACGAACTCCACAACATGCCAACCCACCACATATACTTACTTGCCCTTGCAATAGAGGATCTCGAAGGAGCCGGAGCCATGGTCTCCCCCCACCATCTTTCATAAAACAACAAATGAAATGTTCGAAGAAATCAGTGAGTCAATGAAACTCCAAAGCCAAACACCAAAAAAAAAAAGACACCAAAAAATGTTCAAGACGATCAATGAGTCAATGCAACTCCAAAACTGAAAGCCAAAAGCAAAGAGCGCTTGAGAAGGTCGATGAGCCAAATGCAATTTCAAAAACACAAAAATGAGAAGAAGGTTCAAACCGTACACCAGAAGAGGCAAGAAGGAGAAATTCAAATCCGAAGGACCAATGATGTCCCATAGAATCCAATAAAAGGTTATCAAAACCCGTCCAATCATTCCACCCATGGCAAAGGCGAAACATACCGTCTATTGCGCAAAAGCTCCACAACTCCCCAAACAAATCCTCCGGTCCCATGTGACATACATCGCACCCCTCAGCCCCGTTATAACCTAATTAAGACCTCTGACCCATAAGTCGATGAGCGTTAACTGAAAGTACCGGATCTAAAACATGAATCATAAGTTTCATACTTGTTATCAACATGTCCCGTCATACTAAAGGGACCATGAGAGAATGAGTGTGACCTTACACCACAAGGTCTAATGAGTGCGAGTGAATCTTCATTCTAAACACCAAGACATAAACAGCCTACCCATTAAAGGTGAGAAATTTGTAAGGATCGGAAACTCCGGAACCTCGAAAAAGAAATTCTTAGGAAAATACTGCTCTGAGCATCAAGAGTATCATTACACCATTAGCACACACAGCTATACTCACGAGAGACTGGCCCGCATCCCTCCATGAGAGGAAAGTGATTCACACATTCCATTTCAACAATCACTCAAGATCGAACCGAAGAAGTTTTATATTCGTAAACCTCATAGTAATAGAGATAGAGCCATACCTTCTCTAAAAAAAAAAACTACATATGCATCTTGCATCTCACCTAGCACTTAGTATTTGCATGCATCATAACCATTCCACCTTCAACATCCGACTGGTAAGAACTCTACCTAGTCTCGCTGAAAATCGACTTCAATTGCAGTTGTTGAAGCATAACTTTAGATCAAAAGATGTCAACTGGAACCATCCCAGACCATCATCAAGCTACATCGAACCATCTCGGAGCCATCCTGGGCTATCCTTGAGCAACGTCGAACCAAACTAAAGCCATTCGAGGCCGTACGAGGACAATTCTGGAGCTATCCACTATCATACACGAGCCTCATTGGCGTCTCTCCCAAAGCCAAGCTAGAGCCATATGGGAGCCATCATCCGACGTGGAAACCATCCTTGGAACTACACAGGGGTCATCCCAACAGTCCGAGAACAATACGGGAGCCACCTCAAATCCATATTGGAGCCATTTCGTCAACAGGGCCGGCCTAAAGAGTTTCGAACTACGTATGGTCTGATCTCAATACGGAATTGAGTACGTAGGCAGCCCATCCAGGGCGCGACCACCTCAAAAGAAGATTCGCCTTTTGTTCACCACTATCATCAAATGAAGCAATCTCGTAGCCTCCCCAAAGCCATCCCAAAGATCTCTAACCAAATCAAGACCCACCAACCATCCCAGAGTCGTTGCTCACAAGGGAGCCACATATCAAACCGGAGCCATCTGACCGCACCGGAGCCATCTCAGGGCCATGCCGGAGCCATCTCGGGGCTACACTGGAGCCATCTCAGGGCCATACCGGAGCCATCTCGGGGCTACACCGGAGCCATCTCAGGGCCATGCCGGAGCCATCCAAGCACATCGGAGCCATCTGATCATACCAAAGTCATCCGGTCATATCAAAGCCATAAGGTTCCAAAGCTACTCATTAAAAAAGAAAAAAAAGGAAAAGCAAAACATCCATTCAAAAGACCGATCACAAAATCACATAACCAAAAACAAACTCAAGAGCCACACCGGAGCCATCTTGAACTCTGGAGCCAAGAGTCATACCAAATCCCGAAACCATAGTGCACATCAGGCCAAGACCACTAAAAACAAAACCAAAACAAAAAACTCAGGAGCCATACCGGAGCCATCTTGAACTCTGGAGCCAAGAGTCATACCAAATCCCGAAACCATAGTGCACATCGGGCCAAGACCACCAGAAACAAAACCAAAACAAAAGTCCCACACTGATAAAGTCAAAGGCGACATCGACAGAAATCATTCGACCATCACATCCCTCACGAAAGCAACCGAAAAGCATCCAATTCCGGATCAATCCGCAATCAGAATCATCCTCAAATCAATCACTCAAAGCGGCGAGTTTCGTACAACTCCTTTAAGGTGTTATGGGCACTCCTAAGCCCTCGTGCACAAACAAGGAGTTTGATTCAATTAATGCATTTGCTAACCAAGTCATATCTTATTTCATTTGCACATGGGAACCCTTTCACGGATACCACAAAATCACTCGCAACATTCAATCAGTTGCTTCACTCAAGCTTGTAACATAATCCTCATTCCACTCAGACGGCCTTTCACTCGCAAAACTCTTTTACTATTCAGTCCACCACTTTTGTTTCAGACCTGCTAGGCAGCTATTACGCTACTAGTACGGTCCCAACACTTTTCCTCCACTAGGCAGCTATTACGCTACTAGTGCGAAATCGTTTCACGTCCGCCTGCTAGGCAGCTATTACGCTACTAGTACGGTCCCACCACTTTTCCTCCACTAGGCAAGCTATTACGCTACTAGTGCGAAATCGTTTCACATCCACCTGCTAGGCAGCTATTACGCTACTAGTACGGTCCCACATTTTCCTCCACTAGGCAGCTATTACGCTACTAGTGCGAAATCGTTTTACACCCGCTAGACAGCTATTGCGCTACTAGTGCGGTCGACTTTTCATTTTACACCCGCTAGACAGCTATTGCGCTACTAGTGCGGTCGACTTTTCATTCTACACCCGCTAGGCAGCTATTGCGCTACTAGTGCGGTCGACTTTTCATTTTACACCCGCTAGACAGCTATTGCGCTACTAGTGCGGTCGACTTTTCATTTTACACCCGCTAGACAGCTATTGCGCTACTAGTGCGGTCGACTTTTCATTCTACACCCGCTAGACAGCTATTGCGCTACTAGTATGGTACTCTCATTCGCATTCTAGGCCCGTCATAAGCCCTAGGACTGGATATCAAGAGGTCCAGTTGAGGCACTCCTAAGCCCTCGTGCACCTTAAAACCAAATCGGATTGTTAGTATTATAGGCTCGTCATAAGTCCTATAGCTAGATATCAAGAGGTCTAGTTGAGGCACTCCTAAGTCCTCGTACTCTCAATCGCATTCTAGGCCCGTCATAAGCCCTAGGACTGGATATCAAGAGGTCCAGTTGAGGCACTCCTAAGCCCTCGTGCACCTTAAAACCAAATCGGATTGTTAGTATTATAGGCTCGTCATAAGTCCTATAGCTAGATATCAAGAGGTCTAGTTGAGGCACTCCTAAGTCCTCGTACTCTCAATCGCATTCTAGGCCCGTCATAAGCCCTAGGACTGGATATCAAGAGGTCCAGTTGAGGCACTCCTAAGCCCTCGTGCACCTTAAAACCAAATCGGATTGTTAGTATTATAGGCTCGTCATAAGTCCTATAGCTAGATATCAAGAGGTCTAGTTGAGGCACTCCTAAGTCCTCGTACTCTCAATCGCATTCTAGGCCGTCATAAGCCCTAGGACTGGATATCAAGAGGTCCAGTTGAGGCACTCCTAAGCCCTCGTGCACCTTAAAACCAAATCGGATTGTTAGTATTATAGGCTCGTCATAAGTCCTATAGCTAGATATCAAGAGGTCTAGTTGAGGCACTCCTAAGTCCTCGTACTTCAATCGCATTCTAGGCCTGTCATAAGCCCTAGGACTGGATATCAAGAGGTCAGTTGAGGCACTCCTAAGCCCTCGTGCACCTTAAAACCAAATCGGATTGTTAGTATTATAGGCTCGTCATAAGTCCTATAGCTAGATATCAAGAGGTCTAGTTGAGGCACTCCTAAGTCCTCGTACTTTCAATCGCATTCTAGGCCCGTCATAAGCCTAGGACTGGATATCAAGAGGTACAGTTGAGGCACTCCTAAGTCCCTCGTGCACCTTAAACCAATCGGGTGTTAGTATTATAGGCTCGTCACAAGTCCTATAGCTAGTATCAAGAGGTCTAGTTGAGGCACTCATAAGTCCTCGTACCTTCAATCGCATTCTAGGCCCGTCATAAGCCCTAGGACTGGATATCAAGAGGTCCAGTTGAGGCACTCCTAAGTCCTCGTGCACCAAAATAAACCCTATTGTTAGTATCCTAGGCTCATCATAAGTCCTAGAGTTAGATGTCAAGAGGTCTAACTGAGGCTCGTCATAAGTCCTCGTACTTTCAATCACATTCATACACTCACGGTCGCATCCTTATGCACCACTAAACCATTGTGAGAATTTTTGGCGCCCCATCAACCTTGATCCAATTCTGCAAGGGCTTGCAAAATTGAATCAAGGGGAGCCATCTGTAGACACCAAAAATTCTCACCCCATAAAGCAAATTCCGAAATAATAAGAGGGGTCGTCGCCTTTCTTTTTCAAAAACATATTAGCGTGCGTGACAAAACGAAACCATCGTTTTATAATATTTTTCAAAGCATTTCAGA